>VXBC01001702.1:0-218585 GCA_013399945.1 Ploceus nigricollis | reverse complement strand
ATTGGGATGTAGGGATACAGGGCTGTAGGGATGTAGATTGGGATGTAGGGAGCGCGGAGCCCCCGGGCCGCGCAGGGGGATCGGCACCGAGAGAGCGGTGAAGTCGCACCGGGAGGCGGTGGTGCTGGAGCTGGGGCTTGCAAGGGAACACGTCTCTATGAAATGTGCCCCATCACTATATATATTGTATACACTGCATACATATAAAAATGTATGTATGCATGTATAAATAGATAGATATCGTATCCATGTGCTGTCAGCGCCGGCCGGGGCTCAGATGGGAGCGGAGCGCTCCCGGGAGCGGCGGCACTCAGCCATGCCGGGTCGCCGACACGGCGCTTCAGCGGATGGGCGGGGGGTTCCCTCGGGTGCAAACACCCTCCGAGTCACTTCCCAGATGGATCCGCACGCAAACAGTCCTTATATTCACTAGAACTGCCGTGGGTTTGGGCTTTTAACCTTCGTCGCTGTTTTGTTTGTGTTTTCAGTTCCTTCCACCGGGTAAAGGGTTAGAGACGCTTTTAAACAAGGCAAATTTACTGCAGTCGTGTTATTTATGGCAAAAAATAAATGGGAGGAAGAGTGCATGATATATTTATTTTCCCTATGGAAAACTGCTGTTAGGTTTCACCCAAGGCTCTCAGGGCAGGGACATGTCTATAGGAAAAACCTATGAGTTTTCATAGCTAAATGTCACTGGAAACATTAGAGTCACATCAGAAACAACTGCCAGGAGAATGAGAGAGAAAATTACTGCTACCATGGAAACATCCCAGAAAGGAGATATTTTCTATGTCTGTTTTTTAGGGAACTTTTTTCAGTCTCTATTGCCTTTGTATGTGTTAAATTGTGATCATGATTGCCTCATTTTGTAAAGAGGAGCTTCTTCATCTTCATTTGTTGGCTAAAAGATGATTTTCCTGTTTGTTAGGTTCTAATAGAGGAGAAAATATGCTCTCCATCTAGACTGACTTCACAGTTATCGATCTGAAGACAAAAGAGTTGTTTTAGCATATTGTCCTTTGAGAGGCACAGGAGAGAATGTTTACAATATTTCCTAAAGATAGGCTAAAATGTCCTGTTTTAAAAACAGTTGTAGAATTAAAGTCTGAAAGAATGGGGAGGAATCCTCTTACCTTGGATAGCGCAGTATATTTAATGACGAGATTTACGACCTGAACTCATAGCTTGTAAAAGAAATCATTCCCAAATCTGTTTGACAAGGCTTTCAAATATCATCTACCAATAAATTAGAAGTAAAAATTGACCTAGAGGCAAATGCACACAAAATATGTAGAGGAGCCAATGTTATTCCTGAATAGGAAATATCCAATTGAGCAACACCCTTGTGGAACACTAAACTAAACTTTGCCTGGCTGCACATATTTTGATTTTAGTGGGATGCTGACAGCTCTTGCAAAGGTTGTAGCAATCCAAATTGTGTGCAGCAAAGGAGGGTGAGTTCCTGGTCTTTGTGAGTGGGAGGTGCTTGGCAGATGATTATAGAATGACTCTCCCTTCCCCCATCCCTTGGAAAGGACAGTTTCTCATGTGCTGATCAAATGAACTCTGTTAATAACCAGTCTCTGCTGAAAAAGAAAGTCTTAATTTCATTTATTTGCTACAGAAATAGAAAATTAGGTGATGTTTGTTTGTTTGTTTGTTTGTTTGTTTTTAGTGGCTATATACATTTATGCACAGGGCTAATGCCTTTTCAGTGGCAGAAAAAGAAGCAATGTGTTGGCTTTGACTCAGGGCAAACTCAGATCCAGAGGGTGGGACTGTCTGTTATTGAACTAATCATTTGTGAAATCAATGCTCAAATATATTCAGGCATGAAGTCAGAAGTGTTTGGGGAAATTGTTTGCTATTATGCCTATTAGCCTGCTCATGCATACTGAAGGGGGGAAAGTAAGCAGCTCTCTGGACTGATAATGCTTTAATTATTTAGTTAAGTCACATTATATTAAGGACAAAAACTGAGTGGAAAAATCTACAAGTGAGCTGAAATGAACATATTCATGCTCACTTTCTGCTTCCAGCAGTGGGTAAACACGGGTGTACACGGCTCTTTCAGGCTGTCATGAACCACCAGAGCCTCAACAGGATGCTTTTACCAAGCCAAAAACCAAAGGAACCAAAATAGGTCAATTAATCAAAGCAGTTGATATCTTTATCATTCCTTTCTCATGATTGTACTTTATTTGTTAATGCAACTGGATCAGAAAAGAGTCTCATCTGTCCCGTGGCCCCAGTGTGCCAGTGCCTGAGTGTGTCCTGGGGAATGACTGATGGCAGTTTTCCCCTGTGCTGTGTGGAGGGTGCCCAGCTCCCTGCAAGGCTGGGCTTTTGCAGCTGTATCCTCATGCACAGTGATGCTGTAATCATCTTCATTCTGTCAGAGGCATATTTTTCCCGGTTCTGTTCCAGTTTATTTTTGTCTGGTGTAAGACATGGTCTTCTACTGATCTATTCTAACCAAATTTGCCAGTGGTCATGTTTCTGCCTGTCCTGAGACCTGATTCAATTTCTGCTGAAGTGAATGAATAAGCAAATGAATGAAATGACCACTCAGAACCTGCCTACCTGAGCTCGTTTCCAAGATGGGCTTTCAAGGATTCAGTAAAATTATTTTGTACCTTTAGAATAAATTATATTTTTCCTCTCATATAAGGGGTCATTGCTCTAGGAAGATGAATCATAGAGTCATTAACTGATATTCCCTTGTAATACAAATAATTTTTTAAAATGAAATAACAAAATAAAGGAAATAATAGCTTCAGTACTATCAGTGCTGACAGAAATAAACTTGCAAATAATTTTATATGTCATGTTCACTTCATCACATTAATTTTATTGCAGTTTAGCACCATTCAGCAGTATTGTCCTGGCATGAAATTAGATGCCCTATGGAGCAATCTCACAAAATATTTCTGTCTGTAGTTTCAATATTAGTATTTTGAGCAGCATTTAAATGTGTGGGTACACCAGTTTTGTCATTTAGGTGCTTTGTTCTCATGATCAAAATGACATCTAGGTGTGTCTATGGGCATTTCATGAGTTATATAGGATTGGTATTTTGTACTTTGGTGCTGCCATTAGACAATTAATGTTCATAAAGTACATGGAGCATAGAGATGAGAAATTTCTTGCATAGCTCTGTTTCCTAAGCCTGTCTCCATGTGTTAACAGCTTCTTTTTTTCTTCTTCTTCTTTATTTAAAGGAAATATTTTAAGCATGGCAGAAACTAAAACCTTCCAGCCTGGAGCAGCCTGTGCTCTCACCTTTTTCTTTGTCCTAATCTGTTGGGTTGATGCAGCCTCCTTCCAGCAGCACCAGCTGCTTCAGAAAGATCCAGACTATGCAATGAAAAACTTACAAAGGCTCCCAAACCCCGACATGATCAAAGCGCTGGAATACATAGAGGACCTTCGCAAGCAAACCAACAAGGGAGAAAGCAGCCCTGACTACAGCTCTTATCAAAGTGTCCCGTACCTCCTCCCACAGAGGGAAAGCAAGGACCAGCTTCACCTCCCGGATAACGTGCGGGATTCTTTGACTGAAGATGAGTCCCAGTGGGTTAAGGTCATGCTGGAAGCCTTGCGGCAAGCTGAGAAGGAGTCAAAAGCTGGCCCAAAGGAGAACAAACCTTACGGTCTGAGTTCAGATAACAACTTTCCAGCTGGAGTAACTGATGATTACGAGGCTTACAAGTGGCCTGAGAGGTGGCAGAAGTACCTCAAGATGCCCCTTGGGCACTATGAAGACAGTTCAAGAGACAGTCCCTTCAAGCGCACCAACGAAATCGTGGAAGAGCAGTACACCCCGCAGAGCCTTGCCACGCTGGAGTCCGTGTTCCAGGAGCTGGGCAAGATGGCAGGACCCAGTAACCACAAGAAAGAAAGGCTGGATGAGGACCAGAAACTGTATACAGATGATGAAGATGATGTGTATAAAGTGAATAACATTGCCTATGAAGATGTGGTTGGAGGAGAAGATTGGAATCCCATAGAGGAAAAAGTGGAAAGCCAAACCCAGGAAGAGATAAAAGACAGCAAAGAAGAAATTGATAAACATGAAGAGGAGATTGACGATGAAATGAAAAGATCAGGAAAACTCAGCTTCCTTGAGGATGAAATAAGAAGAGAAAATAAAGATCAAGTGTCAGAGGATGTTTCAAAACTAATGAATTATTACCTGAAGAGGCTGATGGGTAGTGCTGGGAATAGGAAATTAAGGACTGGAGGAGAACTTGAGGAAAAAAGAGCATCCATGTTTTTGGATAAACAACTTGATCCTCAGGCTATAGCTCAGCTGATAGAAATCTCAAGGAATTTGCAAATTCCTCCTGAGGATTTAATAGACATGTTGAAAGCTGGAGAAAAAAAACAGCTTCAGAGTGAAAGATTGGAACCTGAGCAGGAAATGGAATTCCCAGAAGACCTCGACGAGATAACTGAAACCAATCTAGGACAGAGTGATATATTTAAAAATAATATAAACTCTAAAAACGGGTACATGAAGCAGCCTCTTATTCCAGAAAATCTACCTGAAGACCTCAATATTGAAGATATTGTCAGCCTCCTGGGAAATGACAATTTAGCTAATCAGAATCCCTCCTACTTACTAAATCGTCTCAATCAAGAAAATGATTTGCCAAGACTGTCTTACATTCCCAGAAGATTGAAAGGACACCTGTTCCCTAAAGCTGCCTGGATGAACGACTTGGAAAGGCGACAAACGGAGTATGAGAAACTGAATGAGAAGGATGAAGAGCTGGCTGATTACTTGGCCAAGGTGCTGGCAAAATACCCTGAAGTGATCAATACGAACCAGATGAAACGCGTCCCGGCTGCTCCCTCTGACAGCAACCTGCAGGAAGAGGAGCACCTGGAGCAGGCCATCCGAGAGCACCTAAACCAGCTGGGACCACAGGAGGCTGCCAAGCTGGCTTCGCTCAGCAAAAGGCTCTCCATGGCTGGGGAAGCTGATGACACACAAACCAGGCAGTACCTGGATGAGGATATGCTGGCAAAGGTGCTGGAGTATCTAAAACAGGAGAAATCAGAGCTTGAAAGAGATCACATTACCAAGCGAGCAATGGAAAACATGTAATTGTTCCCCGAGTATTATTTCTCTTCAATGTGTTGACTTCTATCCCAATTCAGTTGTGATTTATTCCTGCTCTCACACTAAACAACCTATGGTAGACTATTTACCATTGAACAGTCTGCATATCTTTCTCAGAGCTGTTATATTGTTTATTGATATATGTTATAAATTATGGGGCAAACAACAAATTGCTTCAAGTGTTTTAAGAAACAATTTAATGATATCAAGTAAAAGTATAATATGTAAACAAATGACCTTTGCATTGTTAATAAAACATGATAAATGAAGAGTGACAATTATAATTTGAAATTTTTAAGATTAATTGGATTATTTTGTTACTGTCTGTAGTGGTTTTTGTGCAGTAGTGAATAAAAAATAAAGCATTATATATATATATAGTTTTATTTACAAGGCTTTTTCTATTCAGTGTTTTATTGTTGATGAATAAATTATTTCTGGACAATTGACTTTGTTTCTTTGTAACAGTTGATAAAGTCATACAAACTGGAAACATATTTTTACTTCTACAGATGACTCTTTTGAAATATATTATTTTTCCTACCAATTAAGTTGTAAGCATAAACTTGTGGTTTTCTGGGCCATAAGAACATCAGCTGGTGTTACCCATAAGGGCAGGGGGTACCTAAAGAGCTTGCTGAAGTCAATCAGTGTAATAACTGCGTTACCTACAACTGAAAATTTGGCCTCACATAATTAAGAGGTATGTCACTACCTATTGGCAGCAGGAGGAACATAATGATGTGTCCAGCTGAGACAGGCTTGATGATGAAGCTCTGAAAGAATACAAAATGGAACCTTCCCAGGTGAGCTCTGGGAAGCTCTGCAGATGAGTCCCCCTCCATCTCTCACAATGACAACCACAAAGAAAGAGGCAGGCTCCAAGGCAAGGCAGGCAGGGAACTCCTCTGTGGGGAGCAGCACTGTTTTGTCTGATAAAAATATTATTTCTTTCTCCATGAAATGACCATTACATGTCACATAAATACACAGAAAACCTTTACTATTCAGCACACTATGTGGACACTTGAAATGTCTCTTGAGCTGCTGTTATGACCTGCAGTAATGGTCTGGAAAGGTTCTGGCTCTTTTACAGAAGGAAATGTGCTTGCATAACTCTGTGAGTCAGAGGTGGTTTTCACTGGCACAGCTCATTTCCAGGATTATCGTTTAAAAGTGCTTTTCCCTGTGCTATTCTGCAGCAGCTCATCTGGGCTAAGTGGGGTGGGGATGATTTTTGGCAAGGCAATGTCTAATGAAGTACAAAGGCTGCAGAAATAAAACTTCATCTTCAGTGCTGCCATTACCCTGAGCATTCACAGCTGACAGGAGCTCAGCCCCTCTTCCAGCCATTTTTCCTTGAATACACACCAGATAGTAAAATACCTGATTTTCCAGGCATGTGTAGGACCTGGAAGAGATGTCACAGATGGTGTCACACGACAGGTGGAAGTTCCTTAGTGTCATTCCCCTCCTGCCATAGCCTGCAGCACTCCCTTGCCCTGGGCTACCCAGGCTCCTGAGCTGACCAAAGCCCTGGGGAACTCTTTGACTGCCTCCAGGCTCTTACTCAGGGAGACCTCAATGAAACTTTTGGATACCAGAATGATTTTGGATCTAAGAAACCAGTAATACAAACCTATGCATAAAAGGACAGATGCTGTCAGACACTGTGTGGAAGAGGAAATAAGCTTTGGAAAATCCTAATCTTGGCATGAGTAACTACATCACTTTTTAGAAGAACACCTCACTCACTGTGTATGCAAGCCATTAGGGGCTTTGTGGTTCATCTTCACAAATAAGAAAAGAGTGGTTGTGCTTGAAATAACAGAATTTTGTCTAACAGAACTATGTGGAAGTGTCAGGCTGATTTCAAGCTAAAATGTTACATCAGTACTTTTTCCTCTTCAAGCCACAGAAAGCAGACAACTAATCTCCCTATGAAGTGCTTTATTTCTAACAAACTCATTGCCAACTCTATATTGGAATTAAATGAAATGAGAAAATATTAAATAGGCAGCACTCTCCTGGTGCAAGAGGAGCCATAGCTGCCTCTTGCTATGCAACCAAGGCTCCTGCAGCAGAGCGATAGTTATACCTGAATATGCAAGACAGCATTATCCAAATGTACATCCCATCATGAGATCTGCTCCATTAAACCACTCCAGAGCCTCCCCCTGCAGAGAGGCTGTGTAGTACTTAATTGTTCTTAATAGCCACGGCTGCTTCTGCTTTCATTTGTCTGTGGTTTGTGTTTTCCTTATGGGTGCACTGGGACAAACAGTGATGTTGTTAATAATGCACACAGAATGCATAAGCCATAACAGATACACTATCAAGCTTATTACTATAATTATATACAAAATAAAGTGACCACCCTGCAATTTTTACTCAGGCAAAGTGAGGAACAGATTTTTAATTCCCTTTTTGTGTTATGATTTGACAGCATCCCAGATGCAGCTGGTTTATACTCTCTGTGTCAGTGGCTTTTGTACAGCAAAGAAAATGTTTCTGCTCAAATCTTCCTCCTAAAACTTGCTTCATTGTGTCCTCATATTTAAGGTCCTCCCAAACACACAGATTGAACAGAAATTCTGTATCTGGTCTGAATACACCAAGCTACTGAACACCTTCCTCAGGATCTGAGGTAGTTCTTCTTTGTACATACCCTAGAATTCATTTATTAGTACCAGTAAGAGTAAATGCTGTTTTGTTTTTTTCATTAATTGATATGCTACTGCAAGTGCTTTGTTTACATCTGCCTCTTGATGATTCCATTATTTTGTCAGCTGGAGCTCTTAAATGAGAACACTTGTTGATTCAAAAATTAATGTAACCAAATTACCTTGACTGGAGAAATGAGATTGTAGCAATTATTTCCTTCTAAAAGGGTATTTCCACAGTGCAGTGGAAGGGGGTTGAGTTGCATGTAATGTGACAGTTGTAACTATTTCCCAAAGCACTTTACAAGACACTTGTTTTGCAGGAGAAGTGACACAGACCATGATTTTCTTAACACGACAAAGGGGAGGCAAGGCTGGAGCACAGGCAGCCTGAGCTGTGCTTTGTCTCACAGCTTCTCACAGCCACTCTTGCTGTTACCAATGAGAACACCAACGATGCAAACCTGCATCTCCAGACACACCTGAGCCAGCCCATCTCCCTTTAGCTAGGTCACACATGGCATCACAGGAGCAGCATTCTCTGGAGCATCCCATACCTTCCCCAGGCTCCATGGCTATTTACTGCGTGGTACATAAATCCATACAGACACAGCTGGATGTCAGCTGCACTCTGTGTTTGTTCAGCTACCCAGGCACCTCCAAAGAGGTTTATGTGAGCTACAGGAACTCCAGTTAGCAGCAGCAGGCAGGTGCAGAGCCTCTAGTGCATAAAGTGGAAAGGAGAAGCCCTGAATCAGAGCTGATTAGCTGAAGAGCCACGTTATTCCTGACTTTTGGATCATTCAAAAACATTTGAGATCGTTAATAATTCATTTGTAGATGTAGCAGAGCTCTAAATGTGGCTGATTAAATGCATTTGACATTTCTCTTGAGAGAGGCTGTTATTCCAGGAAACCACTTGGTATCTGCAAATGTCTTGGAATTAGTGTACTCAAAATTACAGGTTCAGTCACAATGTTTTCCCTTGTAAAGACAGGAAAGTGACCTCTGATTCCAAATGTAATGTACCCTGGTGAATAACTACGGCACAATTATTTCAGAAGTTCCCCACAGCCACTCAGCAGATCTGCTGTGTAATGACATGGTCCAACGTGCTCTGCCTTCCTCTGCTAAGACAAAAACCTGCAGCCCATGAGCAAGGCAGGTCCTGCACACCTGGGGAGGATCTTAAAAAGGGATTGTTTGGCAACTGCCCAGCCCCTACAATTGCTGCTCAGTGATATGCTTCCCAAAACCCTTCCTGGCTTCAGCCTGAAAGTAGAGCCCCATGCTTTATCCTGGCAGAGAAGCCAGGCTCTCACGGAATGCCTTGGTGGGAGTGCCTCCCACAAAGCCTCCAGGTCCTCTGGGCTGGATGAGCAGGATCCAAGACAGGATCCAAAAGAAATTATGACACTTTTGTGTGTCCCTGATTATGTCAGCAAATCTGGGTCTGCTGGGTTTGTTTGGCTTCTTGCTTAAGTTAGAGTAAATCTGTTCAGGTGTAGCTGTGGGGTGCATTTTGTGTCACTCCATTTAAATGTTTAATGAGGATTAAGTGTTTATGCAAATTTGAGCACATGTTTTCAAGGGGGTCACCCACATCAGGGAGGTTTTCCTACTGCTCTGCAGTCACTGCCATTGGGACACCTCATCTACTGGAGACAGTGGGGTCCTTCCCTGACAGAACTTTGCTCAGGGTCACCTTGGGAAAGCCTTTTTTGGTTATTTTCCTCTTGTCCTAAGCTCATGCCAACACGCAGAAAGGAGGGGCACAGCATCTGTCTGTTGAGATCTCCAGGTGAAACATATGGTCATTCTTTATTATCTATTAAAACTCTTTCCAAAAGCATCCTTCCTTTAAGTGGATCTTTTTCCTAGCTCAAATTTTAGATACCATTTACTTTCACATTGTACACATCTTGAGCCTGAATGCAAAAAGAAATCTCCCATTCCCACTTTTCTCTCTCCTCTTTGACCTAAGAGAAGGTATGAGACTGCCTGGATGAGATGCAACATATAATTTCTGCAAAGAAACACATTTTTACCATGGCTACATGCTTTGCCACCTGCTAATAAATGTCATAGCAGCACAACAAACCACTTAGATCTACTGGTACTTGTACCCCCCTATTCAGTCTGTAAGAGCCAGGCCAGGAACAGCATATACACACACAGAAAAAGGTAAAAACAAAGATAAATCATTAAATGGGGAAACCCCCAACATTCCTTGCTTGTTATTCATTTAGCACAACAACAGGAGACATGTTAAATCCCTGCAAGTTTTGGGATGGAAATATAATCTGGCAGGAAAACTGTTTTCTGCAAGGATAAGTTTACTCAGATCCAACACACAATCAATTGATTTTTTTTCTTACAAACATGAATGCAACAAGGTAGAAACTTTTTGATAGTGACTAGCACACTGAAAGAAGCTATAGGAAACAAACCTAGATTGGAAAATTTTATTCTGTATCTAAGTCTGCAGCTACCACCATATTCTACTGGGTAATTCAGACAAGAGAAATGTTACTGTGCAAACTCATGAGCTTTTAGTCTCACCCATGGCCTCAGACTTTGCTTTCCTAGAAGCAATAGCCAGGCTGAAATTTGTTTAAATGTATTTTTGACTTTCTAATTTCTATTTAAAAAATGCCAGCCCCCTGGCCCTCTCCTCACTCAGAGTGTGTGGTCTGAAGCTGGTACAACCACAGTAGCACAAACTTTTACAAATAGCTGGGGCACAGTGGCTGCTCTAATGCCAAGATGTTCTGTCTTCTGTGCTCCTGAGCCTCCTCCTTGTGACAAAGGAGCTATTTCATCCACAGGATCTTTATCTGCAGGGGAAAGTTTATGGATATTTTTATTCTGGAAGAAAAATTACTGTTGAAAATGATGCAACTGTAAAAATCTTAGAAAAAATGGAAAGCTGCCAAATCCTCAAACTTTATCACTTGTTACTTTTTTACTTATTACAAAAACACTGATTTTGTTTTATTTCATGCTGGTTCTCCTTTACTCCTTTTAGAGCTAGCACACTGCACTTTTCTGATGCTGCACAAGAGTTCAAAGCTACTGCCTGCTTCCCCTTTTGGCAACACCTTTTGCATCAGTCTTATTTATATCTGACCCAATGCAGGTGGATCTAACAGCTTCACACAGCTCTGTGCTGCATGGTGCTATTTGTTTCCATGCCAGGAAATTTTGTGATATCCCACATAACGAGGCTGTTTTTAAGCTGAAGCTCATTCCCAGCCCAGAGAAGATGTGGAGCAGGAACCAGCATCCTCCACCATGGACAGAGCAGTGCTTGGCTGTCCCCCTCCCAGGTGGGGACAGTCAGGGACACCAGAGCAAACACCTGGAGACACAGTGACAAATGTACAGCTCAGACATATGGTTTGCTGTGTAGTCAAACAAACCACTGTGCAGGGAAGCCACAGAGAACTCTGGTTTTCTTCAGCTCTGCCGTGGCTGTGAGGCTCCTTTCAGGTCAGAGCTGTGCCCTCTGTGGGGCTGGTCACTGCTTCATACACAGAGAGCCACATCAGCCTCCAAATCTCTTGCCTCCAAACTAGGATGCTATTTACAGAGCCCCCTCAGCTCTCCCCATCAGCCTTCCAAACAGGCTGGAGTATCAACTCTGAAAAGTAGGAAAACTGTTCAGGCACAGATATGAGAACAAAAGGGATGGTAAGTAATTTGGATATTAAAAAATACGCTAAGATAAATTGTGGCAGGCAGGTCAAGTTCCTGAGGAACAATATTTTGACAACAACCTTCCAAGAAAATTTCAGTAAAATCAATACTTGTTCAAACACCTTTTCCCATCCATCTAATTCACAAGTAGGCAGCCAGAAAAATGTGATTAGCTTTATTTCATTAACCCTGTTAAGGAAACATTTACATTTTTAACTTAATACCGGATGCTCACTGAAGCGCTCTCCAAATCCAGGTGATGAATGAGGCTGGGGAGGCCTCCCATCCCTGTCACTTGCCATCACCACGTGCCACGGAGAAGATAAATGATAATTGGGTGCCTGGCCATGCTGCACAATGATGGAATCATCTGGGGAAAATGGGACTAGAGACTGCCTGAAGGTCAGCATTCCCCTGGGCAACCTCAGGCTTTGGGAGCCTTCTGCCTTGGAGCTGACACCTCAGTGGTTACTTTCTTGGCTAACTCTTTTGTTAGTCAGGTTGTGTAATTTCCTTTTCTTCCATTTACCATCCTCCTGACTTAGCTTAGTGCATGAGTCAGTAAGCCTGGCTTAATCATCTTCTTTATAAATTCTGAACCTACTTTATTGTGGATAAAGTTCTTGTGGACCAGCTCCTACAGCTTCAATATCCAGAATGGAAAAAAAGTGGGACTTCACCTTTGGTTTGGGTAGTTTTTTAAATTAACTCCTGCCCTATAGCACCTCTCCAAAGAAGCAGCCAAAAGCAGACTGTTCTATAAATATAAAAATGAAGTGACCTTTTAAAAATACATACTTTACATATCAAACTGCAGAGATAAAGTAGAATATAGTTATCCTATGCCAAGACCATTGAGACACTTACCTTTTTCCTAAGGAAATGACTTTGCCTCATAGCTCACCTTTTTATAGTGCACATTATGCTGCCTGTGAAATTCATTACCCAGTACTTGATCTCCTCAATAGCCTAGTGCTGATGTCTTTAGGAAATGAATTTTTTAATAGCCTTCTTGATGAACATGTGTTTTGTGGCACCTGAAAATAGATGTACTGCAATTCTAGGCTAGCTGCACATTTTACCTATTGAGCTGTACATTTCAGTAGCTGTGACTTTCTATGTGTGGAGATGGAAATAATTTAAAGAGTCATTTGCCTGACAAGATATGATTATTTGTCCTCCTACATATCCTATGAGTACAAAGTTGGATTTATAGCTTGACCTTTTTACTTTACACCTTTCAAGAGCCAAAGAAGAAGGAGTGCACTGCTTTATAAAGCCTTGCTGGGTGAGCACAGGCACTGCAGTGATTTACCCCCCTTTTAACACAGACTACTGAGATGTACCAAGCAGCAGGTGCTTTAGTGCAGCTACTGCTACAGACAGGAGAAAATATGGAAGGAGAGCAGGCAAGACCCTGCTTGACAGTCACAGGTTAGGAATGAGGTGTGGGGGACCATTTCTGCCACCAGATCTGACTTGGGCAGCTGGAGACAGGTTTCAGCTTGACTTTCTCACAAGGAAGGCACCAGCCTTGGCTCCTCAGTGTGTCTGTTACTTATCTGGCAAAAGAAACTAAAGCCAGGGATGCTGTTCTCCTAAAAATATTATGACTTTTGGAACTGTGAAACAATTTGGCTGCCTAAAACTGGGCATCTACATGAAAACATCTCATCTTTCCAAGCTGCTGTGCCTTGGCAAAGCTAAGAAAACATTGGGGTTGGCTTTTCCTTATCAATAGCCACATTGTGTACTGGGGTGACTTTTTGCAGCTCTGCTGACTTCATTGAGTACAAAGGTTTGGCCACCTAGACCAGTAATTACATGGAGACAAATGGTGTCCCCTGTCTGTGTCCTGTTTGAGTGTGTGACAATCCCACGTGCAGCCAGGATCTCTGGAGAGCACCTGTCCTGCCCAGCAGAGCCTCTCTGCCCTGTGCCCCAGAGAGCAGCAGAGGACTGACAGGGTGTGACAGGGACCACAGCTGTGACAGGACCACCTTCCCCAGCCCAACTGAGAGGGGAGCCAAAGGACAAAATGCCCAAGGTCTCTGTGAAGACCCAGCACTGATTCCCAGGGGCCCCACAGGAACATGCTCATCATGTACCTCCTTGAAACACACCATTGAGCATCTTCTGTAACTTCTGTAACCTTCTGTAAATGGGCAGGGCACACTTCCCCAGTGTCCTGCAGGCCCCGTGCCATTCCTGCAGCCCCCAGGAGCTGGGCTACCTCTGGGGGAGCAGGGTGCAGGGGGGAGCCCTCCCAGGGGACAGAGCTGCTGTGACAGAGTTGTGCTGGGCAGAGCTCCCCTGCCCTCCCCTGCCACAGGCCACTGTCATTGGGCAGCCTCTGCAAGGTTTTTTTCTTCATCAGCCTAATCCTCAAGCTGGGGGAGCACAGGGGTAGTGGCTGGGGCCATGTAAGGACAGACACTCTTATAGTGCTATGTTTTTTCCAACACTTATATGAATCCAAACATTATCGAACCCCAAACACTTCATTTCACACAACATAAATTTTTATACAGCTCTTGAAGCTGTTCTTAAAGCTCTTCTATAAATATGAAGTACAAACTGAAGGTAAGAATCATCTGAACATAAAATGAACTATATTCTGTTCTGAAAATTCCCTTTCTGTTTAAGGGTTTTTACCTGTTCAGGAATCTGCAGACTGCTTTACTCAAAGACTTTCATTTTTCAGGATAAAAAAATCTTGTTTCAAGAAAACAAAATATCATTCTCCTCTCTTAAGCTAGAAAGCAGAAAATAGGATCTTTTCAGCATTTCTGTGGCCAACAGCATCTGTAAGAGGCTTTCTGCATTCCTTCCAGCAAGAGAATTAGTGGAGAATTAAATATCATATAAATATGTTGAGACACATCTACAGCCTGATGCAAAATATCCCGCATCAAGAAAAAGGTATCCTCCCATCCATGGAAGTATTGTTATTCCAGAGAAGTCTGTCAGGAGCCATTACTGATAATAGCATATAAAAGCTGTAGTTCTGGTCCCCAGAACTAGCCAGTTTGCTTTCTTCACGTGTAATTTAGAATTTGATATAATTTTCAGCTTTGCAGTGCTGGGAGAGCAGTTCAGCTGACTTTTAAAGTTAATTTCGAGAATCCAGTTCAATTTAGCAAGTCATTTACAGAGACCAGCCCTCTTCTTGCAGCATGGTTTTCTGCCCATTGCAGAAAGCTCAAAGGGGAAGGAAGACAGTGTCATTAGCTACCTCACATAATACTCTGTAACACAAAATGCAATTGTAAGTGGATATATTAAAGTGTTGAGATGCCAATTAGCTACTTCAATGTAAATTATTCTTTTACTTACAGGGTGGTTCTTCCTTAAACCTGAAATTGCTGCAGCTCTGATGCTAACACCGAGTCATGAGATAAATGAATCACAGAGTCAGGTTACTGCATCTGCAAAGAATGTTCTTGAGTCTAACCTGGTGCTACAGCCCTTGCAGGAGATCTGTGTGTGTATGTGTCAGATGAAGCAATTCCCAAGGGGCTTTCTGGTGAAACATCTCCTGTATGCTCACAGGGCCAGAGGAGAAACCAGCTGGAGCTTTGGGTGCACCAAAGGGGAGCACAACCCTCCCCTTCTCTGCTCTTGCCCCAGCCCCTTTAGGTGAGTTCACTCCCTTAGGTGAGTTCACCCTTTCCTGGGCACTTCATCAGCTCCTCCCAGCCCAGAGCTGAATCCCCTCTCACTGGAGCAGGGCACCCAGCAGCGTGGTGACAAGTTTGCCAGGGCTGCCCTGACCTGGGAAGTTTTACATCTGCTCCTGCTCTGCCAGCCTGGCCCAGTTACTGGTCCCCATGTTCCTCACCTGCCTTTAGAATGCCAAGTTTGCAGTGTAGCAAACATGACCCCACAAAGAAGAAACAAAGAGGCTGTGATACCTTTATTAAAGACTGATAGCTGGAGGCTTTCCAGAAATTTCTGGAGGTTTTTCCACTGCTGATTTCTTTGCTACACCCAAGATGAACCCAAACCCACGGGGTGAGCTTTCTGCACTGCCAGTTTTCCAGCCACGCTCCCCTATGGCAGCGGCTCTCTGGCCACAGGGAGCAGGCACAGACTTTCCCAGGCATTTTCCCGGGGAAGGCTGTGAGAGAAGCAGAGAAAAGAGAATCAAAACAATTCCTGTCTCACTTGTTGCTGCTCGTGTTTGTGCCCTTGTGGACTGTGTTCTGGAGATTGTTTACCCAGGGTGATTGCTTGATTGGATTCTGGTGATGGTGTTTGGATGCACTGACCTATTGGATCCAGCTGTGTCAGGACTCTCAGGAGAGAGTCACAGGTTTTTGGAGTTAGGAGTTAGTGACAGCTCTTGTTAGTGTAATATAAATATAGTATACTATAAGAAGATAATAATAAAGCAATTGATCAGCCTTCTGCCATCATGGAGTCAATGCTAATTATTCCCTGGCTGGGGGCCTGCAGCCACACTCCCCACATCCCCCAGGAGTAAAAGCTCTTCTCACCCACACCTTGGGACCCCCAGTGCTGCTCTCCACTTCAGCATGGGCTCCCTGCATCCCACCTGCACCAGCCACACCAGCACTTGTCTGCCTGTGCTGGCAATCAGGAAATGGCATCTGGGAGTCTGGGGGCTGCTGCAAAGGGTCCACAGCAGTCCAGGAGTACACAGGCCTGTTGCTGGTCTGCCTGAACACAGTGCTGCAGCCCACACTGACCCCAGGAAATGTCTGAGAGGCACAGGCTGAGTGAGAGATGATGCTCTGCAACGCACACACAGTCAGGACTTGGCTGATCAGCTCTTGCCTGAGGTCATATAACACAGTAAATACAGAAATGGGATTATAACTGCATCAGCCTTGGCCTTTTCAGTTCCATTTCTAGCAGAGGAAATGCTAAAAGTATCCACAAGTACTCTGGCCAATTAGTTTCCAAATGTTTCTGCAATATCTATAGCACCTTCACAATTCAGAGTATTTGCTGTTATTGAGAAATATTAGATTTTACTACACTCTGGTTTCACCCGTTGCAGAGCTGTAGCAGAGTCCATTATCACATTGCTAGCTGTGCTCTGTTAATGCCTACAGAGAAATTAATGGCAAAAATCTGATTGCTCTGAGCTCAGTGGGAGTCTACCACTGCCATCAGTATCTCCCAGACTTTTTATGGGTCTTTAGAGACCATGTCTGTGAAATATGTCCCATCTCTAAGACAAAGCTCTAAAGCTCCCTCCTTTTTCTAATGCTATTTCTAAGCTTTTAAATCTTGTGTTAAAATCTGCCCTAACTGGACATTAAGTTCCAAACCCTTTCCACAAACCTAGAAAGGATTTTGTTATGTTCCTGTATTTAAAACAGAAACATTGCTCAAGTTTTTAGTAAAAACAATGTAGCTGTTTCAGGACACTTACAGCTACCCAGTGGGGGCTGATCAGACAACAGGAGCAGCTCCACATGCAGCTAGGGAGGTACAGCCCAAAGGAGGCTCACTGGAAAGCAACAGAACTGAAAGCACCCAGCCTCTGTGGTCACTTCCAGGGACTCCCAGCAGCCGTCTCCATCTCCTGCTGTTTTCCAGCATGTGCAGAGTCAGGCTGGTGCTGCATCTGTCCTGATGAGATGCTGGTTCTTGTTGGCAGCAGCAGCTGCCTCTGCAACATTAGTCACACATGCAAAACAACTCAGCCAACTTAGGAGAGACAGCAGCATAAACTGTTCCTCAATTTCTTATTTTGTTATCTTTGGTTTGCTTGTTTGTCTCATGTCTCCCAGGCTTGATCTCAAGAGTGATTTTTCTGCTGGGGTGATTTCTTCCTGCAGGAGTATCTGCCTTTGCCAGGCAAGTGGAAATAAACTTCCATTGAAAGGGATTAATTAAAAGAAGATAATAAGATTAGCTGAACTATAGCTGGTTTGTGCCTTCCTTGTTGAATGAAAAGCATTGTCCTACAAACAATGGAGCCAAGGGCCAGCCCCTCTCCATAAGTATCCAGGGTTGCTCCATGAATTCTGGCTTTATCAGCAGCTGGTAAAGGGATGGTAGCTGCTGTAAGGTTCTGGTGCTGTACACTCACAAGCACAAACCCCTTAGCAGCAGCACTGACCAACACAGCAGGAACCAAGCATTTTCCCTGGCACCACAGCTGGAGGAACACCAACACAGTGTTGGGTGGTCATTTGGAAGCAGGGCAGGAAACAGGGCTTATCACACCCCTACTGCCCCACACATCCCTGCCTCTCCAGCACCTCTCATGGGCTGCTCCTGCTGTACCCAGCCAGCCTCACTGCCACAGTGCTTTCTGCCACCTTCCTGTCCCAGCAGGAGAAGGCATGGCACCAGAACCCCAAGCACCACGACAGAAGGGAGTGGAGGGTGTTTCAGCATTTGGAGACTAGGAGAGGCAAGTCTAACCAGAGGCAATGGATCTCACAGGAAAAAAACCCTCCCAACTGAATTGTGTTTACCTTAGTTACACAGGAAACCCATCTGTGGCCGATGCTAGACAGGCTTTAGCTCTTCTTGCAAACAGCAGTCATCTTCCCCCTCTTGCATTTTCTGCTGCCTGCTTTTTTTCCAGCTCAGGAACTTGAGGAGGAAAAAAAATTAAAAAATAAAAGGAAGACAAACAACAGAAGAGAAAGAACAAACTTGAAGCACAGCAGGCCAGGAAGAACAGAAGAGGCAGATCAGGAGGTCCTGTCCATCCTGTCTCAGAGCACACGAGCAATCAATGACGTGAAAAACAGAGCTGATGGAAGGAAAAACTGTTTCATCTAATACATAATCAGACCAAAGAACTCAGAGCTCTGAATGGACATCCAGGGAAGGACATAGTGAAATCTGAACAATTATTTGTGTAACCAGAATAACAGCTTTAGCAGTTAAACTGTTCGTGTGTGTGTGTGTGTGTGTGTGTTTGTGTGGACACAATGTAGCGTGGCATATTCCCAGCTGAAGCCAGTCAGGCTTAGGAGAAACCCAGTCAGAAATGCAGTCTGGCCATAACAGCTGAAGGCAAGGCTGCTGGGAGGTGCCTGGAGCCCCCAGTTTGCTGCAGACCCATTAAGCAGGTGGAGAGTGGCCCTGCTGTGCTGTGGCAGCCCTGAGCCCTTTGCTCTGTGACACTCCTGCTGTAGCCATGAGCCCATCCCACTGCAGCTCCCCAGCCTGCAGCACACACCAGGGCCTGTGGCTGCCACCTGCTGCACTCACCGTGTGGAAGGAGAACAAATCAGTGCTAAAACACCTCGGAGAGCATTCAGGAAGTAGATTTTATTACAGTCTACACAAACTCCATTTGCAGCTTGAGCACACCAGCCTATTGATGAGAGGAGTTTTGCTGCTGCAGATAATGAGCCAGTTTTCAGGAAAGTGTAAATCTGCTGCTGCTTGTAGGGGCTCCCAGGCTGTCAGAGCACAGATCATCGTTGCTGAGTGCTCTGCTAATACTGTAAACACTGATGACATTTAGAGAACTGTTTAACTGAGGGAGGAGGTTTAAGTCACTTCTGCAGTAATATCTAATGGTGGGGGGGCTAAACCTCTGCAGATTATACATCACAGCTCTGGCAGCAGGCTGTAATGTCTTTAAACTACATCTTTAAAATATGAATAATGCCTATTAAAAATTGTAGCTCTTAGTTGTGGTAAGCATGTCTGGGTAAGATGTTGTCAGAAAGATTAGAGCCCAAACCATGGATGTAGCATCTGTTCTCATCCCATGGAGCAGTTTGGAGGATTGACACACCATTATAGTGGTTTATTGCACCTCTTAAAACCAACACACTGCAAAGTGCTTCCCACCAACAATCTTTACACTTGGATTTGAGTTAAGCCCTTCCAAGTCTGAGTGTCCAAGAGCATGAGAAATCAGTAGGATGCACATTTTAAGGAAGTCTTTTGTAACTTTGAGAAAATTATTTCCTCTACAAGGATTTATTTATCTTGTAGCAAGGTAACTTTGAGGCAATGCAAGATGGGTGGGACATCTCTTTCCTGACCCTACAGAAAAGAAGAAGCCCTTGGTCTGTGTCCCTGAGACCATGCTCATGTCTGTGTGGTTGTTTCTGCAGCAGTGCAGGAGGTGTGAGAAAGAAATCCTCTGAGTAGTACAAGTGTGTGTAAAAATTGAGCTGAAGTCAGTTAGTTTGGCTTTGAGGTGTACTTAGCTTTCAAGTTAAAGTGCAAACAATTCTTTTTGTTACATTGATAAACCCAATGTTAAAATGACAGCACATCTGTCCCCAAATTTCAGTAAGAGCAGAAGCAGGTGCCTCCTTTTGGCCAGGTTGTGCTGTCCAGCCCCTCCCCTGTGAGCTCAGGGAGATGGAGGCTCTGGCAGAGACAGCTCCAGCCACTGCTCACGGCAGTGCAAACCTCACAGCACAGAGCCAGCCCAGGGCTGGGGCCAGGAGATGCTGCCCCAGCACAGCAAAGTGAGGGCTGAGCTGGGTCTACAGCATGGTGCTGAGACCCTGGGGTGAGCACCAGAGGGATTCAGGGCTTCCAAACCCAAAGGTGCAATCTGGCACCACAGGGCAGGGACACCAGCACAGTGCAGCAGGACCAGGGCCCAGGCACAGGGATATTTCTGATCACAGAGAATCTGTGGGACCTGCAGGCTCTGGGGGTGGGTGGGAAAACCACTGTGGCTCTGCTTGCCCCTGCCTCCCTCCATCCTCCAGCTGGGGAGGGGTGGAGGCCAGGCATGATGGCCCAGCTAGGATTTCTCTCATCACACAGACCAAAAATAGCAGCTGGCCTTAATGCAGGCTTTTTCTCTAATCACTTTCTTCTAATCAGCTGCATAAAGGCCAACCACCATCTTTTCACCACAGAGCAAGATAGCAATGCTGAGCAGAGCTGCCAGGTCATTCATTTAACCTCAAGAGTTTAATCTTCTTACCCTGCCTTCATGAGCAGGGAGTGGGACAGCCTCTGGCCAGGTGAATGTCTTCAGTGAATTAGCAGCACCATCCATGGGCTTTCAGAAGGAAAGAAAATCAGCAGTACCACACAAGGAAGGGAACTTCTGGTAGCTTACCCCAGGCTGTCTGGAAGGGCAGGAAGGCTACAGGCAATCAGAGCAGCCACAGGACACAGCAGACACAATTTTATAATACCTTTCTCCCCCAGCAAATTTAAAGCTTGTTAAAAGTGGGAGACCAACAGCACTGAGAAATAGCTGAAGAAGCAAAACTGGTTTCAGTAGCATGGGATTTCACATACCTTCTGTCAAGAAGCAATCCTCAATCTCAGAAGTCCCACTTCAGTGAGAAACTGTAAGTGATGGTCCATTTACATAAGGTTAACTACAGCCTGCAAGGGCCATCCAGCTGGATGAAATCCTGTTTCTGAGCTCAGATCTGCTCATTTTCCATACATAACATCTGATAACCAGGCATTCTGCTGGCCCTCAGTGCAGCACACTGACATGTTGGGGCTCACCCTGCTCCCTGGGGCCTGCTCTCCCATGCAGCTCTGGCTGTAGCACTGGAGGACCCCTCCTGCTCCAAGCCTGGTCTCCTGCTGTCCCAGGCAGCCACTTCACATGTCCCCATCTGTCAGTCAGCCACCGTGTCCTTGCACTGAATCACAATTGCAGTGGGCAGGTCCACCCTCATGAACCAAACCCCTGATGAATGTGATGTCCCCCATCGAGAAGGACAAGTGTCCCTTTGTTCTCTGTAACCTTTTCCCAGTGACCTGCCTCTGCTGGCAGGGCATGGTCCCTCATGCAGGAGCTCTGTGCCTCCCAGACTGCCTCCAGCTGGCACAGGGGTGAAAATGCTTTCTTGGGAAGATTTGCAGTGTGCTCAAACCTGTGCAGGTGTGGGAGGGTCAGTCTCCTGTGCAGTGCTCCAAACACCAGGCTCAGTGCCCAGTGCCACCACTGATGGGGCCACTGACACCCCAGAGGACAAGGGATGAGACATCAGTCCTTCTGCAGCACACACAGAAGACAGACCAGCACCACTCTGGGACTATTCCAGGCCACCAAGGAGGATGCTCTGAGGTACTGGCAAGCCTTAGGGATGCCAAGATTTTTTGATGTCTTGTGTGCAGAGTTCCACTTTGACTGGAGCATTTTTACTCAGGGGATTCAAGTCCCATTTGCCTCCACACTCTCCACTCCAGCTGATGGGGACACACCTACAGGACAGGAAGAGTTTTTGAAGTGTGGCAGAAGCTTGCAGCTTCTCATCCTACAAGAACATTCCTGTAATGAGAGCATCTCACAACCAACATTTCATTTAACAGTTTGCATTTACCACAAACCACCGACATTAAAATGAGCTGAACTGACAAACACAGCAGCTGCACCTCCTGCTCTGCACAGCACCCAGCCAGCCACTCTTCCTTTCCAGCAGATTATTTCCCCTGGAGAAGCCAGCTGCCCATAATATCAAGCTCATCCATTTTGAGCATTAACTCTCTCTAATTCTCACTTTCTTGGTGGGTCTTTGCCATAGAAACCTTCCTTAGCAACAGGGAGGCAGAGCAGCAGCAGCTCCAGCCAGAGACACTGATGAGGCAGCCCTGGACCCTCTGTGTGCCACCTCAGGCCCTGCCTCCCCAGCTTACCTTTCCAGAAGAATCAGGGTGTGTGTCAGGAGACAAATGGCTGCGTTGGGAAACTGTTTGAGACCATTTCCAAGTCACCTTTTGATGAAGCTCCCTTGGCCTGGTCTATGAACCCAGCTCACCAAGGAACAGCCTCCACCCACTGAGTGACAAGGATGATTTCTGATGTTTGTGGCCACAGGTACAGGGGGTGACAAGAGGAACCCAGGGGAAAGTGGGGAGGGGATGAGAGCTGGAGCATCTCAGTATCAGCATCTCCAGTGAGAGCTGGAGCATCTCAGTATCAGCATCTCCAGTGAGAGCTGGAGCATCTCAGTATCAGCCCAGGAGTGACTCTGCTGAAATGGAACAAGTAGAACAGCTCAGGGCACTGAAAACAGCCCTGAGAACAGAACTCCATGGAAAAAGAAAATCCTAAGCACAATCCCATCCTGCACAATCATTTGTGATCCTCACTGGCCAGCAGGCAATGGTCTCTGGAGTATCTGAGCCTATGGGGAGTGCTGGGATCTGAGATGTTCCAGAGTTTTTCCTGACACACATTTCTGCTGTATCTTGACTTGACTGCTATTTCTTTTACTGGCTAGAAAAATCAGTATTTGCCTCTCTGATGGGAGGCATGCTGTAAAGAGAAAATCAGGAGCTGCATGAGACAAGGGGCAACACCTCAGTCCTGTACCACCACAGGAAAGACAGCAAAGAGAAATGTGGGCAAGAAAAGCTGGCACTTCAAATTCCTAATCAGTCAGCATCCAGGCTGTAAAAGAAGTGGTGAAGGATCAGAGAGAGCATTGTTATTGCTTCTGTATCATCCTTCCTCCAGGCTTGTGCCTTTCTGTTCCCAATAGCTTTATTTTGGCAGGCAGATAAAGCAGTATCCATGTTGCTCTCAATTTTCCACTTCTTTCAGAGAAGTAGCTGACTTGGGCTCTGCAGACAGGAGCAAGTCAGCTCTCCACCAGAGGCAATGAGAGAATGAAGTGGAAACATCTCACCAAGGGGAAACATCTCAGCCCAGGTCCAGGGTCAAGCTAAAGCTAGTGGTGCCACTTCTGTTGTGGAGCCTGCTGGTGTCCAGCCACCTTGGAGGCCAAGTGTCCTCACAAAGCTTCCCCAGCTGCCTCCTCTCTGGAGAGCCAGCACAAGGACATGTCTCAAGTATTGAGGCAGGCACTAACCACCACTTCCAGTCTCAGGAACCTTTAGCCTTCCATTCTCTGACTCATCCTGGCAAACATCCTGCTGCTCCCAGCGTTACACCATGACTCACTGGCAAACCTGCACCGCTCTCACTTCCAATCCTCCCTGCCAGCTTTTTCATTATCTGCTCTGCTGCCTGTGGGACAATCATCTCTGGGAAGAGCCCAGGAGGTCTGCACCTCCAAACCCTTTTCCCCTGCTCACCTGTCAGCACAGGACACAATTAACTGCAGGAAGCTGACCTGAATTCACAAGCCTGGCTTGTAGGGAATAGGGAACCACCAATTTGTCCTGCCTTGGGTATCTGGATCTGCCCATCAAGATAAAAGTATTTGCTCCTATGCAGTGGGAGCAAATACTTTTATCTTGATGGGTTGCACAATCTGCAGAACTCTAACTACATATACAGGAAAACATTTTTCTGTTTTTTTTTTTTGCTAGTTTGGTTTCACATTTTAATATTTTCTAACTTTTATCTAGTGACAAACATTTCTGCTCTCAGATGAGGAAGCATTTGTTTATACCTCTGACCAAAACTCTGGCCCTGAGGGGGCTTAAATTTAGCATATTCATTCATCAGCCAACTGGGGAACAAGAAGCTTGACTTACATGATTTATTTGATATGTTTGATCTTGAAGACATATGAGACCTTGATTATATCAAAGGCTGCTATTTATGAGGTCGGTTTCTCAAATACAGAGACAAAAATCTTAATTCTTAGATGAATGCTTATTAAATAAAGGAACCAAATGGCTTTCATTACACATGTAAGTATTCTCACACACTGCTATGAGTAATAACACACAAAAGTTCATGGAAAAAATCAAACTTACTAAGGGCTAACTATAACATATCCTTCACCATCAAAGAGAGAAAGTTTGAAGACTTAGAACATTCTTAACTCACAGTCAAAAGTGAACATTGCTCCTAAGAAACAGGCACCACCTAAACAATAAGGGTAAGGTGCCAGGGCTGGACAGTGCCTAATTCCCATTAACTGGCACATGCTCAGGTAGCTCCATCCAGGTGCAAGTAATTCAAGAAAGAGGAGCTGCCTTCAAGCCTGGCTTACCCTCTGGGTCTCCTCTGTGGAGCAGGGGCCCCCGAAAACATTTTTCTGTTGCAGAGGAAAGGAGCTCTGCAGAGCCTCGTGTGCCAGTGCAGGGAACCAGGCAAAGGCAGCACAGACAGCAGAGAGCTTGGTTTGCTGCAGGCAGGAAAACTCCAAATACCCGGCTTAGCTACAGAATGAAAAAAGCTGCAAATGTGATAGGCATAAAGCCTACCCTTAGTGCTTTATTCTTATATCACAGCCTCCCAAAAATGTTTTGCTTTCTTTTTCTTCTAAGAAACATAAATAAATAAATAAATAAAAGTGTCATTTTTTATAAGTGCATTTGGAAATATTTTCTATTCTGATAAGAGAAAAACACATTACAACTTTGTTCCTCATATTTTTGGTTCAAATAAGGCATAATTCCTGCTTTGCATGTAAATTTTCAGGAGAAAATAATTTTCCCTTCTGTGAGTTCTAACTTTTCCTTTTATACTGTTTTTTCCTTCTCCATCACTATTAATTTCTCTAAGTTTACAGGCCCCCAGGGTATCAGCAGTGGCATTTGTGCTCCAGTATGCAGCTGTAAGGAGCTGTATCTTTGCAGGGGAAGGGGAACAAGGTGAGTTTTTCCCCATTCTCATTCA
The DNA here is from genome assembly GCA_013399945.1 of Ploceus nigricollis. NCBI lineage: Eukaryota > Metazoa > Chordata > Aves > Passeriformes > Ploceidae > Ploceus > Ploceus nigricollis. The sequence goes on along the minus strand of VXBC01001702.1, from coordinate 193,612 downwards.
CCTTGCCCGTGCCCTGTTGCAGCACTGCAGAGGACAAACTCTCACAAGCAGATGGCTGAAAGTCACCATGCAAGACAGGAGAGATCCCCCACTGCCTCTTCAGACCTCACACACTTCTTAATCACGAGGCAAGATGACCTTGGCTCTCTTAACACATTATTTTCTGCTAAAATTATGAAACCAAATTAGCTTTCACAACTGGGCTCAAGCACTGAATTTCCATTAGTAGTGTGAGAAAAATTCACAGCAACCTACAGCTTCCATGCATATGGTTCACACCTTCTCCACAGCCTGGGTACCAGATAAACAGCTTAACAGGGATTCCAGGGAAACCTGAGTAGCAGAAAAGAATCAGAAAGCAAACATCATGGATGTAGGTAAGGAAGAGCAGATCCCCCTCCTCACCCACCTGCCAGGCCTTGACCAGGCTGCCAGCAGCTCTGAGAGGGAAAATCTTCCTTGCCAGCCAGGAGCCTTCCTGGAAGGTGAGAGTAAAACCTAAAGAGCACTTCAAAACTGAGTCTGACTTCAAAGAGCCCTGCTGGGGGACCTGCACCTGTAGCTTTTAATATCTTCTTGCCATGTTTGACTGTTTATCATTCAGCCAGATCAGCACAACAAACCCTTTAATGGATCTTAGGCTGAAAAGCATTCAGCCTGCAAACATAGAAAGTAACAGCATAATTTTCTATTAAGAAAACTTTGATGTATCATAAAATACCATTTTTTTTTCAGAGGTAGATACACATTGAACCTTTTTTTTCCTTCCTGTGGGCTTTTCAAGGCTTGACAAATCTCTGAGCCCTTATTGACCAGGCAGAGCAGGAATCCAGGATGAGGAGGCTGGCTCTGAAATCCTCCCACTGCTGGTGCACTGTGCACAGGCTCACACAGGAAAAGTCTTCCTCTCATGTCTAGGAAGCTCCAGTCATAGAAACATCTGCAAAATTTTCAACCAGGCTGATTCTCAACAAATCAGTGAAACTTCTGATTTTTACCATCAAGGACTTGGCTCCATCTCATTAGATTCCAAAAACTAAATTGAACTAAAAAACTTTCTTGCTCTCTGCCTGTCCTTGTTATAGAGCCCCCATTACACTGTATTAGAGTGCTTCATGCTTTTCAACATTTATGCTCACAGCACCCCACTACAATGGAGAAATTTCCTCCTTTTGTCGGCTGGAAACTGAGACATAGAGAGACCAAAGAGTCTGATCCAAGAATTACAGGACCCATAATGACTAGACTCCAAACCTGAGTCCCTCAAGCTCACACCTGTAAGTGTTCCTCAAAATCCACCAAGTCCTTAGTCTGTCTCAAATGCTTGGCATCATCAGCATCATCACTTTTTTCATATGAGGATGCTGGAAAAACCACTCATCAGAAAGTCAGTGCTCAGGATAGAAAGGAAGTCAGATGCTCTGAAATTATAAAAGCAAGTCAGGTCAGAGAATCCTGGTTAGGGCAGTGAGGCACAGCCACATAATTTATTCTAATAAATAGGCCTCTCTGGAGCACACAGCAATACCCAGACTTTCTCTCTTGGCATCAGCAGCACCCAGGCCAGCACGAGTACTGCAATATTTTGAACTTTCTCAGACACTTAGTGGGAAAAGGCAGCAGAAAGTTATGATGAAGGGGATATTATGTGGCTGTGTGACTGTCACATAATGGAACACTCTCTCTGAGTAATTGCGTAAAGAGCAATTTTGTGGGTTTTATTGAATAACTCAAGATAATTTAAACCTCCATAAAAGGATGGCAAAAATAAAAAAGAACTCTCTTACAGGAAGACACACCCTCACATAAAGAATTCTAGAGGTGCAACATTTAGGAATATATTTGAATTTTAACTTTTTCAGAAGACATTGCAACATTTTAAAAGGAGTAGTTTTTGTTCAGACAATCCAATGATTTAGTTCATAGCATGCAAGTTCTGAATGTTGTGCACATATGATATGTACTGCATACAGTATATAAGTGCTATACAAAACAAAATGGAAAGGAAAAATCCTTTTTAGCACATAAGCCAGGCGGATTAGGGAAAAAAAATTCTTTGCATATCAAATATGTCTCCTGCAACTGTGCCTACCCCTACTTCACCTACCTCCACTCATACCCTTAGAACTTTACATAACAGACAGATTTTTGCCCAAGATATTCCTCCTAGAGGGCTGTTGCAGAGCCATACCAGGGCCTCATCAATCCTATCTAAAGAGCCAAAATAGAAAAATGACATACAGGGGTTTTTTTTTTGTTGTTTATTTGTTTTTTGGTTTTTGTTTTTTTAAGGGAGGCGTCATCATCAAAAGATTCAGCCACTTATCCCCAGCTATCCAGATTACTAGTGGCAGATCTGGAGAGCTGATTTTGGACCTTGTGCCTCCCAGCCCTCTGTTTAGCCAAGTGCTAACAAAAGTTATTAGACATGTCACTGAAGACAAAACCACTGAAAATACACCCTGAGACATGGTGTCCAAATTTAGGGACTGTTTGGTTCTCTAATTCATTTTAGTTCCTTTCCTGTTCCCTTTTAAAGGAAACATCAACACTACATTTTCCGCAAGGTGAGGATTATCTGAGCAGTGCTACTGTTAGCCTTGCTGGGGAAAAAACACCCAAGCAAACAATGACAAGCATAATTCAGTTCTCACAAAAACCCATATCCAGTGGCAGGTAGCCAGTTTGTGATCTCATGTACACTGGGGCAAAGCCATGGCAACGGCAGAGCCGGAGAGCTGGAGCTGCTCCTGCTGCTCAGGGATGGGCAGAAGTGTGCAGCACGACGCAGACAGCCTCTCCCAGCAAAGGGGAAAGATCTAGATCAGCACCTGGAATGAGCAGCAACACGTTTACACATCACAGAAAGATTTTCCTGCCTCATTTGGGCATTTTGCTGTTAAGCTTTTCAAGTAAATTCTAGAAAACCCAGGCTTCAGCAGATGTCAGCAAGGCTTTGCCAAGCGCTCGGCTGCAGAAGGAGGTCAGGGTCAGAGCCACTGCTCCCTGGCACAGCTGCTTGGCCAAGTCACCACTCTGAGCCATCAGGGTGCCCTGCAGAGCCAGCAGGGGCTCTGCCCCTTGGGCAGTGGCTGCTGTGAGCTGGGAGATGTTCTAGGGAGTGTGGCAGCACTGCTGAGTCAGACCAAGGGGGAATGACTCACCCAGAAACGTCAATGAAAGACAATATTTCTTCTCTCCAGGCTGCCCTTGTGCCTTGTGCTGCCTTGTGCTTTTCATCCTAAAGGACAGGGTCCCTTTGCACCTTTCTAGATTACAGGTGAGCAGTTTTTAACAACACAGAGTTTCAAATTGCTGTTCTTTCTCGATGTTTCTCTCACAGCAGGTGCTTTGTCCTGTGCCTGATACAAGACACAGTTGGCACTGCAGCAGGAAGCACAAAGAAGGCTGGATGTAAGGCAGAGCCAGGTTTGGGAGGGTAGGCTGGCTGCTGCTCAGCAGACAGACACAGGACAGCCTGACTCCCACTTTGGCACAGCAAATGCCTGCACACTTGTCCTCCTCCACCCCTCTCCAAGCACTGTGACCTGCTGTTTGCTCTAGGCATGCCATGGGAGGAGACATCAGGTCACATGAAGTACGTGTAACCATGATGAGCACGTGTTTAATTGGACAAATTGTAATTTTTCCTACTTCATGATTTCAAGACTGTTTCAAGAATAAAAGGCAAATGCTCTCCAGAGACACAGATGCTGCCATTACCAGGCTGCTCCCTGCCCACTTGCTGGGGACCTTGTGGCCTCTCTGTAGTCAGTGATGGGCTTACCTTCAGGCTCTTTGCTCCTGAGACCTTGTACAACAAAGACCTTGTCTCTTTGTTTTGAAAGATAGAGCTCACAGGAATCTGGGTCGATCTTCTCAATCCAAATCATCTTCCAGGCTTGTGAAGGTGATAGCTTTATTTTGAACAGCCTCATTACATCACTACATAAAATTTGTGCATGTGTGTTTCCATCTCCTCAAACAAGAGATACCATCTGCAGGCACAGTAACAATGAGAGAACTACATAAGAAATGGAAATACCAGATCTGAAGGGGATGTCTGTATCACAAACAGGGCTGTAAATCAAGGCTTCAGTCACAAGCCTATCAAAACAGGCTCATAGGCCCATATTAAGTTATTTATCTGACATTGTTTCAAGACCCATTTTACTTGACAGGTCTGCAGGAAAATGTAGTTTTTAACAGCCAAGTGTAAGTCAGGGACTGAAGAGTAGGCGACTACAAGTTCACTCTAACTGAGGACCTAACACCATTTAGGTTAGAAACATCAAATATCATGCCTTATTTGAGACAATCCTAAGAACTGGGAGCACACCCTACCTTTCTGATAATGCTGGGAAGTTATTTTGCACCAGACTTTAGAGGTGGTGCAAAGAACAAGAAATTTGCTTGCATAATTCCTTCCAAAACAGGAGAGCACAAAGCCTGGTATTTCCATTCAAGCTGTGGCCCTAGCATGTTCTCTTGCTCTGTAGCACAGGAGACCTCCAACCTTTCCATGGCAGGACATGACTGAGCATTCAGGGAATGTTCTCTTGCTCTTGAGAATTTACTCAAGCCTGGCCAGTCAGGGAGGGGAGAAGAGGGTGTGCTGAGCTTCTTGGATCATCTTTGCTTTAGTCAGTTCTGCTCAATTTAGACAGACTGCAAGTGTTCACTCACTGTGGGTCACACCTACCCACCAGCACATCACTGGGATCCAAAGAAGTGTTAGTGAGTGTGTGTATTACAGCAATTTTCTTAGAGAAGACACCAAGAGTTGGCATTTTAATGGTATAATTAGCACCCATAAAAACTCTGCTTTCTAAGAATAGTCACAAGAAACAGAAATATGGAGTGGGAGCTTATAAAATGTTATCAGTTTTGTCATCTCTGGTGAGGAAAGCCTGCCAGCTGGCCTCAATTCATCCTTCAAGGGCATAGTAAATGCTGGAAAGTAGATTTTCAGAACAGTTTTACTCCAGCCTCCTTAAAAATCTGAACAGTTTTCTGTTGCTCCTTCCTTGAACAGCAAAACTAAAGTATGTCACCAGATGTAAAAATTCTCTGGTTAATTAATGAATTAGTTAATTGTAGTTGGCTGCCATAAATGAGCACTGAAGTACAAAGCAGCAGTATTCAGTGTTAAATAGAACTGACCAGGGTACAGCATGTGTACATTTATATATAGGACCCAAGAAGCTGACAAACAGCAGTTGGCATTGGAATTTGCACAGGTTCATTAAATACAAACATTTCTGCAGGTTTGGGGTAGAATTTAGGGGAAAAGACAAACCAAGAGTCAAAATTTAAATCCAGACTTGCTTGGCTCCAAAGCAGCACCCTTGTGCTGCCATTGCTTGGTTGTTTGTCACAGAGCTGCCCTGCTACCCATCGGGCAAACTGCTGAAGCCAGGCAAGCCTGTGCTCCAGCTCCAGCTCCCAGCACAGCATCCCAGCACCCATGGGATCAGCCTGCCCCCCTTTGCTTCATCAGTGCCTGCACAGGTCAGTCCAACCTCCCTGTTCTCCCAGGTAACCTAAAACTCAGCAACTCCACTTCCATTGTAGCAATGGACATCCCCTTAGGGCCATAATCTTAATCACCCTTCTAATATTGTGCTGTTGATGTGGGATTTAGGTTTCTTTCTCACCTTTGTTCTTATCTCTGCTGTTCGGAGTGGGTAAACACTGCTGGATTGTTCCAAGTCACTGCTCCTTTTCTTCACAACCTGACACCCATCTTTATTCTTTGCATCTCTCTCAAGAGAGGATTATAAAGGTAGATTTGCCCGGCTTTTGCACAGTAGTTAGCTAAACAGAGAGAAGATAAAAGAGTTATTCAGCGGAAATGACTTCTCCCTTTTTCCCAGTTTCTAACCCCTGGCCCAGGCCTATGCTGAAAATCAGGTGTGGCCTAAGGACACGTGAGCTTCTCAGGAGCCACACATCTGCTCATTCTTCCCAGCTGCAGATGTACACACCCAGAGAATAAACAATAGCTCCACCCTGCTTCCCATTTGCATCTGTAAATTAAGCAACAGAGATCTTGGGAAAAAACTACAAACAAAATGACCAAGAAATTAATTAATAAATCAGCTTCACTTTTGGCGGCATTGAATTCCCAGCAAAGGAAGGAAGCTTTTGGGAAGTAATTTATTTTGATAGGAAAAAGTCTTTGATTCCTCTGGGAAGCCTTAAAGATCAGTTGCAAATTCCAGCTAAAGATATTGTAATGAAGATGAGCTAATATACAGCAAGGTGTTGATAGAGGAGTAGATTGTGTTTTTAACAGAGTGCAAGGGATATTTGTGGGAAGGGCTTGTGAGCAGAGATTCAGGAGATCACAGGATGCAATTCAAAGCACTGGAGAAAAAGCAATAGGGAAACAACAGTTATTTTTAACTCTTTGATGTGTTTATGAGTTTTTAAGAGCTTTATAGACAGTACTTTAAAAAAGGGCTTGAAAAGCAGCTTTGATTGCTGGAGTGGGAAAGATCACCTTAATTATTATCTCATCTCCAATTAAGGCTGAGACAGTGTTTCAGAGGAAAGGAAGTGCTCCACCTATTTTGAGATATAAAATATCTCACCAAATCACCCAAAGTGGGACCATTTCAAGTTATCATAAATCCTTGCAAAGATTTCCCAAGATTAAGAACTTGCTCAGTGAAAGACACCATGAATTTCCCCTCCTCTGAGACACAGCACTGCCCTGCAAAAGGCTTTGATAAGCCTTTTTTAAACCTTCCCTAGGATTGGATTCTTAGAAAATACATTGAGTATTGAGCACAGCCCCTCCATGAAGGGCTAATGACAAGCTGCATGCTCACCACAATATCCTACTTGGGACAGCAAAATTTGCTCCTACACTGGAGCAAACCCAGCCAGGAAATTAGGAATTTAGTTGCTACCAGTAGATGTACATTATTACTAAACTTTCTTTGAAAATACCTGATCATCTATCATTGTTGTAAATAATTTTGCAGTTTGAAAGAAGTCCAAATATAGTTGAGCCAGTTAATTATCCACAAAACATGAAGGAGCATAGTGCTCCTATGTAGTTTCCCATAAATCTGAGGTGCTCAATAACAACTGAATGGGAACTCTTTGTTAGATTTCTTTAAAAAATCCCAGACTCTTCAGATGAGAGAGAAGGGTCTGAGAGGAAAAACAAAACACAGGTAAACAATGGAAGAGTACTCTATTGAAATTCAAATATCACACATGGTTTCTGATTCTGCTTGAAGACAGTCATGTTTAATACACAGCTCATCAAGCACAAATGTCTCACTCTCTTTGGAGCACTGCATTTTCCTCCTTCCTTCTGGCAATGTGGGCTTCTTCCTTTACAGATCTCTGTATTGCAAGACAGTCCTTTATTCCTTTGTTTCATCTTAAGAAACAAGACAAAAAACCCCTCTTGTTTCCTTTAGGGAGATATTTTGTCATGCTGATTTTGATGTAAATCAAAATGTGCAAACTTGCTCTAATTTAATTTTTTTGGAAGATTAGCAATAGCTGTTCCTGCAAATATGTAGGGGAGAAATAAACTGCAGCTTTTTCACACATGAGAATCTAGGGAGAGGCAGGCTCAAATTAGAATGTCCTTGGACAGCTCCAGATGTGAATATGTCTGGATTTCCAACAGATTTGCAAGTGGGCTTCTTGGCTAAGCTCACTAGAAACACAAGGGCAAGGCATGAAGGTCCAAGGGAGAGGCAAACCTTTATAATTTTCTAGCCAGGAAATCACTGAATCATAGAAATATAGAATGATTTGGGTTAAAAATCATCTTGTTTCAACCTCCCTGCCGTGGATGGGAAAAGGTATCAAAGTCATCAGCATCTTATCAAGCAGGGCAAAGAGTTCATCCAACAAACAGGAACCTTATATGAAATGCTTCTGTTTTGTCTAGCACACAGATATCCTCTGTACCTCCCCAAGCAACCAGCAGATGCCTTCTGCTCTGATGTGCCAAATCCCCATCAGTGTAAAAGCTCTAAATTCCACAACACCACAGCTGTGGTCAACAGGATTCATAATAGGAAACAGAACATAAATTGTAGCTGGGTTTTAGGCTTTCCTCAGATCCAACAGCATGGATCCTTTGCATTCATTTTAATAGGAATGGTATGACTTTTTCTTTCAGAGAGATGACTGTTTTGGGGTTTTTTTTTAGTATTATTACATAACAGCATTGATATTTGCCCAGGTCTTTAAGCTTCAAGGCAAGTTACCTTCAGAGATATAAGGTATTAGTTCAGGGAAGATAGCAATTTTGAATTTAAAATTACTTTTTGTCCTCTGTCATACCCTTTCCTTCCAGTACAGTATTTGTCCACAAAAGTGCACTTCCCAAGGGGTCACTAATACTAGAACAGCACCTAAACTGGCAAACATGAGTTAATTTCTATACATACATACCACTCCAGCTGGAAAACCTGTCCATAATGTACCTCTCTCCAACTGGTTAAAGCACTGTTTGACTGTATTCCTTCCTATTGCTAGAAATCTTGCAGCTCTGTAGGAAAGACAGTGAACATCACAGGGTTATTAAATTTCTGCCTCAAGGTACAGCTGTGAAGAATAGGTACTTAGCAACCAGAAACAGAGGAGCACAACGTGTTCCATCCTAATGGCACATTTCACAAGGAAATACAAAAGCTCGTATCAGCCTGTAACATCTAGGCCAACACAACTGATCTCCACAGACAGCTCCAAACTTGTAATTGGCAGGAAATGAGCAGATTTCAAAGCCTAACATGTTTGGCAAATATAACTCAGCCCCTCAACTTCCTCGACATTTTTGTCCTTACCATCACCATGTTTTCCAATTGGATTTAAATGAGTAATCTCAGTTTTAAAAGGTTGGTTCAATATTTCCATTGGTTATTAAGGTCGAGGAGTCAAGAAATGAGAATGCTAATTTCTGCAAGCAAATTGCCTGACATTTGAACAAGATTGAAAATTCCATCAATATGGCACATTTTTCTTTGTAAAAAGTTCATGTAATTTCTTAGGCATTAGTCAGCACAAGTCAATCCTGAGTGACAAAGAAACAACAACCTGGATCCTCTATGCCACATCATCCAGTCTCATTGGAATGTTCATGAGAAGGGAGTACAGATTACACAGCAGAAAGTGAATCCAACACGGACTGTACATACCTCAGATCTGATTGGGAAAACCATATGGGGATCTGCTTAGTGGAGGGGATGAATTTGGGGTGCAGCTAAAGGACCATGCACATGAAGTCACCATATAGGCGTAGGAGAAGTAGCAAGTGGTTTGGGCCCCAGGAACTGGCTGTAAAAAGCTGTACCCATGATTTCACTAAGGCAACATGAGACATTGTAAAGGAAGGACTGTTCTGGTCCCTAGACACTGGGACATCCCATTTCTAGTGAGTGTTACCATGTCTCAGAGGCACCATGCTGTAAGACCAAGCCAGGTTTCTGCCTGGGCACAAGGATTGGTCAAGGCATTGCGATGTGAGAGGACTGGATGAACCTCAGTGCTCTTTTAGCTGCAGCTTTTTCAAGCTTTGCTGAGCTCTCAGAACACTCACCCTCTCTTCCTTTGCTGACAGCCAGTGGAAACCCTGCCTTCTTTTATCCCATTTCAACCTCCAGCCACATCAAACTAAGGCATGTTTAGAATCCCTTTGGCTTGGCAGCATAGGGGGAAATACACCCCCAAGTGTATATCATTCAAATGGTTATTTAATGAGCCTGCTGACTTGTGTGGAAGCTGCAGCCAGAGGAAATAAAGGCTTTTAAGGCATCTTCCTGATTGTTCAATAAATAGATCTGTAGCAGCAAGAGGGTTCCTTCTTTACAGGACGCCAGAGGAACTTCATCATGCTGGGAATCACTCAGAAGCCAGCCAGCTCCTCAGCTGCACTGCAAGAAAGGAGCAAACTGGGAGTGCCATGGAGGGAAATACATCAGACTCATAGATGGGAATAATCTCAGGGTGAGGCCAATTAGAGACTTTTAGAGACTTAAGTTGAAAAAAAAAAAGCCTTTGAAAATGCTCCAGAGCTTCGTGCATACATTAAATGTTGAGGATTACTGCACTCTTTTCCTTCAAGTGTTTTTCCTTTCTAAAATCCCCCAAGAAATATATATGGTGTTGGAGAAACATTCAGTTAACTTGCACATGTAAAATAAAAGAGGGAGGAAAAATATCCCTACAAACACCAAAAAATCCTCCCATGCTTTAAATTGTAATTATGAGAAATGATTCCCTTCAGCAGTCTCTCTCTGCTATCTGGAAAGTTTCGTGCATGGTTTTGGTTGGTTGGGGTTTTTTTCCAATTTCTTATGATGTGATTAAATATTGGCTATAATTTAGAGAATATATGTTGGTCTGGAGTTCCTTTGAGTGATGTGACATGGGATACAACCTGTGTTGCTGCTGTGTCCTGCTTCCAATGTCACTCAGACCTGAGGCCAGCCTGTCATGTCCCCAAGGGCTGCTCCTGCTGGCTGGGGATAAAATCCCTCTATTGCCTGCCAGCTGGGGGTTGGGTTTGCTGCTAAGTTCTCCAGGCAGTTGTTTTGCAATACATTACAGAAAACAAAGATTGGGACCTTTTGAGTTTTGTCCTTCCTCTGGAGCTCCATATGAGCTAAAAGGAATAGAAGCGACCTTGCACATAGCTCCCTGTAGTTATGTGTGTAGTTCAGCTATAGGGAAAGGAAGGTTACATGCATATGCTAAGTGAGACAGAGCACAGTTATTGGCCATGTTTGACATTTCAGTTTTTTATAGGATTTTTTTTCTTGTCTAAGAGCAGAATTTGGTTAAATTTTAACCAAAATACAATAAACAGAATGATCACGAATGAAGCCTGAATATGGTTGCCTTGACAGTTAAATCTGCTAAGACCTTCCAAAAACTTCAGGAAAAAACAAACTCGATAAAGGACAAAATACACTGATTTGAATTAAGAAACAAGCAACTGTTTCTAATAACTATAATTAAAACACTTATGTTGGTCATTTCCACAAATCCCTGTGGCATTCCCAGGATTTGCGAGCTCCCTCTCGTGGCCGCGTTAACAATTCTGGGCTGGTTTTTATCAGTCCACATTAATGTGACACGAAAGGGCAGTTTGTCATCTCCGAAGCAGGAATTGATTTTAATCTCCTCGGTAGCTAAATGAGTCACCCGAGCTCCTGCTGAATCACCGTCACAAGCGGTGGGAGGTGGATTTTGCAGCCTGAGGGCACATGGGAGCTGGGCAGGATTGGATCCCTCCATCCATCCCCAGGTTGGGGTGGCAAGGGCTGCCTTGGGTACCAGAGCGGCTGTGCTGCTTCTCAGGGCGGCCCAGGAGCAGGACACCCTGGAAAAACCATGAGCTGCCCCTGCAATGTGTCATTTCCAGGCTGCTCCAGCGCAGAGGTGCAGCACATCACCAGGGAAGGGTGCAGGTGATGCAGGGGAGCTGCAGTGCTGCTGCCCCAGCAGGCAGGGGAGCTTGGGAGGGTGGCCTCATTTCTAGGGGCCGATTAATGAGGAGAAAAAGAAGCATCCAGCTACCACACCCGCCTGTTAAATGAGCTGCAGGGAAGTAATGGGTCGAGAGATTTGCAAAACAAATCTTACACAGTTCTGAAACCAGAAGCGCTAGGGTTTGGGGGCTGAGCTGAAAATGATCTTTTTAAAAATAAAAGGTCATATTGTGCAAGTATATCATATGAGTTCTGGCCTGCTTTTCAAAGTGGCAGAAGACTATTCACAAATTTATGCCATCAATTTGCAGACAGTCATTAAAGGCATGACTGAGATTTCCATTTCTATTTTTAAGACAAGTAAAAAAGGAAAAAAACCCCTGCTTCTTTCACCCTAGATTCTATTCCCCCTCAAACCAAGTACATTGTCTCCAAAGACTGATTGTCTTCTTACCATTAAAAGCTGGAGTGTAGGTTCAGTAACTTAACCCTAGACAGATTTGAGTGGTGCATATGACAATCAATGAGTTATAGCCATTCAAACCCTGCAAAGTTCCTAATTTTGGAACACAGTGACTGAGATACATTGCAGGCCCTGTGCCATGAGAGTAAACATACAGTCCTGCAAGCATTACATAGATCCTCTATTCGTACTTTTTAGCACAGAAGTTTATTGAAAAAAAAAGTTCATTAATTAAAAATAATTAATTAAAATCCATCAATATCATTACCATTTCTTGTAGATCAATACTACCTACTAGATCAATACTACCTAGTAACAAGACCATCAATATCTGGTGCAGCTCTGGGCCATATATACCAGAAAAAACACACATTTAGCTTGTGCAAAAATACGCAAATTTAATTTCAGATCATTTGTGTACGCTCAATTACCACGGTGCCACGGGCAAATAAGATGCTAGAATGCACACACAGCTACAACACTTGCTGTTCTCTTTGAACCAGCAGTTATTTCATTGTAATACAACATTGCTTTTCCTAATTTGCTAATCTGATCATAACAATAGAGATTGTAATAATTAAACCTCAGGTTTCTTAATTTAAAAAATTATATCCCCAAAATCTGCTCCCCTCTTCATGCTGTCTGCTGCACCCCACCTCCCTAGCTCTCCCCAGGACTGTGAAGGATTTCTCCCATTGCATTTGTCAGACTTTGGATCCGGGTTCCAAGAGACAAACCCTCAGTCACAATACTCAGTATCAAGATGCTGCAATCCCACACAGCTGGGGAAGTTAAATGCTTCACTCAGAGACAGAATAACAGCAAAGCTGTCTCAAAAGGTCCTGCACTAGAATCTGTTATACACACTACACTACAAGCTCAGTTCCTCCTGCAAGTAATTATTTCCCATTGAACAGCATTTTCCTTTCTCAGACGTCTCAGTGGAAGAAGAAATTAAAAAAACCCCCAAAACGTAACAAAACCCCCATAACCCAGAAGAAAGCCCAGGCCTCTGAAATGGATGTCAGATGGAAGCCCTGGGAGCTGCAATACCTGAGGAGGTGCTGCTTGCAGGAAGGACCTCAGCACCTCACAGTGCCCATTTTCTGGCAGCTGAACCTTGCATTTCACCACAGCTCCTGTCCCCATCCCTGTGCCTGGCACCCCATCATCTCCATGTGGGACCAACCCAGGAGTGTCCAGGGGAGCTGCTTTGGGCTGTCCTCCCCGGAGCTGTTACAGAGGGACACAGAGGGACAGGGCTTGTCTTTCCCCAGGGTTACCTGTGCCCCATGGCCAGTGTGCCCAGCCCCACCTGAGCTCCTGCAGAGGCAGCAATTGGGAGCTCAGCATCACTGCAGGCAGAACCCCTTGTAAAAAGCTTTCCGCAGCTGCATTATTCCTGTCTGGGGAATATCCCTTGATGCAAACAGAAATTGAAAGTTTCTCCCTTCACTCCCCCACCTTCCCCTTCCTGTATCCTGGTGCTTGAAGGGAAAAACAGATTTTAGAGATTGCTCCCACAACCAGATCCTAACACAGATAATTCTGCTAGGTAAATCTTGAGCTGAAAGCTCACACAGCAGCAAGGAGTTTAATTTCAAGATAATTTGAAGGGAAAAGAAGATCCAAAGGGAATCTCAGAAGCACCCATTTCACCAGACTGTTTATCTAACTCTGTCCTTGCTGAGAACAGTGTGCAGAACAGGCTTGGAGCAATGTGATGGCAGTGATAGCTAGCACTGAGCAGGGAATTATGAAGTGCAGATGCAAAGTTTGGCTAAGACTTTCAATGCCAGAAGGCCACAGATGTAATTTGGTTTTTGGAATTATCGAGGTTGTGAGCTCTTTGAAATGTAACCATTTTTGCACATTTTAACACTGCATATGTAGATTAAGTATTATTTTCCCACATTCTCTCTCAGGCAGAAAGAAATTAGGCAGACTAATATCAGACCCATTTTAGAGATAATGCCTTTGGGGAAAAAATAATACCCTATAGCTAATTTACTAAGGGGGATAAGTGATACTCATCTCTTTTACTAGCTAGCATGATATTTAAAGTTGCTGCAAAAAGCTAATTACCTTATTTCTGTGAAGCAGATATAAGACTAAAACCTGTTTAATAGTTAAGCCTGTTGCTATAACAACCACACTTCAAGGACATGGATATACAAAACAAGCAACAACATCTGCATTAACAAAATGTCTCACTGCAACTGAACCCTACCTGGCAAAAGAACCAATTAAATGTGAAACCTTCTTTGTTCAAAAAGAGAAAAACCAAAAAATTACATTATTTTGTTGCTGTCAACAGAATTCCATCTTGAAACACCAACAGCCTCTCCACAAGAGATTTGCTATTTAATTCACCTAGTTTTGGATTCCTTCCCAAATGTTTCCCCTCCAAGGACAAGAAGTGAACTTCAGTGTTCCCACCTCAGTCAAGCAGACATTTAAGCATCTGGCTGTTTCCATTAAGTGGTGGGAATATTGCTTTGGCTGTGTATTGCACCATGCTCAGAGATAAAACTTTTTTCAGCCCTTGCTCATGAAATAAAGAAAAGAGAATGAAGCACAGAAATAAATGATTCACTGTAATGGAACATAAGAGGCCAGGCAAGGAATCAACAGATTTTTGTTTGTTTGTTTGTTCTGAGTACATTGACAAATTAATTAGTCATTTTGCACAATGTTTTCCCTTATTAGGTCATTATTTAACTGGGATAGAAAAAAGACTATAGGAGAATAGCTTTTTATTATTTTTTAAAAAGGAAGATTGGCTGAGTCCAGCTGAGGCTGACAGAGATATGTTCAGTGATGTTCAAGAGTACGTGGGTTTTGCTGCTCTGAATAAATATGAAAAATTTTTACAGGCTAGGGAAGCTCTACTTGAATATAATTATGCACAAAGAACTGTTACACACAAAACATACTAATAGCCATTGATTAGGATGCCAAGATTGTTACTTCAAAAAGAAGAGAGAATGCAAATTTTTGTGCAACCAAAAATTTTAAAGCCAGCCAAATGGTGTCATTATAAAGAAGTGTAGCTTGAACTTACACAGTAATTGTTTCCATAGTCTGGGGAGGTTTCAGTTCACCCATAGAACATCCCACACCTAGAAAGACCAAAAGTGATTGAGATCGAATTTAGGAAATAATTATTTTCAGCATACAAAGTATTCATCACGCAAGTTGCAAATACATAAAAATGCTGCATGGGGGGTAAATAATCATATTAATGTTTGCAAAGGGATGACTACAGCTTCCTCTTGGTTAAATCTGTGCTTTGCAATACCAGTCATGAAGCACAGCAGTGGGAGATAAGAGGCAGTAGCGGTACTTGTACTGATGTACAAATTTCTTGACATTTCTCTAGCCTGTTTCTCTGATCAGAGCATCTCAAGCAATATACTTCCAACAATATACACAAATTAATCTGATAATGCTCCATTCCCCCCCTTTTTCAGTTTCCTGAGTTTACATAACTACATATTTGAGGAAGACAACTTCAGAAACAACATGAAATTCAGCACAAGTACCACAAAGCTTTCCAGAACTGTGACTTTGTTAATAATAAACACAAAATACAGGTTTCTCTACAAATACCTTTTAGCTTTCTCTTGCAAATAGCAGCTGTGGCTTTGAAAGAACATTGTTTTCGTTTGAATGCACACCTGTTAAAGAAGCAATAAAAGCACTGGAAACAGAATTCAACAAATGAGTTACAGCGTTCAAGGTTTCTGGTTTCAACTCAAATTCCATACTAGAAAGGCAGCCTGCCAAAAACAGACCACAGAAATAAAAATCACACTTTTTACTTCCTTCTTAAATGTAAACACAAATGCTGACATTTATTAGAGCAAAACTCTTTACAGCAGAAGGCAGCAAGAACATCACCTCATTGATGATGGAACAACAGTAGTTGCAAGCCTCCTGTTTAAACAAAACCAGCTGCATCCTTAAGATGTGCTTTTCAGCTGGATGAATTTGCCATCACCTTCATGTATTTGTTTTTTAAATTCACTCTTAACAATTGAGCACTTTTAAGAGTCTTCTTATCAATTAGCAAACATACTTGAGTCTCTCATTCAGAAGTCTAATGACAGAGCTGGAAAGGTTAATATATCATAAAATGTTTTACAGCAGCTGTTAAAGCCAAAGGCTGAAATCCAATCACCTCATGCAAAAGGGACTCTTACCATTGTTTTTAAGAGTTGGAATTTCACCCACTGAGCTGATGTCTTGAATCATGAGGTGAAAGCAGAAGACACTTCTGTGATACTGACTACCATAAACAGAAGCCCAAAACTAACAGCCCTTTGCTCAAGAATGTGTTAGGTGAGATTAAGATCAGAAAAACTAAATGTAGGTTATTAATTTGCAAATGAGATCCAATATAAGCAAATAATGCCCATGGAAAATGTTTGATTCCTATCATCTCAAGATCATGAGCCCCCAAACTGCACACAGAAAGCAAGTTACAAAATAGCTTCTAATTGCAGGAAAAGGCTGAAAAGAAGAGAGGAAGCAGCCTCATCACCTCATTGACATTAATTTGTGTCACACTTATCTCCGTATCTAAGCAGTCATGATCTTCTACACCTCACTCTTTTCTTTTCAGGTGTGAGAAGAGGTAATCTTTTATTTAAGCCAAGTGATATAATTGAAAAGAATACAGGTTATCAGGCATATTATCTCTAGTTCAGCTATTTTGCAGCTGTAAACATCTGGAGGCCAGTGAAGAGCTACCTTCTCTGCAAAAGAACAAAGATGCTGGCAATGCAGTTTCTCTGCAAGACAGATGTGGGTGAGGAATGCACCAGAGCACAGCAGCCTTGGAGGCCTTTTTATTACCTGCAGTGGCAGCCTGCAGTGGCAGGCTCCCAGCTGGAGAACAGGCTCTGAAGCTTCCTCAGGGCTATTGTGACGTGCCAGACACATTATTTTGTTTTCCTTCCATTTCAGCGCTATATTGTTTTCCCTGGTACTCACTTTCGTATTGTTCATCTCCTCTAGCCCCCAGCACAATTTTCAAATTACAAACAATGATAAGAACAATGTGCATGAAGTGACTGATGTTAAACATTGTCATCTGTCTCCACTAGAACCTCTCAGTTATTCAACATAACAGCTGGCAAGAAGACAGATTACTTCCTGTATACAATTCAGCAAATTTGATCTATTATCAATTATTTATGCCCACTTTTGGTTAGAGATGTAGGAGACAGCCCATTTCTCATTTTCCAAACTGAGGCTCTCAGGGCTGGATTCAATTACAGCTAAATTATGAGATAAGGTTTGGGATAAATGTTGCCACCCTCTGACAGTCTTCACAGGCTTTAGTAAGGCTGGATGTCTGCTTTGTGACACTGGAACAGGGCCTGTTCAGCTTCAGCCTAGCAATGCCATGATGAGGGCTCCCTTGGGGCCACCACTGTGTAGAATATCTGTCACACCCACACAGGATCACAAGTGATCCCTTGGTTCTGCCTGTACTGTCAGCAACACCAGTAAGCACTACAGGCTTCTCCTGAAGAGGGGAAATGCTCCAGAAAGAGCTGTTTCACAGAAGCGTGTGAGATGGTCAGAAATTTGTGCTCTCTCAATAAAAATTTCAAAGCCTTGGCTGAAAGATAAGTGCACATCTGAAATATGCATTGCAAATTGTCACATTCCTGTTTCTAATGCAATGGCTGGGGAGAACTTAGCTCAGGCACGTCCTGTTCTCCTTCCTGAGCAGCCTTTCCCAAGATGCTCCTGAAGTCTGTTCCTCATGAATGTGAAAGGGCCCAAGCACATCGTGGGCTACCATGAACAGAAGTTCCTGGAGGGTAAGGAGAACATGAAGATATGGATTAGGGCTTTTATAACACATTGCCCTAGAGCAGACAGCTGCAACGTTTGTATGGAAAACAAACACATTCTGGGGAAAAGTCCCCATGAGCCATCAATACATTAAGTGCAGAATGTGGGTTTATGCCCAGGTATTACCCTAAAAAAGAAATGAGCGACGCGTTGAGAGGTGTCTGTGCGGGATGGCTGGTCCAGAGCCCGCTGGCCGCACCGCCCCAAGGTCTCCGCTACAGCCACTAGAGGTCAACACGATCCCACGCTTCGGAGCGCCCCAGGCCAGCCGGACACAGCCCTCGCTCACCGGGCAGGTCAAAAACCAGGGCTGGTGGCCGGAGGTCCGGGATGGGTGAGGTCCCGCTGAGCTCCGGGAGAGCTGAGGCTCCACATGGAAAGCTGTAGGCACCTCCACAGGGGTGTGCTGCTCCAGCTGGACCTGCTGCACTGCCCTCCTGGATGCACAGGGGATGGGTGTACAGGGGGTGGAGGTACAGGGGGTGGGTGCACAGGGGGTGGAGGTACAGGGGATGGATGCACACAGGATGGATGCACACGGGATGGATGTACAGGGGGGTGGATGCACAGGGAGTGGGTGCACAGGGGGTGGGTGCAGAGAGGATGATGGGTGCACAGGGGATGCACACACATGAGGAGAGCGAGCAGGGAAACAGCATGTGGTGCTCGGCAGGAGGTGAGAGCTAACGATGTTCTTCTGAGCTGCGGGTGATGATCTGCTGAAACCCTGAACTACAAACTCAGGAAGCACAGATCTCCTTTTACTCAGAACAGTGCCAAATACACCTCTCACATATTCATGTCCTCCATGATTTCCAGAGACAATGACCAGTACTTAGTTCAGTTCATGCAGGTAATTTATCTCTCCAGGAGCTTGTATAACTACCCATCATTTTGGATTCTGAGAAATCAGTGGGTATGAAAGTCATATACATTCAATAGAAAACAGCTCTCCAACCATTCAACAGCCTCCAAATAACCAATTTTTTCCCTGCAAAGCAAAACACAACTGATTATTGTTATGAAATTGCCTTTCACTTTCCCAATTTTACTGCAGCACCTTGATAATTTCTTCCCTAATTCCATGTTTGCTTTTCATAGTGTTTCACTAAAGTTCCTGTTTTTACCAGTGTGTTTTTCCAACACAGAAACATTGGTAACATTTTCCTTTCTGTCAAACAGTATTTACATGTATTCCCCCATCCCAGTTAATTGTCACAATCTTATATAGTCTTTGGCAATGTTCAGACTCATTTTACCTTCCTCAATTTGCTGGCTCTGTGAGAGGAATGCCCTCAGTCTATCACTGTATCAGGTGAAGGAACCAAATATTTGGTATGTTTTAGCAAAAGACAAATATTACAAAGTTTACCTATACCTTTATATTCTATCCACCTCCAGAAAAGAACAATTCTTCAACAGGTTTTTCTCAAATAAGCTGGTTTTGTAGTTCAGGCAACAGCAGATTCAAGTTACTGCTGGCTTATGGAAGTTTCCATATTAAAGGAAAAATAATTATATAAGCCTTTTAATGTTTTCTCCTTATTGACATGCCAGCATTGTAGATGAACTCCATCTGAATTGTGGCTTATTGTAGAATGTAGGTTGGGACCTATGGTTATACTAATAGATTTTCAAGGTCTTTTTGTTACAGTATTCCTATTTCCTGGGGTAATTACACGTATCTATTAAACCTTGCAAAGTGCTTTATAGCTTTAGTAACTTGCAATTCACAGTGCCTTCAAAAATCAGAATTGGTATAGAATTTTTAGGTCTGGAAATGTAGGCCAGTTAGTTATTGGGAATTTCCTAGGGAGCCTTGGTGTTCTGCACCTATTTGCAATTACAAATATTAAATTATTCTATTGATGTGTAAAACATACAGTTTTGATAGTGGCAGGCTTTGGTTTTTTTTGTTTGTTTTGTTTTGGTTTGGTTTGGTTTTGGTTTTTTTTGGTTTTTTTTTTTGGTTTTTTTGGGTTTTTTTTTGGTTTTGTTTTGTTTTATTTTACTATTTTGCAAGGATGCAGCAGGATGGTGGGCACCTCAGCAGGAGGAGTGTTGGGTTCATCACTGCACTCCTTGGAACTTTTAGAAAGCAGGATCTAGAAAGGAATCCTGGGCTGCAAACTCGGGAGAGGGGGTCTAGGGAATGGTGGAGGAGGCAATTCCCTAGGGGTATGTTCCTACCCACCCAGTATCCTTTTTTTTTGGTGTCCAGTCCTGTGCTGGGCACACCAGCACTGGGAAAGGCAGTGAAAATAATGAATGCAATTCTAGCAAGAAGAGTCACGGGGTGTGGAACTAGGAAGATGGTTTTTCAGATGAGTGCAGGGCTCACGTGTACTTCAGGCATGGGTTTAGCTACTATAAAGAGTTGGAAAAGTCCTCTCAGAGCCCATGAATCATTCTCAGCTAATGAGAGCACACTGTGGTAGGGCTATCAAATAAACAGGCGTTATCTGCTCCCAGCCCTGGCGGACGTGACTGCGGGGCTGACACTGACCAGCAGAGCCTGCGGCTGCTTGGACACGCAGGTAGGGGTTGGGTTTCACTGTGCTCTTTTGCAGTTGTGTGCACTGATTTATTTGGTAACTGAAAGACCTCAGGGAAGACAGTGCCAAAAGCACTGCTGAGTTCCTGTAAGGTTAAATTCATTCTTTTGCCAGTAAGATTTTAGTACTTTACAAAAAGGAAACAGGGGCCTCACAAACCTCTCCAGGTTTCTCCCTGCTCTGGGTTTTCAGCCATTAGGTCGTCCAGGGAGGAGAAACCAGAACCCATTGTATCATATTTGGAAAAAAGTGAAAAGAACCACCAAAACCCCACAATGGTGAAGTTCTTTCTTTCTCTCTCTCTTTTTTTTTAAACTCCGCTCCCTGTTGGTTCATTTCTCTCTACAGACAGCTACTGAAGACTTGGAGAAAGACATTTCAGGAAGTCGTGGCTGTGAAAGACAGCAGTCAGTGTATCAGAGTCCTAACACAGTCTTGGTAAGCTGTAGCATTCAAAAATGGGATGAAGAGCTTCTACAGAGATCCTCTAAAGCAGACAAAATTCCCTCTGACGCCACAAAGACTGCTGCTTAGATAAAGGCTGATGCCTCACCCGTTGGAAGGAAAGCACATCAGTGAGCAAATTTCATCCCCTCAGAAATATAACTTCAGCCATGATACTTGGAAATATTAATTAGATGTGTGGCTTTTGTTTGTGTATAATTTTAGCAAATCTTCGCATTTTATATCTTCATACAAAACAGGAGATCTTAGGCAGAACTTTTCAGGTTCACATGTAAATTTGGAGCTGGGTGGACACTCTCCTAAATCAATAAATATTTTCCAACACTTCTGTATTCACAAAACATAAATCAACATGCATCATCTAAATGCAACTATCCTGGCCTGTAGATGTGGGCAGACAAAATCAGCCAGCCCAATGATTTGCTTGGGAAAGCCAAAGAAATTATTATGGTGTATATCCTAATATGTCAAATACTACCCAGGGAAAGGTTGTCCTCTCTTCTAAAATGTAAATACAACTTCTGATGTGTGGGACTGCCACCAAGCAACACTTGATAGCTCATTATCAAGTCCTAAAAACATCTTGAAGAGACTACCTTCCACTTTTAATTCATCTACAGAGAAACAAGTGACCCTAGACACTGGAGGTTGATTTGTGATAGCATGTAGCATTTGTTATCTTTGTGAAGTGTCTGATTCAGATGTCTTGCATTCCATCACCACCAAACCCTCCAGGACCCAAGGCTCTGTCCTGGATCAGCCTTTCTGCTCAGACTGTGCTTGCAGTTTCATGGGCAGGAGTGTTTGGTCACAGCTGAGACAGAAGTCTGTCCCTTTTCTTGCATTTCTCCTTTCCCCTGTTCCGGCTCACAGCTGCACAGCCCATGCTCTTGCTGAGATCTGCCAGGTGCTAGCTTCAGCAGCCAACTGAATTTTTCACAGCATAAAACCAGTGAGGCTTTCAGATCACTCATTAAATCAGTTTCTACGTGGGTCCAGTGAGCACCAAAGGAGCCTGAGGCAAAGCAGTGAGAGACATGGAGTGGAGCAGGTGGAGATGGGAGAGAGGGTGAGAGACACCAACACCTTCAGCACAGGATCTTCAGTGACCTGTGGAGCCATATGTTATCACCCCTGCTCCTCTATGGTCTTCTGCCCTGCTGAGCCCCCTGGCAGTACCAGAACCTCCCTGCCAGCCTGAGGGCAAACAGCATACACAGAGGAAACTCTTTTCCCTGGGGTGGGAGGGCCAGGAAAGACACAGGACTGGAAGCTGAAGTATATTTGGAAGCTACGTATGGCTTTATTATAATATTCCCAAATTCTTCACCTATTAGTTTAGATTTAGACCTAAAGCTTTGGCCTTCAAGGGCAGGAAGAAAGCAGGAAATGTCTTCATGCTGTTTCAGTTAATATGTATCTGCCTGTGAATTCACCAGCTGATTTGGTTGTGTGAAAGGCTAACAGACTCAAAGTAAAATTGAAACTTCTCACAGTCTCTCTTACAAATGGCACAAAAGGCTTGGGAGCTGCTCTACTATAACAAATGCTTTTTACACAGCCAGAGCTCTCTCACCTCGTGCTCAGCTCATCCTGGGCAGCTGCTGTCCTACAGTAGCCTTTGGAGACTGCACACGGAGCAACCATCATCTTCCACTATGTGTATGTTTGTAGGGCTTAGGCTGGGCCATCAACATGATAAAAACACTTAATAACAGCTATCCATAGGAAAGTGTGAAAGCTAATTACTCTCTGACTGCAGCCCATTGTAAAAACCAAACATGCTGGAAAAGAGTGACTTTGGGCACACATTCATTTTGGGGTAGTAAGGATGAAACAACTGGTGCTTCCATTTTTACATAATTATTTCAGAATTATTTTACATAATTCTTACACTGGCAGCCATTCTCTCAGACATATTTCAAAAAGTTAAACAAGCCAGACAAGTGGTGCCACTGCAGAGGTTTGCTTATTGATTGATAGTTCTGTTGCAATGAACCCCAAGGAAATGCTCAGGGAAGCAAATCAGGCTGCTGGTGGTAGATCTCTGTAACATGTGAGAGCCTTGTACTAGTTTGAAAGCCACCCAGTGGGAGATCCAGAATTACAATTTCATAGGAAAATTAAGAAAAAGGCATGAATACAGAAACACTGGCTTAAACTGACAGTCAGGATATGACTTGACACTCTCATGGTCAGGGGGGTGGTAGCAGTCCAATTAAATGGTGGCTCAGTCCCATTGGAGTGATGGATGTGATTGTCAAAGCAGTGATCCTATAGTAAAGTCTGGTCTTCTTCTGGAGGTCCAGTGGTGACTATGGAGCTCTTCTCCTCTGGGAAACCAGTGGGTAGTGGTCTCCTGGTGCTCCAAATCTCAGATTATATCCAGGTAGGAATGCTTGGTTCCTCCCCCTGGGCAGAGCATCTCACAGTGGCATGATGTAACTCCATGAGTGATGCAGTGAGACTTCATGGCCCATTCCTGGAGACAGCCCCTCCCCCAAGGGAGTTATCAGGGATGAGTCATGGAAGACATAAAGAACACTGCCCCACCTGTTTTTAACAGCTTATGAAGATGGCAATGGAACACATAATTTTGATTGCATCTTACATTGTAACCCAAGGCAAGCCTGCAGCAGTTGCAGTCTCTCCTATCTGGCAGGAAGGCTTGCATTCCACATGCAACCGATGCATTAGGCAGCATGCAGGCCAATTGTTTCCAAAAACAGCACTAAAATCTCACAATCCTGTACCTGTATTTCTGCAGATACACATAGACACATATACTTTGACCTTAGAAATTGCTGTCTGTCAAGCCCTGAACATTCAGGTAAAAACACTGGGCTTAGATTATTAATGTTTCATGTACTTTCAGCAGGGTGATGTATATAGCTTTAGCAAGAACATCCCTGGATGATGAAGCAAACTAAAACATTCACATTAAAAAATAACAAAGGGAAGCTATTCTTGGAGCCATTTGGGCCACCAGATTCTTCCTAAATAGTGCAGAAATATCAACTTTGAATAATTAATACTTGGAGTAGTTGATTCTCACTGAGGAAAAGGAAGGAGCTTAGCTCCTTCAGTAGGTCCTCCAGCAGTCATCCCCACTAGAGGTGAGAGTCAACTTCTGTAGTGCCTTTCACTGGGATTTCTCAGCCTTGCACACAGCAGCAGTAACAAAACACTGCTCACCTTGGAAGTCAGGGTGAGAACTAGAATTCAACTTCATGTTTCAAACCTGTATTTCCATTCAAGACCCTCTTCCTCACAAAATTTGAGCGGGGATTTCAAAATCTGAGAAGCAATTTCCAGCTAAGCCTGAAACTACAAAGGCATCACAGTAAGAGCACTGCAGAACTCTGAAGTCAAATGTTGGATTCAGATACACAATTCATTCACACAGGGAAAACAAACTGTGATAAAGCCTTAGCACTCTGCAGCCACACAGCAAAGTTGGAGGACTTGAAGCAAGTGATTCCTAAAATCACTTACATGTTACAAAGACACATAGGACAGCAAGAAAAAAAAAATGGACGCAGTGCAGGTTTTTTAATGTACCATATAAAAGGGGCTTATAAAAAGGAGGGTGAGGGACTCTTCATATGGGCAGATTGTGACAGGACAAGAGGCAAGGGTTTTAAAGTGAAAGAGGACAGGTTTGGATAGAGGTTAGGAAGAATTTCTTTACTGTGAGGGTGGTGAGGCACTGGAACAGACTGCCCAGAGAAGTTTTGGATGCCCCATCCCTGCAAGTGTTCTAAGACAGGTCAAATAGGGCTCTGATCAACATGAGCTAGGGAATGGCTTCCCTGCCTATGGCAGGGGGTGTGGAACTAGATGATTTTTAAGTTCCCTTTCTGTGCTTCTGTGATTCTATGAAGGTGAGACTGATGGTCCAATCTAGCCTAAAGGGGGTAAGTTTGGTGGATGCTTTCACCTGGAGGGAGATTCCCTTGAGGTACCTCAAGGGTATCTCAGAAAAATTAGCAGTTCTTGTCAGCAAAGCAGGTCTGTGTGAGCCCTGTTAGCCCCATCCTCATGTCCTCCCTGCTCCAGCACTTTTAGACCAAGTAGAATCCTGTTCCACAGGATTTCAGATAGTTGTTGATGTGCAGCTCCTTATGGGCTTTGCAGGAGCTGAGATTTCTCATGAGCCAGGAAACCCTGAGACAGTACAAGTTTTCTATCCCAGTAAGATGAAAAGGCAAAACCTCTTCAGGTTGAGGAATAAAGTATGTAGATTCAGAGATTTTATGTATTCCATATCTCTTCAGGGAGACAAAAGCTGCTCAAACCCTCAAGGCTTTGTTTTTAAAACACAATCTCATGCAACTTTGGGTGCAGGTCAGGACACGAACTCCAGCTCAGCTAAGTCTATCCAGCTCAAGGGATAGTTCAAATAGCAGGACACATGTCCTGAAAAGAACAGGGCTGGAACCAGGAAAATAACTTCACCAAACTAAAGCCTTCAGGCAAAATAAATGGCATTTATCCTTTGGAACCCATACAAAAAAATAAATCTCGCTCCACATTAGTGACATATAACAAATAAACTAAAGAATACTAATGACCCTCTGTAATTTTTTGTATTCTTTTTTTCAGAATATTATTTCCGGCATAGCTCTGAACAATGAAAATAGTGGTTAGAAGCTGAGGGCTGATCAGAGAATGAAGCACTTTCCTCCTCTGCTCCTTTTGAAACTAATTTTGGTCTCTTTAATACAGCTGAGACTCACTAGAGCTGTAACTAAGAGCAAGTGTAAGAAATGAGTCATATCACAATTCCCATACTGATTGACTGTGAGTAGTCCACTTACTTGACCAGCTTAACATATTATTTTTTAACAGGGCCGACAGGGACAAGTGCTGGACTCTGTTAGGATTTGCCATGTTTGTGTTGATAAACCCCCTCCAGCTAAGTTTAAGACTTGGAATGCCTTGGTTGTTGCCAGTAGCACTGTCACCTCAACCTTGCCTGGGCCCCAGCTTAGACAGCATCCATAAACAGGATCCAGGAGCAATCTGGGCTGGCAGGAGGCAGCCAGGGAGCAGGGCCCTGCTTACTCTAAGTGCACCACATCATGCTCATCTCAATCTGCATGGGAAAACACTAAGCTTCCAGACTCATGGATATAACAGAGGCATCTGGTCTCACTGTCTTTCACCACAACCTGTCCCAAAAGCACTGCCCTGCCAGCTGGGGTCGGTGACAAGGACACAGGTAATTGCCCACACCATCACCCACTGAGCAGGGCTGAGAGGGGAGCACAGCACAGTTCAGTAACACCACTCATCCTGGCCTGAGCATTCAAGGAGAGAGGAGACCCTTCTTTTAATTACAAACCCCCCTGACTGACTCCCTGGAACATCCCCCCTGAAGCCCTGAGCCCCAGAGGAAGCACAAGGGCTGTGGCACTCTCAGCTATAAGAAGATGTGCTACCAGAGCAAGGTCATCAGAGATATTAAAACACCCTGTATTAGCCAGAACACACACATGTGTCTTGCCACCCCAATGGTTTTAAGCCCTCACAATCTCAAGACAACATGACAAATCTGCACTTATGAGCCCTTCTTTAAAGGCTTCAGACCATGGCACAGGGAAAATGGTGAAAGGGTGGTCACATCACACAGGATGGATGTACTTGCCCATGATACAGTCAGACTAAATTAGGCTACTGCACTGTACTGGTGCTTGACAAGAAGCAAAGAAAATTGTTCAGGCAGTCTCAATAGGAATTGAATTAATTATTTATAGGGACTTGTTATAGCTGACATCTACTACATTAGAGGAAATCCCAGTGGTTTAGTGTGTGGGTGAGGTATTCACTTCTGGTTAAATGAGCCAATTTGGCCAATGAACTTTGGCAACTTTTCTTAGTTGGCCATAAGAAGGGAGAAAATTAAGAGTCAGATGTCAGGAGAAAAATCAGGCTATTTGAACTAGTGACCTTATGACAAAAAGTCTAGGCTTTTATTTTCTCCAATGCTTAATGTTTACTAAACCAATAAATGTAATCTGATATCTGAAAAGAAAAAGTGACAATCCTTGACTGCTTCTGGAAGAGTTCTAAGTGAGTGTCTCCTTTTCCTTTCTTTTCTTTCTACTGCCTTGGGATTTCAAAAGAGGCAGGATGACTTACTTGCTAGAATAGATTCTTTTCTCTAGCTTTTCCTCCATTGCCATGAACCTATTTGGAACCTGGCTAAAGATGAGCATCCTTATTCACAGACAAGAAAGGTGAATTGGGTAGACTGATTTCTGGCATGGTAACAGTTGCCAGTCACAAATATTCAGACAGCTTGTTTTTACAGAAACCTCTACAGATTCAAAAATTTTCATACATTGTAACCTGGGAAACTATTTGGAAAAAATTTGCAGCTAGAAGTCATCATAATTTTTTCTCCTCTATACAGAGTTTCAATGACTCCCATGAGAAGTGGAAACAATAACTCAGGGAACAAAAAGTGAGAGACCACCACAGGAAATTAACAGTTACTTCTGAATCAGAGCAGGAAGACACAGCCACAAAGCCTTTGGGCAGCAAAGGTACAGACACAGCCAGCAAACAAGGGGATGAGATCAGGAAAAGTGTGCTAAATGGGAACAGAGCTAAAAGATGCTGAGTTCATAACCAGTGACTGAACAAGCTGCACCTGCTCCTGGGCAAGGTGCCACTGCACAAGCAGATATTTGCAGACAGGTGACCAAATTTTCAAATGTCCTACCCTGCTAAAGGGCTCCCAGCTTTGTTCTGCAGACACTGTCTCATAACTGGAGCAAGAATACAAAACAGGCCATGCCTGGAGAGAGCAGATTGCTATTTTGGGATGAGCTTTGTCTTTACATGGAGAATCCTTGCTATTCAAAAACCCTCTAAAAACATAACTGAGGGCATAGTTAGCTGGGAACAGCTACCTGGGGATGGTTAATGTGTGGCAAACATTCTCCATCAGCTGCTCTTGTGAATGCTTACTCCTCTGAAGGGATGAGCTTCTCACTTTTACAAAATGCCACATTCAGCTTCCCCAGTCAAATTTTAAGTCTTTACTACAACCTGTGTCCTGGGCACCGTTCCTGTACCTGCAATCAGTCACAGGCAGCCTTGGCTTGGAGAAGTGTGCAGGGCTGTGCTTTCTTTGATGCTGTCTTTCCCAAGTACCACCCCTAAGCCTTTCCTCAAGGCTAGGATAACCACACTTTTGCAGTTTCTTAATGCCGAGGTTAGCCTGGGGCAGCTGGCAGGCCTAACAATTACCTTTGTTGGCTAGACCTGTGACCCTTCTTTTAATAACAAATATAATCCCTTAGCATTGCACATGCAAGTAGTTCAGCTTTCCAGAATCTGGAAGTCTAGAGGAAGGAGTCTGCAAAAGCATGTTTTCTTCATGGACATAGTTGGAAATGTCTCTGAGAAATAATCAGGTTTTTCCTCAAATACTGAAGCTCTGAATGATATCTGAATGCTGCAAATATTGGCATGCTGCCTACTGCTTCCAATTAGCTTCTAATTACAGAGTGTAATGTATGGAATATAATGCAAGAGGCAAATTTGTCCATTAATATGAATGTGATGAGACCACAGAGAATGTGTCTGTATGAGCTGCTGAACTGACTTGAGAGTGATTGATTGCCTTCATTTCAGTTTATTCCCAGTTTACAGTGTTGCTTGGTTTGGGGCTTGGAATTTAATAAGATTTGCATCTAGAATATTAGAACTGAAAGCTTTAATCTCATCTGGATTTCCTAGAATTAAGAATTTTAAATAAAATATGAGGAGAGGAAGGAAGCCAAGAAGACCCCAAACATTCAATGCCAGAGTTGGGCTGTTTTGAAGGATTCTGAGAAAGATGTGTGGAAGCTCACAGTGCAGACAGATAGAGTGCTTACTAGGAAAAAATATACCTTGCCCAAGCTCATGGACCCTTCTAAGAGTGAGAATGCAAGAACAAAATGAAGGAGTCAACTACATATTTTTAAGCAGAAAGAAAGCTCTGGGAGGAATAATGGACAAGTAACCTTCCACTGCCATTGTGTTGGTTTCCTACAGGAGTTAAGAAAAGAGAAGATGCAATCTAGGGGCCAAGTCACAAGATCAAGTCTCTGTATTTTTACCAGTTTTCACATTCAGTGGTATCAGGATTCTCTGGCTGCTTATTCCTAGTCCTAGGTCCTTGCTCCCAGAGGGAGCAGCAGAAATGCCATAAGTCCCTGAGTGACGAGGGATGGGAGCCTGGGGGAAGCAAAGCAGGGATGTCCCTGTATGGCTCTCCTTGTACTGCAGGTGCTGGCCCCAGGGCAGCTCCCTGCCCTGCACAGCACACTGATGTGAGAGGAGAGGCCAGCAAGGTGCCTGCAGGGCTGTCCCCAGCTACACAGCCCCTCCATGCCTGCCCACAGCTGTCCCTCAGAGCCCCCAGCTGCACCAGAGCCACAGCATCCAGCAGGCTCTCCAGAGGATGGGGGCAGCCCGTGCTGGGATGGACGTGGGGCTCAGGTCCTCACCTCACACCGGCAGCACCAGCTCCTCTGAGGCCAGCACCGTGTGGCAGCTCTCTGACCTGGCCAGCACAGGGAAACACATCCCACCAGGGCTGAGGGAAGCTGGGCCAGGAGGAGAGATGCTGGCTCATTTTGTCAGTGCCTGCTTCACACTCCTCAGTGTGGGAAGGCTCCCCTTGCTGGGACAAACTGGGGAGCAAGTGTGCAGCACAAAGCATCCTCCACCCACCTCTGGGGCCACTGCCTGTGCCCCAGCTCCAACCTGCACCCTGCCAAGCTGAGCATCAGCAAGTGACAGCACCCTGTCTGCTGCCTGGAACAGCTTCTGCAAAGAAACGCACAAAATAACTCTTAAATAGCATTTTCTGCCAGAAAACCGTCTGCAGATGGCAAAGGCGAAGCAAAAAATGAAGTGGCTTTGCAGAAGTCACTGAGGAGGATCAGTCTGAAAATGATTCATTGTGTTCAAACCCTCTATCTATAGACACAGCAATCAAGTACTTAGGAGATTATAAATGCTGGGTGAGAAGGTGACATTTTTCTTTTAGAAAGAAAAGCATATTTTTCTTACCCATGCTGCCCTTCATAAAGTTTTGCTGAGAAAGATCAATTCACTGAATTTCTCCTGCTGCTTTCTTTGAAAAAAGTTTGAAAGCACAGAGATGTCTGGGATTTTTTTCCCCTCTTCACTGAGTACTATTGAGTCTATTGAAAAGACTGAAGCCTTTGTCAATACACTCCAGGTTCAGACAGTAATAGATTTTATTTAATTAAGTACTACCATTTTCACTTGAGCTTGGGGTGCTTGAGGGGTATTTACCTACCCCTTGTCTGCAGAGACCTAGTTTTATGTAGCCTAACTTTTATATTTGTTGCAGCTGTACATTTAGATTCCCCTTGCTTGAGTTTCCCTTCCTGCATTTTTCTCTCTCCTCTCAAGCAAAGCAAATGCTTTTGAAGGAACACCTTGTGCAGCCTGTATTCCTGTAGCAGCAGGCAAGGTGAGGAAGTTTTGGGTTGGTCTTGTGTCATTCACAGGTCACTACTGACATACTCTGCAATTTATTATTACTGCAACACACCCACTGCAAGTCATGCTGTGACTGCAGTCAGGTCATGTCCCTGCAGGTCATTTACCTTCAGTACTAATATCAAAAGGTGCTCTGGGGAATCTTTCCCCAAAGCCCTTTTCCTTTGCTGCTATTGCACTTGCACAGATGACTGATGTGACACTGCCATCTGTGATCCCAGTACCCTCTCTCACCCCAGCAGCATTAGTTCTGACAGACACTGACATGAAAAAGGGACTGTGCTCAGGAGGTAATGAATCTCAGTACCTTGCTAGAGGTGCTTTCAAAAGAGGGCAGACATTCAGAGGAAGGAGAGAGCAATTACTCTGCAAGGGCTGAGCACCCAGAGAAGGATCCCAGACACGCAGACCCTTCTGGCAGCCCTGGGTATGTCTGTGCAGCCCAGCTTACACAGCTGGGCCCCGTTTGTAACTATGAAAGGGGTTTTTTCCCGTGGTTGGTTGGCTGGTTGTTTTACTTTCAGATCACTTAACAAACAGGAAATGAAGAGGACATCAAACAAAAGGGCAAACAGAGCTCCACACATTTCAGTGCTCAGGCTGGGAAACTCAGAGTGAGTTTCACTGAGGGCTGGGAGTTCCAGGGGTTGTGCATCCCTAGCTGTGACCTGTTTCTTCTCAGCTCTTCTCTTTCATACTGTGCCTATGAAAGGACTTTTTGTTTAACCAGCATGGGGAATCCTTTGTTTCAGCTGCCCAAAAGCCAGACGACTACTTCATTTAAAACATAAATTGAAAGAGAAGAAAACAAAAGGGAATTAATGAGAGAAATACAGCCTTCACTGCCTCTGTGGGCCATGACAACAGGTAATTTTCAGAATATTGCTACCATTGCAATTAGGAGCCCAAACCAACTGAAGGTTTTCTGCAATTTAGGATGGAGATCAGATTTAAGGATGTGTGTTCATCTTGGGTTACTTTTGAAAGGATATTTGTGAAACAAGCCCCAGGAATCCACACAAGCCACCGATGTTTCATCTGCACCTCTCTTACTAAACCAACTTTCTAGCAGTGCAGTTCAGACAGACTTTGAAAGCACAGAAGAGGAAAAGGCAGTGCTCACACAAATGCCAGACCAACTAGAAATTTGACGGGTCATAAACATCATGAAAAATCCGTTCCCAGGAGATCTCAGCAGTTCCACAACTTCATATTGCTCCTTACATTTCAGACTCACAGCATGGAATATGCAATAATGCTGATGAAAGGAGCTGATACAAGTCCTCCCTGTCTGTGGTGCCTTGAGCAGACAGGCATGTCCCTGTGTGCTAACACTGGCAGTCCATGCTAGGAAATTGCTTTCCCTTCTCCAGTTCTGTTTTCCTATTCTGAAACCAATGTAAGGTCACAAGCACATTTGTTAATGTAAGGAAAAGCAGAGTGCATGGAAATATATTCTTACTTTCCAGACCGGTTGCCACATCTTTTGAATTAGCTTTAAATTTCAAGTTAAGGCTAGTGATTAAGTAAGCCAGTCCTATTACAAGTGCACCATCTTAAATTCTATTAAATTAATAAATCTATACTTAACATTATTGCTTAGTCATAAATATATATATTTGTATTTTAAACACATAAAGTATAATTCACCATGGCAGGAATGACTTAATGTTCATCACCATCGGAGTAAAAAGCAGAGCAGGGTGTGAAGCCAGGCTTTAGGCTTCTCTTCTACCTGAACTGCAGCATGTGGAGCCAGAATCTGTGACAAGCTTTTCCAAACTTCTGAGCAGTAAATAAGGTAACAGCATCTCTCTGGAGAGGGCTGAGAACAGGGGCAAACATGAGCCCAGAGTAAATACAGCACAGCATCACAGCAGATGGGCAACAGAGAGTACCCACAGCCTTATCTGTGCTTATTAACAACACCAGAAAACTTCAAGGGTGCTTTTAGAAGGGCTGGTACACCCCAGGCTGCAAAGCTGGTGCTTCCTTGGATGTGTTCAGCTCTCACTTCTCTGAATACATGCTGGCTTTACAATCCAGCTTCGTGTGAGGGTAGCCAAGGCACCTGGGTGTGAACAAAAGCAGATTTTGCCTCACTGGATAAGATGTGTAGCCTCTCTAGCACAAGAACACGATAAAGATTTCTGAAAAGCCTTTGTTATGCTGCTCCATCCTCATGGCAACGTGGCTGGAGCCATACCTAGGCAGACAGCCTTTCCTTACAATCCATTATGTGCTCCAGGCTAGTTATCAATGTCAGAGCATTTGTGACACCTTTGAGGGATTCTGCAGCACTCAGACTAGTAATGAGGGGAACTGGGAACAGAAAAATGATAAATCTGAGAAATAGATCCCCAGTTAATGTTTGTTCTAGGCTTGATAAGCCATAATACACTCTACAGAAAGCACTGAAGTTAGAGATCACAGCGCTGACCTCCCCAGTAAATTACATGTAATATTTGATGGCCTAAAGTTTAATAATCTAAGTTCACAGATCTATATCATTATGAATTATTTCTTAAAGGATTTTGATTAAGCATTCAGATCTGTCATCAGCATATATGATGGACAAAACCACATTATACCACAGCATTCCTGCATGTGGTATTTGCCTTCAATGTAGCCAAGCCTGAACCCGAGCTCTGATTTTTCTCTGTGGTAGTGCAGTTTTATGTTTGAATCTGATGAAGATTTCTTCAAGTGAGAAACCCTCTTAAAATCAATGGAGTTACTTAACTCAGTAGAGAAGGATAATTAATTTGCTGAAACAATATGGATGGCAGGACTCTGGGACATCCTCTGTGAGTGTCCCCATCTCCCCTGTTTTTCATTCACAGGTTCAATGTCAAGTGGAACAATTATAAGAATCTAAAGGAAAATAAGGCCAACCCTCCAGTATGAGCCCTTGCTGGTATAAGTAAACTAATGAGGTATAACTGACGTTTCTTTGGCAGACAAAGCCCAAGAGTACAGAATTTCAAAGTCTTTTTGCTGGTCTGGCTTATTTCACTCAACAGAACTGGTGAACTTTAATAGCAAATGCACTTTTCCTTCAGTAAAAGATGGGCCTACACAAGGGCTGTTTTGTTAGATAGCTATGCTGGCAAATCTCTTCAGCAGAGACTGATCTCAACAGAACTGTAGAGGAAGGCCAAAGTTCAGATTCATAAACCAGAAACCACTGGGCACCAGCTGAGACCTAGTAGCTACCTCTGAGCATGCTTTTGACCTAAGACAACAGTTTTAACATCTTTTACTGTAGCTTAAATTGGCTTGTATTTCTGTGAACTAAGTAAATGTTACTGCATTGCAACTTGTTGAACCAAAGTGAAGCGGCCCAAGCACCTGTGGAGCAGTCAGGAGAAGGGAATACTGATCTTCCCTCTTCCCAAACCTGACACAGAAACAAAAAAACTCAACACTAGCACATTCTGACACTGACTGAAGTACAAGTTCCATTTTCCATCACTCCAGTGTCCATCACTCACCACATCTTCAGACCAAGAGGGTTTTGCCTTTTGTTGGGGGATTTTAAGCCAAAGCTCTTGGGGCCTACATTTGGTCTGATTTGTAATGCCAGATCTGATTGTAACTCTCAAATGACAGAGACTGAGTCTTCCCCAATGTTTATATCTAACCAAGCAGACTGAAGACAATCAATAAAGCAGAGATCATCTCAATAAAAGTTTGTATACATTTCATTAAGTCATTTAAGTGCATCTGTAAGTAACTGCATGAACAGCTTCCAAGTGGAGCACTGTGAAACTCCATAGCAACACTAATGACATCAGGGAAAAGAATGAGCCTTTGAAAAAACAGAAAGCTGGAGAGGTCATGGCTTTCAGCCACACTAGATCCCTCAACATTCAACATAAAACATACTGTTAATTCCCCCAGCTGGTGAAGAACTGAATGCAGGAGACAGGGGTGATGCTCTCCTCCACACTGATGCCATTTTTAAACACACAATTGCTTGGGCTCTTCACCTGTGGTAACTCTTGGAAAAATCCTGGGCAAGGCCTCGGCTGGCTCCTCTTCGAAGCAGTGATTAGGACAGCCAGTAACAATGGTCAAAGAAAACACAGTATGTGCTGTTGGAAACAAATTCCTGTTCCAGAGAATCACTCTGTGCAAAAGCCCTTTTCATACAACACCACCAATTCTTTCAGAGTTCAAAGCCACAGCTTTGAACTTTACTGGGGAAAAAAAGAAAAAACCCAAACATCTTTCATTCTGTCCAGGCTCTTGTCAGCTTCAGATCTGTAGCACGAGCACCTTCTGCCCTTTATAGTGCAGGTATCACCTCCCAGCTGTGTGCAAGCTGTGACTGGGTCCAGATGTGAAGAGCAATTGAGAGGATGTGCATGCACAGGCTGCAGCAGGGCCCAGGCTCCCTGCAGCCCGAGGTGTTTGCTCTGTGTGGACAGCGAGGAAGAAGGATGTGCATAACCCAGCCTTCCCTGCCCAGCCTGAGCTGCAGCTGGGCTGGGGAGGCAGGCCCTTGGGAGGCTGCATTGCAGGGAACATGAGTGTCCTACATCAGCACTGCAACACACAGGGAAGCAGGGAGGATTGAGGTGTCACTGCTGTGGGCTCGGGGTGACAAACCCAAAGTGTTCATGGCACAGCTGCCTGGAAGGGATGGAGTTTGCACAACAGGTGCTGTGCTACAGCCAGCTCAGGAAAGGAAAGAATAACCCAGCCAGGAAAACACTCTGAAAAATCCTTCAGATATTTGAAATAGTGCTTATTATTTTTAATATCTGCATTTTGGATTTTCCTGAGGTTATTGTTATTCCTATCCTTTAACAAGTAGAAAGAGACATGGAAGAGCTAAGATATTTCCTGATCTATTTTGTTTGCCTTTAGATAAATAAACCTGCAAATATTTCAAAAGATGCTCTGAGTTCTGTTTCCAATACACATGACCCACATCATTTCCTCTCAGAAATATGTTTGTGGGAATGCTCAACCAGTTCTTGTGTGGACATCCATAGTAGTCAAGTTCTGATTTCAAATTAAAGCAGTCAACCACCAGCATTTCTGCACATGACTGGGCCTCATTGGCACATGAGGGATACTTCTCTAAAGTATTACTTCTCTAAAGTCACTGCTCTAAATTCATACACTTCTCTTCTGCAGGCTGTGATACTTTCCTGCACTACTGCTGCCCCTTACAGACATTGTTTTGCCCTGATGTAGAACTTTGTCAGTAAAATCCCAGAGTACAGACTGAGTTGTGTTGGCAAAAGAGTTTTTCTGGTGGCTCTTTTTGCCTCAGAACAAACAAGTGGCAGTAGCACAAGTGATTGTGATCCTTGGGACTGATTTCACTCCAATGGAGTGACTACAACAGCAGCAGCAAATGCAAATAGCTCTTTTAACCCCTTGCCAGCTGGATGCAAAGAGTCAATTCCAGCTTTTTCTGCATTGCAACACTTTCCAAGTGGCTTTCCCAAGATCCCCACAGATAATAGCCAGTGCAATCCTCAGTCCAGCAGTAAAGCTGATCTTGCTCATCAGAGTCATCACCCAAAGGTCATGGAACTTGAGGCAGCAGTACACCCTGCTGCTGAAACACCCACCCCTCCCTTCATCTTGCCTTCCACTGATGTGAAAAAAGCCCTTATCACCTTGAAATGTGAGCTCCAGAAAAGAGAGCCAGCATGCAGGATTTGAAGTGTATATCCTGCAGGCTGAAAGGCTGCTGTTAAATGTCTTTCTGTTATTCCGTGGCACGTCAAAGGAGGGGATGCAAGGTCATTAGTCCATAACATTTTAGCTACTGACAGCTTGACTGAAGAAACCAGGCTCTATTGGTTACCTGCTTTTGTTCAGTAGGATACCAGGTTTGATATATATTGGGATCATTTTCCTTATAAGAGAAGGATTCCTTCATGAAGGAAAAAAACAAACCCAAAACCCTCACTTCAAATTTGAAGTTCCTGAGTGTTTTGGGTTTTTTTAAAGCCTTTTAGAAAACAAAAGCTGGGGAGGAAAGGTCTCTAGTGCTCATAGGACATGAAGGTAACCTTCAAAATGTGAGTCAAATACAACCTACGCAGTAATGCCTACTCGAGTTGCAAAGAGCTCGAAGCAACAACATATTAACTGTCCAGTTCTGCTTCTGTAATAATTATCCACACCAGCTATTTCAGTGCTCAGCAAAGACAGGTAAAAGGAACACAGTCGTTACTCCAGGGATCTGTAAAATACAGTGTTGTCAACCTCAAATACTGAAACTGTTCCACATCAATTCCCCTCCCCCAAAAAGACAAAGGACCAGGTAAAAGAGTTTAAATTAAATACTTGTGGGCATTGTTTTATGCCTTTGTAATTGCATATCTCTTGTGTACACTGAGGCCAAAGTTTCAGGCTTTTATCCACATTCAGAAATGTAAGAAAAAAGACATTAAAGTCATAATGTAGCCCTTTGGCTTTTAAGGGCAGAGAGAAATACATCATTCTTAAGCTCACATTTAACCTGTGAGAGAGCTGACAAGGTCAGCAGCCACATGTGACCAGTGTCTCTTTTATGGTGTTGAAGACAGCAGATTCTGATGGATCAGCACTACATCAGCATATGATAGACTGGACCTGAAAGGTTAAAGACTGCTGAAGAAAGGTGAGCATGTTTTCATTGCACAAGTGCTCCATTTATACATCACATTTATTCACTCACTCTGGTAAAGACTCACCCCTTTAGCCCAGTCTGTTAAAGATGAAATCATTACTGTAAGTCATCACCTCCTCCTTCACATCCAAGGACCTTATTCTTGTCACCATATATTTATGTTGCTGAAAACCAATGACAAATGTGTGCTGTGTGAATAAATCCAAAATGCAGTCCTGATAACAGTGTAGGAAGAAATACAATCACCACAATACAGAAGAGAACCACCCCACTAGTCCATAAGACAATGCAATGAAGAAGCCCATTTCTGAGCTCACTTCAATGAGAAATAAAAACCAAGCCTGTCAAAACACAGATTGTACCTCTCAGCCTTTCAGCCCAAGGGAATGAATGCCAGAAATAAATAGCAAAAGCAGAAATGTCAGCAACCACAGCCATATTACAGGCTGCTTTAAGGGCAAGCTTTGATCCTGTGGTGGTGTGGGGAGATGAGAGGATGGGGTGGGTTCCCATTTCTGAAGCACCACAAGCTGCAAGCTTCCTTTGTTCTAAGCAAGCTCTAGATTTGTGTCCAGCACAACCCACTGCATTGCTCAGGAGAAGGAAGAGAATTGTACAGGTTTCCCCCAGTTCTCCCCCAAAATGCCTTTTACCTTAGAGAGACCCTTGAATCCACAAACACAAGCAAGAGCAAAGCAGTCTTTTTGGTTCCTCTGCAAGATTTCCTCCAAGTCAGAGCCTGTTTTAATTTCCTTCACAATAAAACAATACATGTCTCTGTCCCTAGTTACTATGGAGTTTAGGAAAGGGAGAGGCAGAAGTGCAAGGCTCCTTACAAGCAATGCTCAGAGCAATATTCCTCACTGTCCTTCTGTGGCGTCAGACATTCATTAAAAACTCTTGGCTGTGCTCTCTTCGTTGTTAATAAAGCTGTGTGGAGCTGTGGAGTCCTGCTCCAGGCACAACCTCTACTATAGCTCGTCTTTATTGAATTCAGTTCCATTGTACTTATATTTTCTTTGCACAAGGACTTCTGCAATTTCAAACCCAAAACTTGTTGCAGCATTTGTAATATTGTGGGTCTCTTTTTCCTTTCCTGAGTTATCCAAGTTCATGCTGGACACACATGAGAGACATCCTATCTGGTTGCAAATTGTTGTGTGTTCTCCATTGGAACAGATCCCAGTGGAAAACTTTTAGCTGGGATTCAACAGCCTGTTGCAATTTCCCCTTGATTTTATGGCCAAGAAGATGAAGGAACCAAGCTCTTCTATCTTTCCACAAAGGCTTCTTACCACTGGGACTATGCTCATCATTACAACAACAACAGCAGTGTAGTAAAGACCTTTGAGGCTTACAAAAATTCATTTTAGACTAACCAGGAGTGGAGAAGACTGATGCAGAAAGCTGCCACCACTGCCTTCCTGTCCCTGTCCTTACTGGCACTGTGCATTCCTTGTGCCTTGAAGAGAAGGGAGCAAAGGCCAGGCTGGTCACCATGCTGACAGAGCTCTCCTGCCCACCCTCTCCCACAGCAGTTACAGAGCAACACGGGAGCTCTTGGCTTCTTGTCAGACCCCTGACACCAATGCTGTGCTCACAGCAAGAGCTGGCTTTTGCCTCAAGCACCAGCTCTAACTAAAAAGGAAAGTAAAGAGCATATTACCCTGCTGTTTCACAGAGAACCAAGGTTAGCACAATATATCATCTCTAGATGAAATGTTTGCAACCAGCAGATCCATCCATCTTCTCTGGGTGCAGTCATTTTTGCCAGTCTTACTTGTGTTGGTAAAAAGGGGCAGCAAAGAGCCTGTTATCTGAAAGCACGTTTCCCAGGAGATCAAAAGTATATTCTTTAGTTTTCAAATCTTCCCTCTTTATCCTCACAGTTCCCATATACGGGAAAAAAATGGCAAAATGTTAGTGAGAGTGTATATAAATCACACCAACCCCTGATCCTCTTATCCAGTAACCATAACACATCATACATTGAAAGTCTTGCTCTGAGAGAGTAAAATAAATTACATTTTGCTTGCCAGCATACTGAACCATATGTTAGTTATTGTAAATTACTGAAAGCACAAAGGTATAGTCTTTGTGTGCTCTTCTTGGAATATGGAGTATGAACATCAAAGGCAGCAGTTATCAGAAACTGCTCTTTCTCTGCTCTTGACAATGGGCTGAGCTTCTCCCAGCCATTACCAAGTTAAAAGAAACAGAATTAGACAAACCATTAGAAAAAACAATTGTTACCAAAGATAATAAATTATCTGTGCTATAAATATCACCATAACCAAAGAGTCGGCATTCAAATAATTAATTATAGAATAAAAGCATAAATAGACTAACAAAAAAAAAGAGGTGAAAAAAAGATATATTCTTTATAATTTTTTTCAACACTCAAGTTTTTTAAAATGCTACCACCTCTACAGTTGTTGAAAGGAATCATTGCTATCATCAAAATTTCATTTTTAAACAGTAGAAGATCATCCTTTTGCAAGTGAGAACATTAGGCAATGTGTAATCATCCTACCTTAATTTTTTTGCCAGTCTGTTTTCAGAGTCAAGGCGAGCTTGGCTCTTACTCTGAAAAAGGACACAGCAAGACACAGAGTTTTTATCTAGGGATTCTGGAACAAAATTGTACGTTTTTGCATTCTTCACCACAAATAACCTGAAAATTTGTCTTTTTCTTAATAAGAAAAATATCACAAGCATCACA
Source organism: Ploceus nigricollis (assembly GCA_013399945.1). NCBI lineage: Eukaryota > Metazoa > Chordata > Aves > Passeriformes > Ploceidae > Ploceus > Ploceus nigricollis. The sequence continues at coordinate 153,894 of VXBC01001702.1, read as the reverse complement.
ACTACATGCATTTGTCCCATTCAAATTCACAAATCTATTTTAATTCCAGGGGTATCACAAAGCTGCCCACAGCTGTACCCCATCTATAGCTCTAGGATGGTCTCAAATGATGCTTCTGTCTTGTACAGCTTAGGCTCAGGAAAGAAAGCAAAGCAACCTGAAGCTACTTCAGGTTGAATTAACTTGTATGGATTGTTTTCTGTAACAGAACAGAGGATGCCTGCAGGTTTTAATAGTGTTTCCTGAGCAGCTGTACTTTTACTTGCAGACCTCAATCTTTTCCCAACAGATTAATTAGAATCAGTGACAGCTGAGATTCTCCATCATGTTAAAACCTTCCCTTCTTTCAAGCAACATATATGACTCATCAGCTCAATAATTACAACAAACAAACCAAATTTGCCATCTGTCTCACTCTAGGTAGAGCCCACTTAATATCAGTGCCTGCAGATGCTGCTTTGGGCATGCTGCAGAGGTTGGAGGAATGAAGAGCCACAACCACCCTGACATTGTGGTGCAGAGCAGGACTGGTCCCTCCACTCCCTGTGTACTCAACAGGGAGAGAGCAGGTAGGAAAGTCAGTCAAATGGGAAGAGAATGTCTCTTCTCCTTGTCAAGAAGGCATTTTAATTATGTTTCTCAGTTTTAAAACGCACCATGATGACTTTGTTTTATAAACAGTATGGAGCCTGAGGCACACATTTGTATTACAGTTGAGTGCTCTTATTGCATATTGTATTTTTAATTGTTCCTTAGAAGATCAAGCATCTTTCCACTGAGAAATCTAATACATTATTATTATTTCTGATTCCACAATTATTTGGATCACTGTGGTGCATGTCAGCCACATGACTCCTGTGTATCTTTCTTTTTCTTCCTCTCTCAAAGGATTCAGTTGTTTGGATTATGCAATCATTTTGTTAATACCAGGACAGATGGCCACAATGAAAACACACAGGGTACTCTCTCTGATAGATACTTGCCAATATCAACAGGAAAGAACAGAATTAAATTCATGAACTTCAGAGAGAAAGCACAAACTTGTTCTTGAGCAGCGAATGGCATAATGTTTTAGCGTACAGAGAAACAGCCAGTGCCAATCCATAGATATGCAGATGGAAAGACTCAAATAATTCAAAACAGGGTCTGAAGTCACCTGTAGAGGTCATATCACAGAGAGCTGCAAATGCCCTGTTTGTCACAAATGGCACAAGGTCAGGCGTGGAGAGGATGCAGGATAAGAATCCAGTGCTTTGCCACCCAAAAGGTTTCCTGACATCAAAGTTAAGTTGCCACCTTCCTGCTGCAATTGAAGCCCACATCTCTCACTCTGCCTGCCCACTATTTATTCACCTCATTCTTCAGTCTGGAAAACTCTTCCTTTATCTGCCTGCTGCCACCTCTAAACCAGGACAAACCAAGCAGCTGTGATTTAACCTCATGCCCCCCCAGCAACGCCATCAGTAGCATTCAATGACTTTGGCACTGAGCCCATAACTCCTGGGGGAGCTGGGGGCACACACAGCTAAACACACATGTCTCACCACGTGCTGTGAGCAGGGGAGGAGGTTTCCTACCCAGTGCAGAGAGAATCCAGATTTCAGCTTGAAAACTTGCAGATTTGGCTGCTAAACTCACCAGAGCCCAGTTGCCAAAAGGAAGTCTAAGACATCTGGGAAATTTCCATCCTCCTGATACTGCCTGTTCCCATGACGTCGTTGCTAGCTCTCAACCAAGAGAGAGACTTTAGATGTCACTCAGTAACACCAGGAAATCCATCTCCCTCCACACAGAAAGAGCTTTTGCATGTGAGAACCTTAGCCAGAATGTTCCACAGAAAGAGCCTGTGGCACAGAAGGTCACTAAGGAGCAAGGAGATTTAACAAGAGAATGCCCACAAACAATGAAAAAAAATTTTAAAGATTAAAAAAAAGTAAACATTAAAACTTTGATCTGACACTTCTTTTACCAGCAAAATTATGATGTTAAATAAGACACTGCTGACACAAGAAAGCTGGATGAAGGAAAAAGACAATCTTTGCTTTCTTAAACTTATGGTCTCAGACACCTGGTAAAATTTTGTTGGAGCTTGGTAAATCCAGAAGTCTCAAAATAATTAACTGGAGAAAAGTATGAGAAGAGAATTGGGCATCATTGCTAGAGAACCCTGTATTTCTTTAAACCAAATGACAAAGACCAGATCCTGCTGAAGCCAATATTCCTTGTCTTTACAATCAAAATGCAGGCTCATACACTAAACAGACACTCTACCAAAGCTTACACCTCTATATTCTGTGAGCCTAAACCTCAAGATGAGACGTGCTATTTCCAATACCTCCAAAATCTCAATTTAGATGTCTCTGGTTTTCAGCCTAGTGCTCTCACACCCTTGCAAGAGCACTAGGATACAGTATTTGCTCCTGTGACTGCATTGCTCTCAGGCAGAAATGGGAAATATATATTTGGGCCTAGTGGAAGTAAACCAGCATTGTATAAATTATCTGCTATGGGTCATTCAGGGAACTGTCTTTGCACTTTTGTCTTCAAAGTTTTTCCTTGTACTCATTAGCAGTTCAAGCAGAAGGATAAAGAGGAAATTTTACCTCAGTTTCTTTATCGACTGGATCAAGATGCATATATATTCTTCTATAACCACATTTCAAGGAAAAAAAATCTTCAGCTGTAAATAGCAAAAGGTAGGTTGGGTATGAGTGAAATGGTGGGATACAAAACAAGGACTCCTTTGCAAATATGTTTGTACTGGCCCACATACATATTCAAGACTACAGTAAAAGCTGGTTTTTGTCTCAGCCTAAAGTAAGACAAGGGAGTAAGTCTGTGTTCATTGAAGTAAAGCACATTAACAAATGTCAGATTTCCATGAACCTGACCTTCTACTGGAGAAATTTAAACACTGACTCTTGCTATCCAGAAATAGGGTAGACTTTGGAGAACAAGTGAAACCAACTTCTGGAAAGATACATGGAAATATCGGGGTTGATCAACACCTTTCTTCTGAGAAAATGGGAACAATGAAGGCTGTGTCCCTCTCAGCAGACATCTTTCAGAACAGAAGTATAGATAACACTCTGGTAAACTGATACAGAGAAAGGTGAAGTCCTGGATTTACATACCATGCTCTCAGAAGAGCTCAGGCAACTTCCCAACAGGTCTGAAGTACTTGTGCTGTGCTGATTTATTTCCGACCAAGAATATTTTTTCCCGTATTGGTATTTTAAAACAGGTTTTTTATATTAATTTCCATGCCATTACAAAAAAATGTCACAAACTCAAACTTAAGAAGTAACCTTGAGAAAAAATCATTCTGATTCCTCATTTCCGTCATTGTATTCCCTTACTCACTTATTCTACCTGTCATCCCATTGTTTGGTTCATTTTTTGTTAAAAATGGTTTTGACAAATGCAGATTTTGTAGTGAAAACATTTGCAAAAAAGAACACAGCAGTATTTTATTCATAATAGTTCTAAAAACTATTGAGTAAAACAGAAGGATGACATTTCAGCTGACTTTATTTTTTCCGTCTGACTTAAAAGTTTTATCTTAGAATTCTTTAATGGAAGCGCGTGAAAAATTAAGACAATGGATGTGACTGCCAGCAACACTTTCCCTAAATGGAGCACTTCATCACAGCTGTTGAGCACTGGCAGAATCCCACTCATTTCATTTGCACAAGCAACTCCAAACGCTTCCATCACACACTTGAAAACTGCCGTAAGAATTTACCACACACCCACAACACCACTGCTGGCAGTAGAAGTGCAATTTCCTACTGATCACACAATGTTTTCTCCCTCAAATCTATCAAGTGAAGCTTCCCATAAAAGTACTTTCTAGCACTGGGTCTCATCTCCCTTCAGCAAGTTATAAGTAGGGCAAAATGAAGACGTATTTCCCACGTAAATTAAAATTGTTCTTATGATTGCAATATTTGTGTCCCCAAGAGAAGAAGAGTGTTTGAGGTGGGTGGATAAACAAATATTCTAATCACATTCTTTTGAATGCTGCAATTTGATTTCAACATCAGTTAAGTTTTTCCTTTTTAATTTCTCCTCTTAGCTCAGTGGGAACTATAAAAAAAACAACAAAAACATGTCCTTATAACTTACTGCTTTTCGATCTGTTATGATTTATTTGCATGTTTATTTTCCTTGTTATAATGATTGGCTTAATGTATTTTCCTTTTTTTATTCCTGTTTTCACAGTGCATTTCAGAGATCAGCTCCACTTGATTTCTAGCTGCTGAGTGATTAACCCGGGGGGAGTCCATCTGCAAACCCTACGAGCCAGCTGGGTTACATTCCCTCATGCTTCCAGCTCCACTGGCTGTATTTTTACCATGCTGCCAGGGTGGGTTCCAGCTGCTCACCTCGGAGCTCTGGTGGTGAGGAAGGTGGATTTGGGTTCGTGTGCCTCTGTGCTGGCCCGAGGCTGCGCTGGCAGAGCACTGACCACAGGTCACAGCTGCTCTGGACATGGGTCAGGCCCCACGCCCTCCCTGTGAATCTGCCTCTGGGCCATCTTCATGCAGCCAGTGAAGGACAGAAAAGTCAGCTTTCCAGAAGATACCAAGGCCTGGATTGTGGGAAAGGTGAGGAGGCTGTCCATGGGACATGGCATGCAGGCTGTAATCCACCTCATCAGCTGTTTGGTGAAAAGCCCCCAAAGAACCTGCAGCCAACCACCTGCTTTTCTGGTTTACCAAACAATCTTCATTGATTCCAGGGGACTAAATGCAAAGGGATTAAGGAAAAAAGCCTTTAGGAAAATTAAAGAAAAATTCTCAAAGCAGTGTCAATATGCACCTATTGTGCATGTTGCACTTACACGTGGGAAGTGCTTAGGGGTTAATTTGTGAATGTTAAAGTCATTAAAACAGCAGTTCTGGAATTAGCTTCCTATGTAATGTAGTACTTTAAATAACATTCCTTTTGCATGGGCAGATTGTCACTTCCTGCAGTGACATATTAACAGCTTTTAGTGGCAGCAGAGGCAATCTCTGAAGTCCTTTAACTAACAGGACCCTATTCATTTATTGGATTTATGGCTTAGCCATGCAATTGCTTTACATTCTACAAAAAGACATTACATTTTGCCATCTACACAACCCATGAGTATCTGATGTCTTCCTAGTGTTTCCCTCTATCAGTCAGTGATAGAAAAAACAAGAGAATTTGAGCAGAGCCAGGTCCTGGATAGGAACTGGAGAGAAGTAAAGGAACAGTGGGACACGGGGGGATTGTGTGCCACTACTGCTTGTAGCAAGATATACAAGGTTTGGAAGAGAAGAAATCCTGCAAAAACTACTATGGGGAACATGGGAATGCCAATAAGAGCAGCAATCCAAGGAGAGCAAGACCAAGAATACAGAAATGAACTGAGACAAAGGCATTCAAATCATCAGAGGCAAATGCACAGTAAGTAAGTAATAAGTAAGCAATGCTAGGGTGACAGTTCACTCTGCATATTTATATTTCTATTTGCTTTGTATTCACAGAGCTCTTTGAAATGCAGGAGTAAGTTTCTGGGAGGCTTAAAGGATTTAGCCATCTAGCTAAAATAAACAAAACACTCCTGTCTGCTGGAGAAGCAGTAGATAAGCCTAGTTACAAGAAATGCTTTAACTAGTTGTTACAAAAAGAAAAACAGGAAAATAGAAACAACAAAAAAAAATCCAAACCCCAAGCCCAATTAAAAAAAACTAAGAGCAGTAACAAAAAAACCCCCACTCAAACCCAAACATTCATCTGTGCCTTCCTTGTTAATTTTAAGTATGTAAGTATTGCTGCCACTCCACCTGTTCTGTGGGGCTTGGTGTCACAACAGGAGAAAAGAAACACTTGAAAGATGGAAACACAAGAAGGACATGGGAGAAATCATTCAAAGGGTGTTTCTGATTATTTAAGCTGTCCCTTCCAGTCACTTTCTTTGTGCTCTTGCTCCTGGGAATGATCAGCTGCAGCTTCGAAACACACAGGAGTGCTCAACATCAAACAACCGGACCACATGGACACATCCCAGATATTACCACACCACTATATTACATAAAAAGTCAAAAAAGTTTATTACCCCTCCTCACTTAGACCATTATCTCTGCCCTCCATGTTTCCAAAAAAGGGTTGGTGGAAAAGATTAGCAGTGCCGAAAATATTCCTCATCCAGAAAATACAGAGGAGAGCTTGAACTCAGACAATCCCCACTTGATATTTTTGCTTGTTATGAGCTGGCAAGTAAGTGAAATTTTAGATGGAAAAACCCAATAGATATTTGGACATTAATCAATACAATGAATTCTTCACATGAGAAGGTTGAAGAATGGGGGAGAAATAGATGCTATACAAGCAGAACCAAGAGAATAACGACCTGGATGCAGGTAGAAGTCTCTCCTGTAATTCTGTGAACAGATTATTTGCTGCATTATTGCCCAGTCTCCAACAGAAGGAACACATCCATTTTTCAAAATAGTGCTTAGGAATATGAAGAAAAAGCATAATGGGTAAGTCCCATATGATGCTGATGGGAACTTCTTAGGTATGAGGAGGCTCCAAGTGCACAGCATACAGCCAGACTTCATTTCCCCTGCCATATATGAGGTGTGCCCGTTATCTGTTTTGTGTAAAAGAACAAAAAATATCCATTTGAAACACACTAATATTTGAAGACATTGTCTCTGCAATGTTTAAGGGCACACAGAATGAAATCTGGATGCAAACCTGTTTAACAGTGGCAAAGTTATTTACTAATTGTCCATTCCTCACCTGAGCATTGCCTGGGCTGCTCACCCCATGCTCTGACCTGCAGTTATGTGTGGGCAGCCTTGCAGACCTTGTGCAGCTGCTCTGCTTTCTCAACACGTCTGAAAGCTCCACTTGGTAACCTTTGACATCTTTCACACATTCCTTTTTTGAGGCAGTGGAAGGACAATTTATTTTCAAGACACATAGTTATTCACCTTCCCCCTGGCCACTCTCCCAGAGGTCACCTAATAATTCCATTTCAACACAATGCATTTTGCATGCTGGCACCATCTGATAGCTCTCCCTGTGTGTTTTACAGACCTGTTTTCTGTGGTTTCTGAAAATTGGCAAGTGTCACATGAGTGACTAAAGAAAGCAAGCAGTGCACAAAGCCAAGGGAGAGTGACATTCAGACTGGTTGTGTACACCCTTTTAAGGTAGATACCCTAAATACACATCTCCATTAGGATCTGTTTACAAAGCTCTAAACATAAAGAAATACAGTAAGTTCCCATTTCCCTAGTAGAGGATAAAATGTGTGTTGTTTTCTCCTTGAAATGGAAACACTAGAAGTGAAAGTTACAGCCCTTCAAAATGTTTTTGACAAGACATTTTTCATTAAATAAAATGTTATTTAAGGACATCTGGAGTTTAGTTCAGGTAGGTATCTGGGATCTCAAGTGAAGTCACAAAGATCCCAAATTTTAAAAAATCTGACTTGGGAATCTGAAATGGACGTTTCAACAGCTCTACTTCACAGACAGTAAAAGGTTTGATATTGTTCAAATGGGGAATTTCAAAACCTTAGAGGCTGTTACAAGACAGAATTTCTTGTTCCTCAGCCAGCTCTTGTTAGCACAGTCATAATAACCATAATCAGAGATTTATGTAGTCTTTTATCCCTATAGAACTTAAAGCAGTTTGCAAGTGACTGTAATCATAAAAAGCATGTATGAAACAGTCACACTCATACTCCCCACTAAGTTAAAAAGGTTAGTCTGCACTGAAGTATGACAGCTGTTGAAGAAACTGCAGAGTTATGGTTTAAGAATAAGTGTGAGGTAAACACAGCAACTAATTGAACAGCAAAAGGGATTTAAGTAGGCAATCTATAATTGTTATAACTGAATTTAGCTATAAGATGAAAGCAAGCAAGCAGGTTTTACTGAGAGGATTTGTAAAACATGCATCATCTGGTGTCTCAAGAAAGGCTCCTCCCATCTGTGGTTGTCCCTGAAAGCCCAGTTTTAGTCCCTAAGCTAAGTACCATGTGCCTGATACCTTTGCTTTCACCTGATGCAGCAAAGCCTGAGTCAGACAGGTGAGTGAATAAGGTTTACCAGTGTCTGGAGAAGTTACTACATCACTGCAAACAGCTTCTCCAAGACCACCAAAGCAGAAGTGGAATGTTATGGGAAATCATTAACATACTACTGGGTGAAAAAAAAAAAGTATATTCCAATCTGTGCAGTTACATACACAAAATTTGAGGCACACTTATCACATCTATAAAGTTAAGCAGAGAAGATGAAGACAGCTGACGTGATTCCAAATAGGTCAAAAAGGCATTTCTCATTCACACAATTTTAGAAGCTCCACATGCCAATCTCATACCACTTGGGGCTTAAATTCATTAAATACTCCTGTGAGATGCTTTAAAGATTATTGTGTCAAAGAGCAAAGCAGAAAGCTCTGACAGGGAAGAAATTTCCAGGAGTTTCCCAAGACAAACTCAGCAGAACACACAGCTGCTGAAGTAGAGCTTCTGCTGAGAGAGAAACAGCTACCTCTGTTAAAAGCAAAGACAAGAAACTTGTGCATTTCTGCACAGGAGAAATACTCACCAAAGTGGCAAAGAGCTGCAAAGAACACTGACAGAAACTCTGCCATTATCATGGCTGTGGGATGTCATTATCACTGCAGTGAATACTTGTGCACTGAAGGCAAGAGACCAAAAAATAGTTTAAATATTGTAGGATTGTTGAATGAGATGCTGCTCTTCTGAATCTGCTTCAATTTATCAGAAATGAAACTATTTTGGAAAAATGATTGATGGAATTTTCTGACATCAGGTTTAATTGCCATTATGAAGTTATATGTAAGCTAACAAAAAAAAGCTACTAAAAAGACTAATTACACTGACATTTTAGCCTTTTTTTGTTATACATATTTGTTACAACCTCTTTTGTTACACCAGAATAAAGGGGACAAATCAGTCAGATTTGACCATCTCCTCAGTGTCCTCAACCAAAGTGGATTTTTAAGAGATTTTAAAGCTTATCAAATAGTGGGGTCATTACAGAGACAAAAAGCCCCTCTTGCTCCCTAACTGAGGCTTTATGGTGTCTCTTGGCACGCCTGAACTCCTCGTGGGGGGCTGTTCTGCTGTGCTCCTTGCCATGCACAGTCTGGATCCAAAGGTAAGCCAGTTTCCATGGTTTCCTCACAGCCTACTTTGCTCAAGCCTAACCAGTGAAGTGAGCTTGGGCTCACTCAAAATCATTGCACACCTGCAACAGAGCAAAAAAGAAACAGTTTAAGCAAAAGTGAGTCCTGGCAGAACTGGTGATCTGTGAACCCAGCAGGTTCTGGAGAAGGATTCCCAGGCAAAAAGGGAACACAGAGTATAGCAAGGGCTTTAAAGTTCTTGATGCAACTCAAAGGAAAGGGGAAATGGAAAGAAGGCCCTGAACAAAATTTAAAATGTTTCTTTTTTCAATGAAAAGCCTCTCAGAGAAAGCAGCACACATATGTCTCTGCTCATAAAAGGACACTCTCTCTCTCTCACTGTGGCCTCTCCCACATGAAGTTGGGAAGATCCCAACAGCAATTGAGGAGCCTGCCTAGTGTTTCTCATTAGGCTCTTAAGAAGTCCTTACTAGTGAAATCCCCAAGGGAAAATGAATAAGGCTGGGTTTGGGCACACAGAAAAATTGAATTCTGAACGGATATTTCCGTGGTGCACAACGAGGCATCCTTGGCTGCAGTGAAGTTCTGTTCATTGTACACCCTGCAGAGTCTACCAAACCCTTTCCATACATCTCAGCAAAGCCTGGCTAGCAAAAAATGGCATTGTGTCACTAGGGAGCTGAAGACTGCTGGGCTCCTATGAAAGCAAGGTGATGGAGCTGGACTTAATGCTGCCAAGTTTAAGTTTGGACTTAACACTGATCATAATTTTCTGTTGCTTTGTCTTCTAAAGCACAGCATCTTGTCTGCTCACATCTGGGGAAAGGTTTCTCTTCTGTGCTCTTCCTGCAGCTCCTGTGGCATTGCTTTCACACAGCCTTGGCCACAAAAGCAGAGGGATCTCTCTGTCAGACAAGAAAGTAATGTCTTGTTGGTCCCAGAGGCCAGGTCAAAACCCTGTTCCACTGGCCTTCCATGGGCACACAGGAATGTCAGTAAGCACACAGAATCCAATGGAACGTGGACTTGAGGCTTCACAGTTTTGGGGGCTTGACTCTTAAACTTGACAAAGTTAAGACAGCACTTAAAAGGACTGACCCCTATAGAATTTGTTCAAGTTTTATGAACACTTCAGCTTATCTGAATTAACTTCTACTGAGTATTTTGCCCACAGAAAAACATGTAATCCAGGCACTGTTAAAGCTCCATCCAAACCACTTCTAATATAATTTATTATTCTCTTTCAACTAATGGGTATTAAAGCTACATAGTAAATCTTGAAAACAGTAGAAACTTACCCCTTTGCCTGAGGAATGGGCATCAAAACAAGCTCACTTCCTTTCCCTCATCAATAGACAACATGCACCCAATTTCAAATCCCTTCTGAAGCCTGAGCTTCAAGTGTGGAAAGAAAACAAAACAAGAACACCCCTATTAAAGGAAGACTTCAGGGGGAACCTATGGTTTGATCGAACTTTTGTTTTAAGAATATGAAAGAGGAAAGTGCTACCAAACTCCAGACACTTCTGCAGAGGTTTGGAAGAGTTTAAAGTCCTTGAATGACATTGTGAGACTAAAGGGCAGAAGCAGAGGAAGAAAAATGGTGTACAAGACAAATAAACAGTAAGTTTATCAAGGTATAGAAGCATCTCATATGGCACAAAACTTCTGGAAGATGGTGGCGACTCTGAATTGCTTGGCAGAAAACTAAAAGAGACATAAGGAAAATAGCATAAAGTTGAGCAAGAAGGGAAGGTGATGAGACATCCAAGCTACAGATTATGTGCTTGCCATGTTACCCTCACCAGCCAAAGCCAGTACTGCTAAAAAATTCCAGGCACACAAGGTATACCTCAAAATCTTTTTGTATTCGTTCCTTAATGTCAGCAGTTGGGGGTTTCAGGTGTCTCAAACTGCACCCCATTTTTCCCCATGTCTTCAAAATAGGAGCAAGTTTCTAGAGGTCAGTGAAAAGTTTAATATCTTCAGGAATAGAGACCTTCACCTTTAGGTACACATGCAGCCTGGGTCACTGAGGGCTGGCTCCAGGGCTCTGTTTCTCTTGTGGCACAGACCCAGCTGCTGCTCCAGTCCCTGAGGTATGAGCCAGCCTGGAAACCCAAAGGTAGCTGGCCTTGAGACAAAGATGGGACATGAGGGTGTTCACCTACAAAGCATACCCATGCTGCCACAGTGATATTTCTGACTTTACAGTTACTTGTTTCCAGAGCAGTTTTTCCAGTTTTGCATCTTCATGTGGGGTGAATGAGGGTTTGGCTCTTTTACTTCATTAGAGATCTCTTTTATCAAAAGAATAAAAAAGGCAGTAAAAAGTAGTAACACCCTCCCCAGTCTAATTTTGATTTCAAGACTGCCTTCAGACTTGTTTTACATAGGCCTTATGATGCAGCATTAAGCTTTCTTTGGACAAAATTCCTATCCTTGCAATAATAAAGAACTTTGCAGTAGACCCTAAGTACTCTCCCCCATGGAAATGTTAACACCCAAGCAGTTTTTACCCTGATCATTCCGTTTTCTTTCTATTTCTTTCTATTTTCCAATGTACCAATGCACTGTGAATAGTACACAGGAATCTGCCTCCTTGCCAGTAGATAAGTGAATTATGATCATCCTCAACAAATAAAGCAGCCTAAATTTAGGTGCATAAACACAAACTTGCAGTGAAATAGCAATTGACTTGCAAGCTACACAGGATTAAACAATAAACAGAAGAGAATGCATAGTTATGACAATGATTCTTTAAAAGCTTAAAAAGGATTTGGGCTGAGTTGGAAACAGTGATTCACATGTGAAAATCTTAATTAGTTTGTACAAGTGTCCTTATTTAGACTTGCTATATCCTAAGAACTTCTCTTTGTGATTTTTTTTCTTTTTTAAACTAGAAACAATGAAGTGGTAATTTTTTACAATGGTGTGGAAGATTTAGATGGCTGTTCTATAACTGCACTCTCTTTGGCTGGATAAGTAGTTTTCCATCTCAGGATTTTTTTCCCTGCTTACAAAAAGACTTCTTCACAGTTGAAAATAATAAGTCAAATATAATACAAGACAATATAATAAATCTCCTGTGCAGCTACATATTTCAAAAAAATTTTAAGTTGTCTATTTTGATAAAAATGTGTCAGAATTACAAACCTATTCCCCAGAGGAGAAAGTCAGGTATCACCCAAGAAAATATATGTATATGCAAGGCTTCTTCATTGTTTTTTCCATGGTAAGTAGATTTAAAACAGATTAAAGTCTTAAACCTAAAATGAGGCAATTAGGAGAGGCCAGGTGAATCATAGCTGATCTTTAATTTGAAAGTTCAGGTGAGTCATTACTTTTTACAAATTTCCTGGTTACTAAGCTCCCTGACATAGAGATCAGCACCCTGGATTATTTATGAATAACAGCAGAAGTACAGGAGAAATATCACCCACTCTTGTCTGAGCTGAGGGAAAAAAAATAAGGTTCCTGCCAAAACCACCTCCAATGCAAGGCAGAATGGCTGGAGGTTCTTTAATAATATTACTGGATGTGATTTGAGTTCAGATGAAGGCAGGAGAGAAAAAAAATCTAAATATTAAACAGAAAACAATTTTCTTTACAGACTTACTCCATCTTGTGTATGTATATGGGCTTTTCCCTGGCAGCCTTTTAGCACCACCCTGTTCCTCACATTGTCTGGTTGGAATTACATTCAAAAGGCTTTAAACCAAACAGTGCATATGAACCAAAATTATTAAACCTCTCTATTGTTGTTGCTTATACTATATATGAGTATGCCATGTCTGCTAAAGGAATAAAAATGTGTTTTCTTTGCACACAGTAAGTTCTTTATCCAACCTAACATCTCCATGATTCAGGGACAGGGCTTGGGTTGTCCCAGCAATGACAAGCCCTAGATTTCATGTCACTGCTCCACTCCAGCTGATATAGGCTGTATCACTGAGTGTCAGATCTGCAGCTTATTCATGGGAATTCCATGAAGCTAAACCACTTTAGAAGCTGACAGTCTTGGTCTGGGTTATTTTTCCCTTCACATTAGTGCTACAGTGTGGAATTAACTACCAGGGTAGCAGTACTGAATTGTATCCTTTTCTGCTCAATCCTGCACAGCAAGGGACTGGTCCTTCATTGCAACATTAACCACAGTACCACACAAAGAGGATGTGCAAAGCTTAAAGACACTGCTTGCTGGTGCTTCAACCTCACATGGCACAGAGGAGATGCAATAACCTTCAATTCTCTTGTGCCAGTAAACAATTTAACCCAAAAAAATGCTAAATGAAAGCCCGTACCTGGCCTAGCCAAAACAAGCAAAAAGGGCACCATGCTCTAAGCAGCTGTAAGAAATGCAAATATTCCGTGTAGAAAAGCTCTGCCCTCTGGCTATGCTGCAGGATGAGAGATTCCCAGAGTGCCTCTGTCAGAATCCTGGCTCTCCTGAGCCAGTGGGTGAGGCTCAGCTGGGCAGGGTGGTGCAGGCTGGGTCACACCCTGGGGCCTCTCCCTGGCTCCATTAACTGTCTGTGGGACCTGGGAATTCCTGCCTCAAGGCTCAGCACCTCCTCCAAGCCAGCCCAGGCAGTTCTCCTTCCCCATATGCAGACACTGAAATTATCTTGTTCAGAGCCAGCCCAGAACTGCTTCACTGCAGCTCTGTTGGTGCTGAGCTCTGTCCCAGCTGATTCACTTGGCATTATGCAGATCCCAAAGACAGCTGAGAAACCAAAATATGAGATTTTTAACCCTTTCAACTTCTCTGGCCCAGAACCCTGCACACAGAAACACCCAGCTCTGCAGAGAGGAGTGCTGGCAAACAGAACCCTTATCAGCTATCCATGAGCACAGATCCCCTGCCCTGAGCTCAAGGTGGGGGTGCAGAGCCCTGGACAACCAAGCACCCACAGCAGAGGGGTGCAGTACTGAGACCCTCACCTGCTTCCTGACTAAAGGAAATTACAGAGGGTGGTGCAGAGAGTTCTAGTAGCCTTGGTAAGACTCCTCTCTAAATATATTAAATCATCTCCTGTTCTTAGAGAAAGCAGCTTTGAATTTCAAAGCCAGCTGCTGTATATACTCCAGGGAGTACTGTCACACATATATTTGCAGAACTGAGTCTCACAGCATTTTTCCATGCAGGGACACTCACCAGTTAAAAGACAATCAAAATGCAGAGTCCCAAACAGCAGTGTGGAAAGGAGCACTTGTCACCTGGCAGGTGTCCTCCTGCAGGACATCTGCTGGTACCAAGCAATGTTCCCTGCATTAACACGTTAGGATAATGGAGATGGAACACTGAGAAGGGGAAGAGAAAGCTGCAGCTTGTGATCAAGTCATTGTAAATCACTGCTTCATGCTGAGAAAAGAACCACATGGATTATAACAGGCCAATATTTTGTTGTAGGGGATCAGACTAGCATAGTATCAGAGCTCTGCAGCAAAGACTCGGTCCTGTTTCTCTGAAATGCCTGTACTTTCCTTCCCCCCTTCTCCCTTCCTTCTGATGCTCTTTCCAATGCATGCAAAAAACCAGAGAGGCATCCACAGAAAGCCTGCTTATCTCAGAGCCTATCTTCTGCCCAGAATGATACCAGAGCCCTGCAGAATCTCGGTGGCAGCTGTGGAGCAGAACATCCAAAGGTGTCAGCAGAAGGAGGTGAACTGAGGTTGTATAGACCTGGTTATGAGAAATGAAAGTATTCAGAAATCATGGATAGCATTCAAGAATTAAGTGCCAATATTTCAAAATAAAACTCTTGCCTTACTTTCATCTTATTTCCTACCTGCAAACTTGCCACACTCTTCAGAGAAGGTAAATAGCATTATTTCATTTTCTTGTGGGGAAACAGAGAAATAAAGCAATTAAAAGATTTGTCCATAATAATCCAAAAGACCCATGGCAGAGCTGGACATCATTCTGAATCCAACCTGGCCCTTTGGACAGGAGATCTAGACAGGGCACCCCAGCAATTCTCTGGGTCTCTGGTATTAGTGCTTGGCCAGAGAGCCCTGGCTCTGTCCAGTGCAAACAGCAGCCCCTGCAGGGTTCCCACTGCCACCAGAGAAGGATGAAAGCTGCTCCTCAGGAGCTGCAGGGCAACCACGTGGTGAAGATCTGCAACACAACACACCCCAAGTAAGCAAATATTGCAAATAATACCCAATTAAAAGAGAAGAAAGTTTTAAAAAAGGAAAAAAAGTGACATTTTCCTCCACTTGTTGCCAGCCAAGTACTGCTCTTCACCCAGGTAAAAATATTACTTGTGTCTACAGGATGGTAGAAATATACTTTATTATTAGCAGTTGCTGAGAGGCAGCTGTGTAAACTTTCTCCTGATTCCTGCTGGTGGATTGAGCAACAATTTGATTTACCACATTCAGATTTCCTTTTGGTTTTTCAGTCCATTACATATACACATCAGAGGACACCACAGAAAAGTTCTGGCCCATCTTCAGTTTAAACTCTTAATGTAATACTTTGACTCATACATCTCTCACACTATAAATGTTTTGTTAATATGATACAGTATTCAAGATGAAGATAAATCATGGCTGTAAAAAGAATTTGCTTTCCTCTTCCAGAACCACCCTTTGAGTACCCACATAGAATATTGACCTATGACACAATGAAAGCCTAGTAAAAAGTAATAAATGCAAATCTATTAATAAATCCAGCCAAAATGTGGAATGAGCATGTTCACCTTCTCCTCAGTTTTTTCATTGTGCCAGGGACAGAATAGGGGATCAAGGCTATGATTACTTTTCTGCTGGTCTCTATACCAGTTCATTTCACAAAAGGGACACTGGGACTTTAAACACTCTTGGAATAATAATCATCAACTGATCATTAGTGATTTAAATACAAAATTGAAGCAGTAGCAAACCACTGGAAACTCAAGCCACTATTCAAAGCTCAGTCTATGTCCATTCTGATCTGAACCAAAAAAGACAGCTGGTTCTGGGACCAATTCAAGATAGTTTGGCCTAAAATGGAGCTGGAAGTAGGAGCTGGCTTGCCAACAAAGCAATTTTTTTTTCACAGAAAGAATAAATTGTAGAAAATTTTCCAAAACTTCTGCATGCATTGCTAGAATAGCTGAATTGCTCTAAACCATTTCTACTATTAACAAACTTTCATTAGTTTCAGAAAACAACATACTTTCCAAAGTATTTAACAACCATATGTATATATGACAGAGAAAAATATTTGTCCCTCCTTAGAGGGACATAAGCTCATAAGCTCCATTTCCCTCCCTGAGTGGTATAATTTTTCTGCAAGAAAGGAAAATATTGGTGCCTGGTCACAAGTTGGGGTCTTGATAACAGCAGGAGTCAGCATTAAATCATCTGAAAGCAGTTCAAGTGATCCAGGTTCAACATATTCATTACAGATTTATATAAAGCCATCTTCATTAAAACCCTGAGCCAAAGGTTCCATTAAACTGGAAAAAACCCAAAATGTAAGTTTGATGAAAGTTGCTGCAGAAAAGCAATTGGAATGATTGCTTAGGAACAGTAAATGTGGGTCCTTTCAGACTCCAGGAAACAACCTGAGCTAGGCATACCTGCAGTGTTTGCAGCCTAGAAAAAATAAAAAGAACCTGGTGTGGATTACAATTTGGGCACCTTGGATTAATTTTAACATCCATATTCATACAAAATTATGACAACATCAATTTGTTACAAAAGTATTTATATATGTAATTTTGCCTGTTTAATATGTTGATTGCTTAAGAAGTCTGAAATGTTTTTAGCTCTTTGGGAAAAATCAGCAGTGAACTTCCAGCTCAAGCTTCAGCTTATGCTTCAAGCCACTATAGGCTAACAAAGCATGTCCTGCAAATTACCCAGCCCACTGTGCATATGCTGAATCAGCGCTTTTCAAACCATCAAAGTCTTCACAGGCAAGCCTTAGTCCCATAACAAGCCGAGATCAGAGATTTGGAGAGAACTTTGTACCCCATAGATCAGCTCAAATTGTGCTTTCAACTAGAAGACAGGCTCCTTTTCAGTCTAAGTAGGAGAAAAGTAAACTCAGTCTTACCCCTGGAAAATTTTCCACTAATACTGGGTTTCTTCTGCTCCCTAAAAGGCAAAAGAACTTAGTCTGTGTTTAGAGAATGCAGAGTACAGAATTTTTGAGCAGCCTCTTGAGGCAGGTGCACTTTCACACTAAATATGTACTGATCTAGCCAAAGAGGAGCCCCATCCTCTTGTGGCCCTGTGTTCCTCTGTCACTGCTGTGGCTCAGGACAGCTAAACCCTTCTCCTATAGGAGGGTGCTCACCCCTAGGTTTGATTGGCACCATAACACAGCGAGTTGCCTTCCTGACCAGGATCTAAAGGAGACCCCCAACAGCACATATTCAGCTCAGTGATATTTGAGCTCAGCTGAAGCTGAGTCAGCAGCTTTGATGAACTCCATGCTACAAATGCCAAGTCTCTAAGGAAAGTGAGCACTGGTTTTGGCACTGAAAGTTCTTTAAATTATGTTGTGTGACTTCTACATAGGGAAAAAGTCAGGTTTAGCTCCCTCAGCATAAAGTCCTCTAAGTAGACGAGTTTCCAATTAGAGAAGGATAGAAATCATTCATTCTGAATCTAAACAGGCTTGGACTTTGGATCACACTGATTGGAAATTAGTGCCTCAGATTTATTTCTAGTTAAAGTAGGCTAACTAAATTCCACAATTCATGATGTTTATTCTTTCCAGATCCACATACAGTCAGCAAACAGCTACTTAAACATTTCCAAGTAGCTCTGCTGTATTTGTAACTGCCTTCTGCAGCTCAGAACCATAAAAGGTATAATACACAATTTTTTCCTCTTTCTAGTTTTCTTTGTTTTTCTCTCTCTTTTTGGCAGATGTCAAATAAAGGGATTTTATCTTTCTGTTGCTATTTCTCATTTTTCAGCTGCATCTCTAATCTCATCACTATTAACTAGAGTGTTCCTCTGCCTCCACACAGCATAAACAACAGGGTAGACCCAACAGGAGGGATACAGAGGAATCACACAGCATTAAGCAACAAGCCATTTTAAATGTGCAGAGATAAGGTCTTACCTGCTACAGAAGTCTCCTCTCAAGGGTCTGCTGGTTAGAAGGGGGATGAAATCCTGCCCCTCTAGAAGTTCACTCAGCAGACTTAGCCAACCATTAACTGCACTGCCATTGAAACACAGGATTTGTGAGTGGCAGAGCCTGTGTAGTCACAGATCACCTCACCCAGTTCCAGCCCACCTGCAATTCCATACTCCTCAGTCACAAGCCATGCCTCCTGCAGGGACATCTCCATTGTAGGGGCAGCTTGAGGATTTTTTTTCACAGGAGAATCTCTTTTCACAGGATGACACAACTATCAAGTTGCATTGCCTTCTTTGCCTACAATAAGAATGGCAGAAGCAAAAATTGGTCTCTGAATTGCAACTCAAGTGATGAGTTTTTTCATTTATGGTTTTATTCAGAGAGAGGCTCTTCAGAGATGAGATTGTGCATGGAGCTCATCCTTCAACTTCAGCTGCTTAAAAAGAGATGCCAGAGGTCACTGAATCACCCTTAACTTGCTACCTCACCTTAAGGCAAAAGGATTATCTATGGCTTAGCTGGACTCTAGGTGGGGAGCTGAAATGGATTGCAAAAGATCCTGTGCAAATCCTGTAGGGACAGGTGGGTTCAGAAGCATTAAACTGTTAATCCAATGAAAAGGAAGGGACTACATTTGTTACACGTGCAATCAAACAATATAATTAAGCTCATTTTAAAGGAATGACTGATTTGTGAAAGGAAGGACGTGAATTTGCATGACAAATTTACAGTTGCCTTCCCACAATTATGAGTCTGAGCTAATGGCTTATTTCAGACCTACTGTGTTACAGAGGACAAGAGAGAAGGGCTGTATTTATTGCTGCTCACACCCACACCAATTTATGGCCACTGCTCTTTTCCAACAGCATGAGCTATGTTTTGGTCCAGGATAGATAGCCAGAAGAAACATGAAGTCAAAATCAACCAGAGCTGAATATAAACATGTGTTCACAAGTGTCTGATCAAATTTATAATTTTCAATAATATGTGCCTAGATTTAAGTCTATTTTACTAGGAGAATGCAAAGTAAATACTGAATTGTTTAAACTATTTGTATTTTCCATGACCTCTAATATTGCTGCACTGCAAAATAGGGTCTCAAAATTAATGATTTCACCACACAAGAATCTGAAAGATTTTTACCTCCCTTCCAGGTCCTATATTTAGGAAATGTCTATACACTTTATAATCTTTCCAGTGGCAAAAATAGTTATCCTCACTATAAATACCTTTACCTGGGATATTTGCATCTGTGTTATTATTTTATTATAATACAGAAAAACCAAGGAAGAGTAAAATTGCTTATAACTACATCTACAGAGAATAAATCCCGTTCTGGAGGGATTTTGCAATGTGTTGGATCCAGATTTTGTTCTGACTGGAAATTCTCCAAAGGAATGTTTTTCCGTAGGAAAATGCTGATTCATCAAAACCAAAGCATTCAGCAGCAGAAAAGGCCAACTACAGTGGAAACGTATCTTCCAGTGGAAATATGCCCAGGCTCCTGCCAGCTTGCCTGAGGCACTGTGCTGCACAGATGGGAAACCAAAGCATCCCAAAACTAAAAATAAGAGGTCTGACATGGAGATAAGGCCATGGAAGGTTCATTAGCTCCTGTTGCCAGTGTCCTACATTTCCAAGGTTTCTCATTCTAACTCTGTTCACCTGGAGGATTGCTGGGCTGGCAGAGGAGGATTCAGGGTCATGAAAAGGTAGATCTCCAGGGCCAGGATGCCCCACTGCTCTTCCCCCATTTGCCAGCCAGGATGACAGAGCTTTGTTTTATGAGAACACTTTAAAACCCACAAAGCTCATGTGAAGCACAAAACATATAATTACCACTTCTTCTAGCAAAAAAAAAAAATCTTAATCTTTCTTTTGTCCTGAAAACCACTTCCAGCTCTGTAAAGCCTTTCATGGAATCATGATGTCTTCTACAATACTCCTATTAGGACATTCAGAGCCATTCCCTTTACCATTAAATGCTTAAAAGGGCCAGAGAGGCATCTTCTCCCCAAGCTAAAGAATATTTGGTATTTTTGTCACGTGAGAAAATGTAATTAAATATTCAAGAGTCATTAAAATACATTGAATTACAAGCATAGGCCAGCCTACCCCAAACATTCCCAAAATATATCTGGGAGCTGCAGGTGCTAAGGGACCCTGAAATGGGCCATAAACTTGCTACCCACAGTTCCCCCACATGCACAGAAGGACATTTATCCACCTCGCTCCTCCTGGGAATGTTGGTGCACTGACTCTCACCCACAAAAGAAAGAACAAGACTCCACTCCACGTTCCTGCTTGGAGCTCGCAGCCTGGGTAACTTTTGTGGGATAAATCTTCAGGGAAGCTCATGATAAGATAGCTCCTAAATTCTAGCTGACTCCATGACTGTAGATACAAGCCCATGGCAAAGGGCTTGCACTGAAGGATGACCTCCCCTTGCTGGTGAAGACAGAAGCAGTGCCCATAGTGAGATCTGCCAGCCAGACCCCAGGTGAGAGCACACCTGGTCAGCAGATGGCCACAAACAGCCTCCCTTGTGCCTCATCAGCTCTTCCCATGCATAAACACTTCTCAGGGCACTAGGCCATCACAGGCTGTGCTGTGGTCATTGCTTCCTGCTCCACAGGGAAGGACTGAGCATTTCTCAGCACACCAAGAAATCCAGTTCCATCTTCCCACTTTATTTAATTTGGACAATTCTATTCAGAGCCAGAGCCAGCAGCAACAAGGGCTTGACTACAGGAGTGCCAAGTGGCTGATGCTCAACAAAAACAAGCCAGAGAATGCAAACTCCTTCAGAAGCAGGATTGCTAATATGGGAGTTCTTAAATCTGTGACAACTTCAGATATCTCTAAGACAGGTGTTCAGTGCAGCTTTTGGGAAGTGGAGTTGATTGCTTGCTACATAAATCATCTTCCAGGGAGCATGTGACTCTGGTGCCCACCAGCCCTGGGGGGCGCAGGATAAGTTTAAACTTTCAAGATGAAACTTAAATTCAAATACCAATACCAATGAAAGATGGCACACTGTTGACTTGAATAACAGACATTGACTACAAAAATTACTGTTCCTGCCTTTGTTTTGTGATTAGATTGTGTTTTATCATTTGTATGCACTAAAAGATGTAACAATGGAAATTACTGTAATGGAGTTGCATATAGTTAATAATTCATTAGCCTGTATTTGGGAAAGTACCCCCCAAATGCACAACTGAGCATACAGCTGAGATGTTGGCTAGAAAACACCAGCAAGCTCATTACATATCTGAGAGTTACTACATGCAGGATCAAACTTACTTCAGGATCTACAACTTCTAATGTGGCATTCAAAATACAGGGCCTTAATCAATGGTTCCTCCTTTTCCTTTGCACCTCTTTCTTACAGCAGGGTTTCGTGCTTGCCCTTTTCCAGCGTTCTGGATCCTTGTCTTTCCACCCAGACCTCAAAGACATTCTCTTAAGGCTACCTCAGAAGGGCTAGAGCAGAGTACTTTGGAGCTTTTAAGACACTGAAAGTTCAGATCCACAGGGTGGCCATTATATGAAGAATCACAGTCTGACTGTAACAAAAAAAATCCACCACTGCAATGGCATGAATCCTTTCAAATAAAATCACACTCCCTCTATGACCACAAGGGATTCCTCCAGGAAAGCCTTCTCCTCTACAGTCTTCACCATACTGTCTAGAGAATGAGGGAACCCTTATATTTGCTCAGCTGTAGTTATTCTCTGTGAAACTCCTCGGTGGAAGCCAAAGGATATTGTGGATTATAGAGAAAAGGAACAGTTCAAAGATTCAGGAAATCTTAACATAATTTTGTGCAGCCAGAACTGTGCAGTGAAAAGAGATCTCTGCTTTCAGAAAACTACAGGACCTTTCATGAGAGTTACTTGCTACTGATCTCTACTAAGAACACTGCTGAGCACAAAATTCTGGGAGATGAAAGGGACAAGAGTCTCATAAAATCATTATGTAGGATTTCCACTGCTCTCTTCTAAACTGGTCTTATATCAGAAAGTTTGACCTTTGGGGAATTGCTTCTTGGAACAACTCGTTCTGGAGCACACAGGGGAGAGGATGTTCTGACCCTTGTCCTGAAAACACTCCAGCCTGGTCTGGTGCAGCTCAAGAAGCAGCTCTAGTGGGGCTGCTAGTGACAATTACCACCACAGAATCCGTGCAAAATCCTTGAGGAGCAAATTGCTGGGGACAGGGGCAACATATCAAAGGAATGTTCAATCTAGCAGAGTGACACTGAACTCTAGAAAGAGGAATTTTTTCAAACTTGACTTTGTTAAAGGCACCCTAAAATGAAAATATGCAAATAGAAGTACTTAGCAAAGATGTTGCTATGGATTTGTTTGAATCAAAAATCTATCCTGAGAAAAGAGAAATACAACCCACACTCCTCAGTAACCTTAAGTAAACTAGGAACAAGAAACAAATCCACTGAAATGAAGGCAAAAGTATTCCACATGACTCACAGCCAGTGATCAAAAGAATGTGACTATGATAAAATTAAAGAATTAATTTAATTTCCCTCTATTCCCATAAAGTCACAAGTGCTGATATCTCCTCTGCTTGTCCTGCTAGGTTGTCCAGGGAGAGTGGGAGAGTGGAGCTTGGTTTAACCAGCTAGAGAGTGACACGGAAAAGAATGGTCTAGCAGGTACTTCAGGACACACATGAACTTAAAAAGAACACAAAAAATGAATTGGTTATCAATAAGCTTATGAACCATACCTCAAGGGTAGATTTTAAAAATACATAGTGTCGTGTATAAAATAATGTCTGTTTTCTAAACAGCGAAATTTTGTGCAAAAAATAAAGGACAAGAAAATAAATTTCCCAGTAAATAAAGTTGTGTTATTGCTATCTGTTAGAGGGTTCCTTGTGTGTTCTTTTGGAGACACTGAGATGGTCCTACCCTGTGAGACAGGGAGCTTAGGTGTGACTACAACTACCTGTGCAGAGACATGCACCCAGCACCAGTACTTACAAGCACAGCAGAAGACAAAAAGCCACACTACCTTGCAAATCCATGCAGGATGTTATGGGGCATAGTTCCAGGTTTCTCAAGGCTCCTTGTACTCTCTGCTCAGTACAAGGTATACGCTGATGTCTTGAAATATCTTCATAATCGCCTTCCTCCATATCTTTTCCTACAGCATCTTCTCTTCTTTAAAGGTTCATTTGCCTACATCCAAAGGCTGCTCTAATACCACACAGCTGTATAACTTTGAATCCAATTTCCATAAAAACAGGGCAGGTGTGAGAAGCAGGGTTTGTGCTGTCCCATCTGGACTTTCCACTTGGGCACCCTCTGCCCATTGGACTGGGAGATGTATTTGATTTTTCTCTGAAGTCTATGATAGGCTCACTGCACCTGGCTTAACTTTCACTTTGCCTTGACTTCTACACTTGACCTTGGACCTGCCTAGTCCCCAGACATATCTGGTGATCACTGGACTCTTCTCTGGACCTGGGTATTCTCATTGGACCTGCTTCACCCTCTTTCAGGTGCTGTGGGACAAGCCTTGTCAGAGGGGCTGCTGTTTGCCTGCCACACTGTCACCCCCAGCTCCCTGCCACACATGACATTTCCCCACAGGCATTCCAAGCACTCCTGAGCAGTACCTGTGTGCCAGCTCATGTGAACAGCCCTGCTCTGAGCATCTGTTAGATCAGTATTTTAAATTAACTGCTAAAAGTATCAATGCTGCAGAGTTGCTTCATCTTGGGAAAACTAGGGAGAGCTGGACTGATGTTCATATTGTGATGGAAAGTTTTTTGGCTGACTTTGTGGGGGGTGGTTTCCATCCCTTTGTGGAGCCATGGTTTATTTTGTTTCTTGTTCTGTTTCTTGATGGTTTGCCAGCATTCTCTGGGATAGATTATTCCTCAGCATTTTCTGAATCTCTGTCAGTACAGTCCAACACTTCCTCCTCCCAGCTCTCATGCATGCAATGACTCAGCCCTGGCTCTCACTTTCCCTTTGCTGAACTTTGTGACAATTTTTTCAGCTGCATTGCTGTGTGGCCAGAAGAAGTATGTATAAAGTGTGCCAAAAAAGCATTTCAAACAACAGAAAGAAAAAGCAAGAAAGCTATTTGTTTCTCTTGCATTAGAATATATCTGCATTTTGTGTCTCAAATCTATGCATATAGGGAGACTCACATTTATCTGTGCAGGACAGGAGTGACATGTAAGATGCTCAGCAGTTGCTAAACCTGCAGAAACATTTACTCAGAAAAGTTTGGAATAACAATTTCTTGTTTCATGGGCCTCATATCACATTATCATCAGAAGGCACTGACAAGACACATTTGAGATTTGAAAAAGTTGAGTGATGAAATGAGCTGCAGTGGTGGAGTTGTGGACATACAAAGTAGGTTAAGACACAAAATCTCTTTGAATTACAAGCATAGAATGGGTTGCAAGCAAACAACCCATTATTATTTACTAAACTCAAGGATGACAGAATTAATGTCTACAACTTCATAGAGAAATACCACAAGGAGCCAGTGATGTCCCCAGTCAAAAGGAAAGGATAGCACAGCTGGAGAAATTGTGAGCCATTCTAAGGTAACTTCCAATTTGCCTTTCAATGGACAGAAGCAGATAATAATGTTCTTGTTCACATAAGCTTCATTCTATTTTTCCCAATTCTATTCCAGTTAAAATATACAAGGAAGGAAAACTCTTAATGAACAGGGCACTGTGAGGGTCAGAGAAAGCAATACAGGTACTGAATAAATTAAATCCTCAATTCCTGACATTACCCAATCCTCAGTGAAAATCCACATTTTAAAAAAAACGCCTCTGTACTGCACTTGTTTATTGTAATTATTTATTTTACAATTGTTTATTGTAATTACTGCATGTTTATTGTAAGCTTGATGCACCAGTGTTTCTGAACCTAAGGAACAATTAATTCTTCTGTGAAAGAGACCTGGAACACCATTAAATCCCAAACTGAAGTCTTGATTCAGGCTTACTAGAATAGTCTGAACTTTTTCCAAGTTACAAAATTTAGTGAGAAACTTATCAATTAAGTAGAAATATTTGATAAGCTGTGCACATATTTTTCCACTCTTTCTCGGACTAGCTTTGTCACAGTTGTGCTCTGCTACAATATATTATCCAGTTGCTGAATAACAATAACTTGTATTGATCTCCCAGGCAGAGCTCTGTCTCTTTCCATTTCATGTGACTCCTCAAACACACAGATCAAGCCTTTGCCTTGGCATAAGAGCTGGAGTGTTTCTGCTTATCTAAGAAATGTTTGTACCATAGCTGCTGGCCAAGGGATCCAACTCCTCTGGATTCTTTTGGACTTCGTTCTCTTGTAAAACTTGACCAGTGTTCAGATTCCTAATTCAATGAAGACTTATTATAAACAACTCCTCCTCTCACCATTTTTTCTAGGTCACAGTCAGCCACCTTCCCTGGGAGGGCTGTGCTGTTGCCATGGCCTTTCCTTAGGATATCACTTATATAACAGTGCGATCTCTGCGGTGACGCAAACCTCCTGCATTCCTGGCCACAGCAGGACAGTGTGTGAAACCTGCAGCCTCCAGGAAATAATGGTTCCACTTACAGCAATGCTCTACTTGGCTTCTCAAGCTAGAGATGGGCCTGAGCTAAAACTGGGGTCAGATGCATGTGTTCTCTGAAGATCATGTCTCTTAGTACGTACTTAAACAAGTGCCAGGGTTACCACAATGTT
Source organism: Ploceus nigricollis (assembly GCA_013399945.1). Classification (NCBI taxonomy): domain Eukaryota; kingdom Metazoa; phylum Chordata; class Aves; order Passeriformes; family Ploceidae; genus Ploceus; species Ploceus nigricollis. The sequence continues at coordinate 127,896 of VXBC01001702.1, read as the reverse complement.
TTTCTTCTACCTCCAAAACTGCTCCCAGCTTGACAGAATCCATTTCTGTGCCATGGTTTAGGCTGCTCAGCCTTGAAAACAAGAACTTTTTCATTAGTGCATATTTATCTATCCTTCAGGTTAGCTGTAGGGGAGGGTGGGAAATGTGGAGGCAGGAGAGTCTTTCATCCACTATTTTACTGTCAAATAGTCTATAAACCAATAAATACAGATTCTGCTCCTGCCTGCTAGCATTCAAAGAAGTTAAACTGTTTAAAGTAAATGAACAGGGAGAAAAGTAGAGGCAACTCCCTCCCATTCTGGCAGCTAGTGAACAAACAAGCTCACAGTGTCCTTGTCGTGACTAAATGGTATGGTTTCTGTCTCCTTCCTATCTACACTAATAGTCTTGAGTGGAACAAAAAAAGAGCTTCCAGAAACTATGATGTTTATATCAAAATGCCTTGCTCTTGGTAAAGCATGTTGATTTTTATAAACAGAGTAATTTCAATAAACTTCAACATTGCATAGAAGCTTTCTGATTTTCTTAAATTATGATTTATGGCATTCTATACAGTCATAGCACTGTAAACTATGGTTTAATATGGTTTAAGAAAGATAGGTTTGTGTTTGTTAAGGTAGGAATGAGCTCATTCACACTAGACAGGACTCTCTAAACCTTGCCTGATTTTAGGAGTTTAATCACATTTGAGACTCCTAAGATCCTGAGTGCCCTGTGCACAAGGGAAGCAGGTGAGAGGTTGGCCAACATAAGACCACAGGAACCAGATGAGCTGGCAAAGCCCCTTCTGCCTCATTGCCAACCTGAGCCAGTGGATGAGGCAGCAGGGGGAGAAAGAGGAAGATGAGAGTGACTAAAGGAATGTGTTCATTATATAGAGTGCACAAAAAGAAGAGATGTTGGTGGTGTGACATCAGAGCTGCTGAAAGGACACTTAACACTCAGTGTGGGAACTTGACATAAAGAATTAGCTCTGACTCTCAGGTTACTCATTAGGAGCATTTTGGGTATACTCTCTCTGCAGTTTTAAGGGACTTGGTCTCTTGGTTTTTAAAAATTGTAAGGTATCTTTACAATTTCTATTTGGTGATATGAAGGGAAAGCAGAACAAGAAGAAGGAACTAGATCTCTATTAGACTATGTGTACAAACTGGTGCTATATCAGGGAAATTATTTTTTTTTATCTAGTGGAATACATTACTGCCATTTAAGGTGAAGATAATTTTCTCCCAGTTCTGCATTAAAGATCTGAACTACAGCTTAGGTGACTATTCCAGGGCAGATCAACATCATTTTTTAGGCACAACAAAAGAGGGAAAGACTATTATGTTTTATTCAGGCACAAAAAAGTTAGAAAATGAAATTCACTAAAAATTTACAATTTGCTTTATAAGATGAATAAATCACCAAGTAAAATAACATGAAGTTAAATCTGTTATTCTTCTGGGGCAAAATTGAACCAACCTGACATTTTTACTGAAGGAAAGGGGAGGTTTTTGCAAAGAGTGCACCATTTCTATTCTACTCCACAGATTTCTGTAAGGAATCAGAAACTGCAAGAGGTTTTCTCCAGTACAGTGGATAGCAGAAGTTATCCTGATGGATTTTGCTACATGGATCATTAGCTTTATACTATTCTGTTTCAGAAGTTACTAACAGCCTTTAAGACTTTCACATAGGCAAAATATTGTTGGTACATCATTCTGCTTTGTAAGGGGAAAGCTCAATTTTCCACATATGTTTTAAATGTAATTCCAGTCACATACAAGCTAGGAGACCATTTTCAGTGGCCTTTGAGTTACAAAAACTCAAAGAACAGTTGAAAATCTGAATTGCAGTCTTTCTTTTCTGGTTTTGAATGTGAGTTTTTCAAACTTGGCAGTAAAGAGAACATTCAAGTGGCTGGTTTTCTCAGCCTTACCAGATCACAAGAGTGTGATGCATCAAAGAAAGCCTTTCTCAGAGGCCTTTAGGGATATAAAGGGATATTGACTTCAGGTAATCTAGAGAGGCATCTTCCCATGTAATGTTTGTTATAAATAATGGGAAGGATTGTGTGGCTACTGAAACAACCAAAGGCATTTTGCATTTATTTGCAAACCCTCCCTAAAGACAGACATTTATCTGATCTTAAGTTCCCCTCTCATTAACTCCTTCTCCGCAGCAAGATCACAGAGTTCCCCAGTAGTAAACATTTGTTCTGAGGATGGGAATCCACCATCAACTTGCCCATGCTGAGTGACTTTGCTGACTGAAAAAGCCAGGAAAATTGGAATAAATCACTGTGATGACTTGCCATCCTCTTTTAGGACAAAGAACCACAAATTTTACTTTGCTGTGTAGCTAACATGAGAACTGGCAGCAGAGTTGCAGCGGCCCTTGAAAACCCTCTGCAGACACACTGGGCCCCACTGCCATGGACATGGTCAACAGGGAAGGCTGTAGAAACCACAATGAGGGGCTCTTCTGGAAATTTCAAGTTACAGCAAATATGGGAGCCCCAGGAACTCCTACTTCATGGTCAAAGCTGTAATTTAATGTTCAGACTGAATTCATTGCACTGTGCATTGGGGAGACAATGTGGTCTGGAGGTTACAGAGGAGGGCTGGGAACCACAAGTATCCTCTTGGGATTCTATCCAAAATGAGCTGCTCACTGCGTGACTTGAAGGAAGTCACTTAATCTGATTTCTGTATGCCTTAGTCAATTTAGATATAAAACTGGATAGAAAGCAGAACAAAGCTAAAATTTCCTGTTGCTTCAGTTGGACCTTATCTATGCAGAATAAATAAGTCCTTTTGACATAATTCATTATGGAAAGGAATATCAGAGAAGAAAGGTGACCCAGAAACAGTCTGGTTTGTTAACAAGAAGCAAAACCAGACACAAAGAGAAGTAGCATTTTCAAATATTGAAGAAATGTATAAAAACAATACAACCAACACTATATTGCTCACAGTGCTTGCAGAGAGGGGCTTTTGGATAGGAAAAAAGTCTGAGGAGCCTCAGTGGCATTTCGTCGTCCATTCATGACCTATCAGATTGGCTTTGTTGGTGCTAAAGTAGAAGAGGGTGCTCATTTTTTTTACAGTATCCATGTGTGAGAAAGAAGCAGAGAGTATCAAAGCTGTAAGTAGATGTCTTGCTGTCCTGATGATCTGGGGAAGAGGACAGAGTAGTCCTACAGGGTCACATGCCTACACAGTATCCAAAGGCATTCATAGCCAAGCAAAGTGGATCTCTGGATACACTGCTGCCAGTTTGAAAGTCCATGATTTTCTTTTTTCTGAACATAAATGATCATGAAAGAGAAGTGAACTCCCCTCAGGATGGAGAGTTAGATAACCGTATTTGAAGGCAAACAAACAAAGCAACCAACCCTGGCTACCCACAAAGTGGCCTACATACTGAAGCCTGGATCCATATTTCAAAATATTGTGAAAGTTTAAAGGGTTTTGTGTGGAAAACTACTGAAAGAGAGGTGTGGAGCCATCATTCCAAATACGAATTCAAGAAGCAAAGACAAGCAGAGGAATTTTGTGTAGATCCCTGTTTGATAAAGGAAGGATTCTGAAACCAGCAAAGTATAGCAACAGTTGATCAACAGATGGAGATTTTAACCCCTGGATTTTCATATATGAAATTATATTTTTTATATATGTGTTTTAGCCCCATTTTCTTTCTCAGGAATACAGGCTCCTCATTAGAGTAACATGGGCCTGCCTGTGAATAAAGACATAACAGTAAAGCTGTGGTGACTGGCAGAGAGATGTTCCATTTGGAAAGCCTGCAGGAGCCCAGCCATCATCCAAGGAAATTTTACTTGAATAAAGAATCCTGGACAGATTTTGAAACATACCAAGTCATTCAGTTCATCTAATCCAATACTCTCCAAAAGCTGCATCAGGATCCAACCAAATTAATGGCCATACATTGAGCTAGAATAAAGTCTTAGCTACAGCAAGATTTTCCCTCTCAGTTTAATATGCAACATACTGTCAACTAATATCAGAAACTGTACTGTATATTTTAATTGCATTGTTACTATTTCTATGTTAATTGCTTTAAAGCATACTCTTTAATATTGCCTTTAAAACTCATGTCCAATGAATACGATGGGAAAACATTCTGCAATAAGCATGCATTCTCCCTCTGCTCACAAATGGCTTATAAAATTCAACAGTAACATTTTGGCAATCAGAACTATTTACATAGGAGACAGATGACTAGGCATGGGAAAGCAGCTTTTGTTCACATCAAAGGACCACATACAAATTCTCACATGGTACTCTCATTTTAAAAAATCCTCATTTTTATTTACAGAGAAAAGAGATTGAGCAACTTGATAAAAACATGAATGGTGAGAAGTGCAGTATGTTGAAAGAGGGAGAATGCTGCATTACTAGTATAGCATAAGGAAAAATTGTCTTATTGCATCATATAGGAAAGTGTCTCAGAGTTCAACCTGGGGACACAAAAGCATGGCTCCTGCACCATCTGCACTCTGTAAATGTCCTGCAGCACAAAGGAACTTGCTAAGTGATATTTCTTACTCTGACTACCTGGTTACAGCTATCTCTTGTAACTGCTGCCTCACATCAATACCCTTTCTCACTACAAAAAAAACCCCAGTTTATATAAGAAACAAAATTGGGCATAGAAACCTACTTTTAAATGTTTGGGAAAAATTATCCCATCAGGGTATATTGTATTTAAGAAATTCTTTCACAAGCAGCTCTCAGCTCTAAAGTTACTACTTCACACCATGACAATCTCAGCTTGACTGAAGAAATTTTAGGAACCTAGTTTCAATTACCATGTTGTATCACACGAGTGCTTTTGGTGCTGAATAAAAAAACCTATAACATACTACCTGATCATACAAATACTTGCACATGATAAAAAACTTTACTACATTTTTTCCCCTCTCTCAATGGCTGCTGGTTTTTTTTTTTTTTGAGTGAATTTGGTCTTCCATCTTCAGCATCAATTCCATCAATTTTAAACACCTAAATAATTTTTTTCATGATAGAAAAATGTAGTTTGTTGTGCACAAGTTGTGACCACTGAGGTACATTGGCAATTAGTGAGCAATGACAGTTGAAAACCTCGTGGTATCTCAACAGTATGCTGCCATTTCTGCAGGTGCATGCACATACACGTTATGTAAACACAGGGTGTTTAACCCAGAAATGGGCACTGAAGGCCTTAGAGGCTCCAAGCTTGCCTTCAGACTGTCCACAGTGCATACCCAAAATGCAAAAGGCTATTTTCCTTGTGTAATGAGGACTGTGGTCAACACGTTCATTCCTTGGGCATGGTGGAGCTCTCTACAGTAAAGGCTAGAATTTGTCTTCTCTGGAGTCAGACATCTGCCAGAAACAGCTAGAGATCTAGAAAATTCCCCCAGGAATGCAGGATCATCACAAGGCTCCTTCTCTCCTATTTTGACCACTTTTCTCATTATTCCTTTTTTAACGCAGTTGCGTAGCAATGTGTGTTTAACAAGCACAAACACAACCATGACACTTCACATCACAGACATTTCCCTTTAGGGAGAGGATGACAGGCACCCTGTCATGTGCCAGATGGTAGCTACATTATTTAACATTCCGCTGGAAGACACGGAGATATTCCTACATATGGTAGGAGAAGCTTTGAAGGGAGGAGCTCCTACCCTGAGAAATGAAATGAAGGAGACAGACACCATTACTTCCTGCAAGGCCACTCATTTTTCCTTCCCTAGATCTGGTGTAGTCCCATGTGCTCTTTACAGCTAATGAACCAGAACACATCAGTCCTGGAGAACTGACTTTAAGGGAGTGACAGCTCAGACTTCTTGCCCACTGGACTGGCAAATTCCCCATGGCTGTTGTTGGCCTGGTGTGGATCTTTTCCAGCTATTCAAGCATAGTCTGGAGCTGCAGAACTCCAGAGAGTGCAGAGTCTGCCTGATGACAGCAGCCCTAATCACTGACCCCCTGCTGTACACAGACCACAGAGCTACAGCTTACTCACTAACTCATTGGCAAGAGTAATTTTTACCCATTATTTTACCAACTGTAAAACATCTCAAAGTAAGTTTAAAATTAACCTGTGGCTTTAAATTCACAGATGATTGTTTCAGACAATTTGACCTTCTCTGGTCAGGGATGAGGGACTTGTGGATGGGAGGAGCATTTCTAATACTAAACATGAATTTAGAAGTAACTCAACCAAATTGTTTACCAAAGGAAGAGATGTGTTTACTGTACAGTCAATACTACTTGATCTTACAGAAGAACAGCTTGTAAGGAAGGAGATTAAATGACTCATTAAAAGTTGTAATATGCTTTTTTTTCTATTCCCAGGGAATAAAAATTTCTCTCATTTTATGAGCGAAACACAAAGTTCTGGACATGCCTAGCTCTTTCTTTGGTGCTAAACCTTTTTTTTTTAGGTGCAGACTACTGATCTGGGAAATAAACTTTCTACCTTTATTGCATAGATATAGGCATCTGGAAACAGTCAAAGAGTATCTCAATTCCTGATAAACTAAATCCTCAAAAGTAGACCTTTTTTCCAGGTATAATTGCAGTAACAAGGTACATCTGTTGCTATAGAATCACTATTATCAGATAGAAAATGCTGCTTTTATATGCAGGTCACTTACTTGCAGAACACTTTTGACTAGAAAAATGTTTGGAGAAGATGGGATGCTAAACTTGCTTTTTCCATATTGGTGGTGGCTGGAAGTTCCAAGGATTAACTAGACCATTCCACCACCTTATAAGGGACCATGTTTAACTTCTTCAGCAGACAGAGGGGATCTGAAATCCAAAGAAGCTTTCCCAAACATTTTAAAGTATTCCACAGCTCCCTCAGCCCTTCCTAAGGGCCACGTTACTTTACATAACTTACTCAGAAAAGCAAAGAGCTGAGTGGTTAAGGAGGTGCAATGTATAGTTGGAACTCAGTTCAGAAGAATTGTGAACTGAACTGAATGAGTTGGATAAAAAACAGAATAGCAGCTCTATTTAGCATCTCCACAACCACCAAGGGGGAACAATTATCTTAATTTAGCCCTTATTTCAGAAGTGTTTTCATTTGAGACCTCTGGTTCAAAAGGAAACATTTTAATTTTGGCAAATAAAAAGCAATACATTTTAAATCTAATTTGATCTGTATAAGAAATCTTTCTAGCTGTGGAACTTCAAAGACTGTTAGCACAAACCATAATGCCCTTTACCTGTCTGAGATTGTCCTGCTACTGGTGCACATTAAACAAACTTTTCTTAACCCTCAGCAGTTATTGACCACCAGGAAAGGAGCTTTAATAAAAACCTAAGTTTGTTCCTCTCTTTGCCTGGTGTGCATGGTCAATACTGTTGTCTTCCAAGACCAGAATATGAGCAGTCTGGGCTCTTGCAAGTCGGGTTCAGAATTTTTAAGTCCAGACATAAAGCCTGATGTAATGTGAAACTCAGTACATTATTGAAAAAAAAATATTTGGAGATGCATTCAAATTCAGTGTTGAAGGGTGAGTAGGTTCAAGATTGTTGTTTCTCTAAAATGTTATAAACTCTTGAGTTTTGGCATGATACCCTTCAGTAGTGCAGAGCTGCAGCCTGGTTCCATTGGCTTCCACAGGTGGAATAAGGCACACATGGCAGCAGGAAACATTTTCCTTGGTGAGATAGATAAGTTTATAACAAAGCAACCTACTCTTTACCTTTTATTAAAGAGTTGTGTGTAACAAATTATGATTCAAAAGTTCTCCTAAACAGAGGGAAAAGTTTCAAAATTTTAGCATAGTAGATACCATTTGTCACTCTCTTGCTCAGTGGAAACATTTTATGCAAGAGCTAGCCAAAATAAAAAACCTACAGCCAGGAAAACAAGTGTTAAATCATGCTGACAGTCTTGTCAATTTTACATATTTTCACTGGAAACAAAGGCACTAGCTACTTATTTAATTCTACTTTAAAATATGTTAGCATGCTAAATAAGCAGTGCAGCCTAAGATAAATAAGACATAAATAGTTACTAGGATAGCCTAGCATCATTTATTATTTTTATTAATTCTTTTTTTTCCTGCCAGCTGCTTAGATCTGTTGTTTCTTCAAGCACCACTTTTAAAATTTCTTCTTAAGAAGAAACACTTCTTTATTGGGTAATTGCAAAGAAAGATTTGAAGAAATTTGCTGACAATCAGATACCAGGAGACCTTGTGTGAAAATCCTTGCTCACTTCTGTCTTAATTAAAAAATAGTGAAAATATATGTATTGATTCAGAGCAGGACTCACAATTCTCCTGAGTGACAGTGGGAGTCTTGGAGTAACCAAGGTCCTGTGACACTTCCTGCAGTGCACAGAAAACCCTTAACTCTTTCCAGTTCCAGCTTCACCTTGATTATGGGAAAGACTTCAGTCATTCTAAACATGGATTTGGCCATACTGCTGGTTATGGTTTTGGAAAATACATCTCAGGGTTTTCCTCCATAGATGAAGCAAAAAGAAGCTGTTCCTCACATGAAGAAGAGTTAAGCTGAGGAACTCCACTCTGGGATACCATGAATGCTAAATTTTACAAGTGTTTAAGGGAAAACTACATGCATTCATGAGAGGGAGATTTATTGAGTGTTACCAAATCCATAGGAGCTCTGTTGGCTCAGGAAATCTCCAAGCTGGAAATGGGAGCCTGTGAGAGCACTCACAGGGAAATTGTGCTCATTAATTCTGCTCCCACATTCTCCCCTAGACAGGCATCCACTTTCAGTCACCATCAGAGAAGGTGCTGGGCTGGGTAGGTCTTTGGAATGAAATGGAGGTTCCTATGTTATTGTTTCCTGTAGACTGGGATTTCTTCACTTGCTGTTTTCTTAAGCTGTTGCTCACTGCTGTTATTCACTGTCTCAAGAACTACTTCCTTCACAGAGGCTTCTGCATTGAACTGCTGGATATGAGATGACCATTGGGAGTATAATGACAGCACCTTATCAAACTGCTTTACAGACCTTCACACAAGCTCCAACCATGAAATCATGAAAAGCAGTACCAGCAAGGCCTATTCCTGATCTCTACTTCCAACAGTTTGTAAAACAAAAAACCAAGATTATTCATGTGCCTTTCCAAGCCTGCAGAGAATTCAGTACCTAATAATGAACAATTGAGCTGCACAATGTCTACCATAGCAGCTAGACTTCTTGTTCTGCACAGTACTTTAGTTCATTATGCAATTTTCGTTTCTATCACTGTAATTCTGTCTGAGCTTTGAAGCTCTGTCTAGTTATCCCTGGCAAAATACACTGTTCCATTCATTTCCCAACAACAATTGTTTATTTCTTCTTCCTAATAACATCAGCTGCTTTCAGCTCTGTTGAGTAATGTAAATTAGTTATTCTACACTAGAAAGTGAGTGAACAAATTGGCCTTGCTCACAATAGCCTCTCAAGCAGGAACCATTTGCCAGAGATCATGAGATGAGCAGCTAATTGTGGCTTTCTGAAATGCTTTTCATATTCTCCACTACAGAAGTAGCCTGTCTGCTTTATTTAGCTGACAAACACTAGCAGAACTGTCCCTGTGGAGGTGGGCTGAGCTTCAAGACAGTGATCTGAGCTTTCTCAAAAGCTCAGGTGTTTTGCAATCTTAGATTTTGTTTTTTTCCTTTGCAGACATTAAAGTCAGCTTCAAAACTTCAAACTTGATGTGCAATATTTATCACATTTCAAGCTGAGCATTACATTTCTGAAGTATTTTCAGACACTAGAATGTTAAGTGCCAAGTTTTCTAGGGATGAAAACAAATCTTTCTGGTGCTGGAGGTCAGTGTGTTTTACACAGTTAAGAAATCACAGAGAATAGATGCTTCCATCCATGCCACATGGTCTCTGTTGTTTGAAGCACTATTCCTTTATAGACTTTGCCTACAGCACCCACCTAAAGTAGAGGTCAAGCTCAGCCATGATGATAAAAGTGACCAGAGAATGGTGCCAAGGATTAGAGAGGCCACAAAGACTGACAACATAAAGAAACTTTGGCTACCTTTGTGCTTATTGGATGAAACCCATGGTGGCATAATATAGAACTTTAAATAAGCACAGAAATAACCTCAGAAAACACATGAAATGTGATTCTCAAAGTCAGGACATAGCTCAAGCTGGATCACTGAAAAATTGCTCTTTGGTGACCACATTACTGTCAATTCTAATAGCATTACAAGAGAGAAAACATGTCAGAATTCCACCACAGGAATATTAAATTTTCTAAAAGAAATTACAGAAAAATGGTTAATCTTAGTTAAAAGAAAATTTAAAACAGCAGCTACAAGAGCATGGCAATTGCATGCAGCAGGGAAGCAACTCAAAACATTACATAAAGACTCTCAGTGCACAGCCATCTGAGGGAAAAAAACTCCAGAAGTAGCAACAGTGTTGTTAAACTTCTGAGGAAGAACAGATATCAGAAGATATATTTTAAAAAATTAGAAAATGTGGAAGATCTGGCTAGATGGAGAACACAGGAAAAGGAATTAATTCTGTCAAGTTAAAGGTAAAAGCACATTAAAAAAATATTTTTATTTTTGGCATAAAGTACAACTTGCTGTAGGTATAAAGACTACTAATAAAAAAGCTTTTTCAAAAGTACTGGAAGCCAGGAGCCTGCCAGAAAGTTTCTGAAACCAACAGATCATAAAGACATAAACACTTAAGCAGATAAGCCCATTTCAGAAACACTACTGAATTCTTTCCATTTGTATGCAGCACAGGGAGGTCAGGCAGGTTCACCTGCTAAGCCAGTCTGCCCAAGGAATCAGTCTGAGGAGCTGCCTCAAGACAAAGTGTTCAGGAGGCAGCTTTTCCCCAGCTCTGTAACATGAACTGCACCAATTGCCACAACCAGGGAGTGCTCACCCAGGGGTTCTAAGGGACCCCAGTATAAAATTTTGCCAGGCTATTACAGTGCACAGCTTGTCATGTCAATCTTCCTCACTTGCAGAGGGGTGTAGTGGGCAAACACCTCCCAGACCTGCAAAATGGATCAAGGGTGTTCTTGCAAACAACAGACCAAAGAATTTAACTGCTGCTTATGTAAGCCGGTGAAACATTTACTGTGTGTCAGACTCAATAGATAATGGGATAAATGTGATTTAATGAGGAGGAGTCAATGAGCCTTTCAAGCACAGTGATGCCTAGGAAAGCTATCAGAATGCTTTGAGTATTGATCAGTGTGTTAATAAAGTTACTCAGTGTACTAGGATTTCCCCCCAGAGATACTGACACAGGTTTCTGAATAGCCTTGGAGCCACTACTCTTCTATGGAGTCTGATTTTGCTCTAGGATAAAGCAGTGTATTTAAAGGATTACTGAGTTCAAATGACAGAAACAAGGGTTTAATTTTCAGATGGAAATACATCTTAAGAGGGGTACTCCAAAACCTACACTGGGACCTGTGCTACTCAACATTCTCTTAATCTGAACAGGCCAAACAGGGACAGAAACGGAGCAAGAGAGTTTGCCAATCCAATACAGGGGGGAAAAAACCCCAAAAGGAAATGCCCATTCTGGAAGTTAAAACTTAAACCAAACTACGAAGGATCAGAAGTTTCCCAGTATTTGATAATTAGCTCATTAAATGAAAATAGTATTTATTGTCAATAAAAAGAGAGTAATGCACATGGGAAAAAGCAGCCTTAGCTGTTCCCGTGTGGTGATGATCTGGTTTTGCCATTAGTATTCACATCTATTATCCAAATTTTGCTGCAGGTAACAACTAAAATAACAGATAAATTGTCAGAAAGTAGCTAAAAATACCCAGTCTAGTGATATGAATAATTTTGACATGAAGAGGTAAGAAAATGTGTTCTAGTCAAAACCCATTGTTCACATGTTACACAATATGTTTGTCAATGTTTTCTTTTACTGCTCTCGATCTCAAAAAGACACCAGAAGGATTAGAAAAGGAATTGGAGAGCATTTTGAGGAAAGGATCACCTAATAAATGACAGGGGGGTGTTATTGTTTTGGTTCTTAAAAAAAATTTTGTTGGTGTTGTTTTGGTGGGATTTTTTTACTTCCACAGATGTTCCTTCCTTCCAGTCATCCAAAGATCAGAGGCCAGGGAGAGTGGCTCTAGCAGTTCTTAAACCATGATTTCAGTTTTCTGGATCATGCACACAGGTATGGCCAGGTCCACAGTCCTGGGTTTGGCCAAAGACTCTTCCAGGGGGGGTTGGGAGATGTCAAGAATTGTTAATGCAATTTTGTTATTTATCAGATTGTTAAGGGTGTTAAAGGTGACTGAACAAACCAAAATACAAGTTTCAGTACAAGGCCTCTCTCTGACTCAATGCACTTTCAAACAAATAAATAAATATGTCTCACCTACTAAGAGATTAATAGACTCCAGTGGCATTACATTTAAGTAGGTACTTACTGCTCTTTCACACAATCCAGGAGTTTGATTATTTTAAAAAAAAGAAATTCATAGATAAGTTCATACCAATTACTTATGGCTAGGGCAGACAGCCAGAACCTGTAGGCTTGTGAAAACATCTCTTAACATCTCTCTGTGGTGGCTGCACTGTTGACTTCACCAGGACTCAGACTTTATTTTTTTCATGAGGGAGGTAAAGGAATGGATGTCTTTATGCATATAAAAAAGACTTTCTGAGAGGTTCTCAGCAATATTGAAAGCAGTGCATTTCATCAGAGGTCCCCATCTTTTATGCACAAACTGCACCTCACAGAGCACAGTGCCAAAAGCAGTTAGCACCATCTCTGCAGTAGCAGCTACCATCATCTCCAAACAAACCAACTCCTGGAACATTTTGGTGTAAATAAACAAAGCAGTGCATGATACCAGGCAAAACAAAACAAAAAAAACCCCTCCAACCCAAAACAAAAACAAAACAAAGAAACAAAGACAAAACTCCCCCAGAAAATCTTAGAACTCACAGGAGCACAGCCCACAAAAGCTCTAGTTTCCTGAAAGCTCAGTATTTCTAATTTATAAGCATCTTTGGACAAGAAACAAACAAGAAAATACTAAGTAGGGGAAAGGGAACACAGTCTTAATTTGGAAAAACACAGTAGAGAGCTTTCCTCAAATAACTTGGCAGAGGCTTTCCAGCTGTCCATAAGCAACTGCCCCGAGCCACATCACAGCCCAGCCTCACCAAATCCCACTTGGAGGAGTACCAATCCATGCAATTCTTCCCAGCCCCAAGACAGCCATTTGATCACCACCAAGCTCAGCTGAGAAAAATCAGGTTTATTGTGGTCCTCAGAGGCTATTACAGCTTCATTCCCACCCTCTGAGCTCTCTCATACAGGAGCTCAGTGCTCAGAGATTGGAGCAAAATCTCAGGTGCTTGCAGCCAACTCCTTTCTTCTCCCCAGTCTCTCAGCAAGCCCTCATCTCATCCAAGTCCAAGGAGGCACAGCAAATACCTGAGTGACAGGCAGCTCCTCTTCAAATGAGCTTCTGTAAAGCATCACTTTTCCACACCACAAATAGAGCAAGTCAAAATGCACCAGAGCTTCTCAAGTGAATCCTTTTGTTAGACTGCATTTTGTCCTAATCTGCAAACACCAACATAACAGAGGCCTTTTGCCAGCTCTTTGGCACAGGTTTATCTTCTGTCCAAACCTGGTTACAGCCAGCTCTCCTCACCACCGTGCTCACTACTGGCAAAGTGGGATTACACATCAGTCACCACTCACATCCTTTGGAGAAGGTATTTGCTGTGCCTTTCACTCAGCCAAAAGCAGGGGGAAAATCCCACAAGGCAGCAGCAACAATACACCAGGAGCTGCAGCTCTTGAATTTGAGACAAATATAAAATAGAACTGCCTGACAAACAACAAAACTATCTTTTCCCTTTACCTTCAACATGCAGTGGGAAGATGGACAGGAGGAAGGAGAAGTTGCCCATTTTCCCCTCAAAGAACACTTTGTATGCAAACCATGCCTCAGGGTACAGGAGAAGTTTGCTAAGTTTCACCTTGCTAAGGAAAACAACCTGCAATTTAGATATTCTTTTAAATAGGCATCATTCTTTATAAAATCCTGTCAAACAATTGGAGAGGAAACCTCTCTTAGAGATGCCCTATAAACAAAAGCTATACAAAGTAGAAACTTTTAGGGTTTGTTTTGCTTCCAAAAGAAAACAGAGATATTTGCAATTTCAGTTAGAACACAGCAAGCAGAGCCTTTCACTGCTAACTCAGATAATTTCTGTGCTGGTGGTGCAGCCAGGCTCCCTTTGCAGGAAGATCAGCTGCACCTGAAAGCTGCAATCTGAAGGCACAGTCATAAACAGAGCTAGTCCACACAGACAAAGGGATATTCCTTTTCCAAAGAACATTACTCAACAGGACAAGGAGTATTTGCCCAGGGAACTTCATAAAGGGCATCAGTACTACAGATTTCCTCAAGCCAATTCCAAGGAATGTGTCAAAGGGCTCCTGGGAGAGCTGCCACCAGGCTGGGAAGGTGGCACAACCAGCACACTCATTAAACCTGCTCACTGCTTTCTGTGTTCCCATCAACATCATGCTGAGCATTCAAAATGTACAGCAAATTAAAACCATGCATTGAATTCTGTTTCCAAAGATAGCAGATCCAATTACTCATCTGTTTTTTACTTCCACAGCTGTTCACTAAGTGTCTAACCAGAGCACAGATGAATGTTAAGCTACCAACTTAAACATTTTCCATATGGTACCCAATTATGTGGCTTGGATTCTTTTAGTTTGAAGCAGAATATTTGAATATTTTTAGGTCTTTTTAGGAATAGCACACAGGAAATAAAACCTAATATCCTCAAAAGTCAGGATAAAAAGCAGTCTAATAGTCACCTGCTTCAATGAATCTGCATAGTGGATCATCACTAATGTGTATGAAAACAGGAAAAGTAATGGACTCTCAAAAGTCCTCTCTGTGTTTCCTGCGGCTACCAAATACATAAAAACACCATTACCATATGGAGATTGCAAAATTCCTGTGTTCACTTATGCCTAATTCTTTTAAAACAAATTTTTTTTTCTGAATTTTCCATTTTTAGATATCAAGGTGGATTTTTTTTTTCTGAAAAGTCTGAGAAAACTTCTTTCAGCTGTTTCAGAAATATGGGAGTTAAAACCCTGTTTAAAAGAAAAACCCAATAACCAACCAAACAAACAGCCACTCTCCACCAAAACAAAACAAACCCCCCCTTAACCATCCACAAAAATCCCCCTTTTAAATGACAGTGGATAAAACAGCAGCAGCATCAACAACTGAAATATCTCATATACCCTTCAGTTATTTAGTTTAATTTTATGGTAAACTTTTGGCAAGTTTGTTGTGCTGGGCCCCACACATTGGATATGTGTCTCAGAGAATCTGCTGTTTGGGGATATGAAAATTCATCTGGCAGCATAAAACACACTGCAGGAGCAAGCTGGGAAGGAAACAGGCTGGCTGTGGAGCCACTGGATTGAGAGAAATCCCACCAAGCTTAGCTTATTCACTGTAGTAAGAAACCAAGAGGTGAGATGAGCTGCCTTCTTTTGCTCTGACCTGTGAGCAGGCCTGGCAGAGGACACTGAAAATGGCTTTTATTGGCTTGGCTTTATGTACATCTACAGGAGCCAGACTTTCACAGGGCAGAAAGCTGGAGGAGGACAGATGCTTCCTTGGAATATACCAGGGAGAATCCCCAGCCACACTACACGTACAGGGTCAGGTCAAAGATCCCTCTAATCTGCTGCTTTTCCCCCACAGCAGCTGGGATGCCTAGAGAAAGTAGCACAAGTATACAATAATATTTCCCAAGTGTATCCTCCCAGCTCTGAACTTCCTCAGCCAGAGACTGTATCTACTGTTCAGGAGCCTTTTGTGGCATTTTTTCTTCCATTGATTTGTGTAAGAATGGTTTGAAACATTTGGCCTTCAAAACATCCTGTGGCCAGGCATGCCATCATTTAATTATGCTTCTATGGAAAAAAAAAGTAAGGGGAGTTTTGTTTGTCTTAAACTTGTCAGCTGGTTATTTCATTATGTACTTATAGACCCCGTGTCATGAGAAATAGTGAATATGCCTTCACTAGTCACCTTTTCCATATCTGAGTTTATAAACTGCCATGGTCTGCCTTTCCCACCCTCTACCTCACATCATATCTTCCAAGTTTAAGGCATGTCACCATTTCCTACATCTTCACAGAAACTTCTGAACACTATGAGAAGTCCTAAACTGCACAGACTAAGTGAGACAAGAATGAAGATCCTCTTTTATTTTTCCTAATTTCTTTTCTGCCTTTTATATTATTGCCAACCACCATGGAAAACTAGTGCTTTACTCCTAATTCAATCTCTGTGAGGAACTTTCAGTGTGTGTTTTGGGTTTTTTTGCTTGTTTTGGGTTTATGTTTGGTTAGGGTTTTTAAGAAGTTCTAGTACTCTAACATAAGCCAGATGGAGAATTAGCTCCTTAATTATTGAGATCTTACAAAAACATCACAGATGTGAGGGATGGCTTCTTTGTGCAAATCTCTCCTCTTCAGCATATCTATATGACTACTAATTCTATTGTTTATTATAATTGCTTAATAGTTTTCTCCTGTAGAAGTCATCCTTACCCAAATTAATCTTGCCA
Organism: Ploceus nigricollis; assembly: GCA_013399945.1. Taxonomy (NCBI): domain Eukaryota; kingdom Metazoa; phylum Chordata; class Aves; order Passeriformes; family Ploceidae; genus Ploceus; species Ploceus nigricollis. The sequence goes on along the minus strand of VXBC01001702.1, from coordinate 111,275 downwards.
GATTCCCTTAAGAATCAACATCAATTTGCCATCTGTTATTCCTTTGGCACCAAAGCTAATTTAACTCACATATTATGCACCACAGTTAGCAGTTCAGTAATTTCTGTTTGACTACCTTCAAAACACCCAGGCTACACTGTTCAGCTTTGACAATTTGCTACTACTCATTTTTATAGATTTGTTACAAAAACTTCTGACATCACAATACCTCTCTGAGAAATAGTTCAAGTCAGACCAAGTCACACCTGCACACACAGATGAAAGAGTGGAGATTGCCCCACAGAAAAGGCTCCTCAGAAAGGGCTGGGTGCCACTGTGATGTATTATTAGATGATGTATAATTGTGATGTATAATTAGAACACAACATTTACCTTAGAAGTGTCAATACCAAATCTGGAAAGAGTCAGAGGCCCTCACCTTCACCCACACCAACATTAATGTTGACACCATTTATAACTTGCCGCAGCTGAAATTCCAAGCTGACTGGCAAAACTTTTTGCTGGTTCTGTGTGCTGTAAAAGTCTGAAGACTAAACATTACATTAGGCTGTAAGCAATACCTCCTAGGATCACATTACTTGAGGATAGGGAGAGTACAGAAAGGTCAAGACTGAATGAATACCTTCCAAAGATAAGCAAACAACAAAGTGCTTTGTCCTCAGGGCGCTTTTTGTTTTGTAAAAGATTGCTAGCAAAGCCAAAACCCACATGCTTTCAGGTTTAGGCTTATGTATGTAAGTCTAATAATATGAAAGCAAAGTTTCTTGAGGTTATATAATGAAGGTTATTTGAGAAAAAGGAAAGAAAATAATAAATTGAGCTGTTCGCACATGCACCCTTCTTTTCCTTGGCCTCATTCTTTCCACTTTCCCCTACTTCACATTCGAGTTCCTTCTGCTTGTAATCACATCTCAAGAGTGTTTCTTTAGCTTAGTCCAAAGTTTTTGTTAGAAAGAAACAGCCCAAACAGAACAGCAATTAAGCCTGTTGCAGAGTCTTAATTAATGAAGTGTTCCTGTCACAGCTCCTGTTTTTCCAAGAGATCCTCCACCTTCACACTCCAGCTTGATGTGGTTGCTGCCATTTAGCTGATGTTTTAGACCCTTGCTGAAACTTATGCCTGAGTTACTCTGGCAGCTATCACACCTCTGCTGGACAGGCATGGTCCTCAGCTCTGTATTTGTATGAGACTATGACAAAAACAACAAGGACAGCCTAGCTAACAAACCATACTTAATTCTCTAGAAGCCAAAAAGACAAATGGGACTCAACCCTTAATCTACATACTTGTTCTCCTGACATCATAGCATCCCTGCACAAAGCAAAACCCCTTTCAAGGACTGCCCCTCTGCCTGACCCCATGACCTGTGATGCCTCATCACAGTGCTTTAGAGGAAGGTGACAGGAAGGGCAGGAAAGAATGAGTTGCCAACACTGAATAAACCTTCCTTAATATATCACCTTAAGGATCACAACCAAAAAAGCAAAACGTAAATCCCCACACAAACAAACCCCAAAACTATCTCCATATGTAGGAAACCACACAATTTCACTAAATCTAAAAGTCTGAACCCTGTTGAGAACAACTTTTCACTTGGGTGAAATGACATTTGTTTGCTCACAGAGGAGACTGGAAAAAAGAAGGATTTCACATCCTCTGACTTATTTTGTCAGGTTGAATTTGATCTTACCCACATCATCAGTTCAGACAGTGAACACCAAGAGCTCCAAGGGAAAGGAAACCAGACAGATCATGAGAAGAAATAAGATATTTTGAACATGAATATCACTGAATATCCCATCCTGTCAGGCATGTGCATGTGCTAAAAGTGTTTACCATCCTCAGCCTGATGGAGTTTCTATCTACATTGCTTCTGCTGAAGGAGCACCATTCCTACCTTAATTCATGCACTCCCACTGTCTTTCCCAGTGGGTTTCTAAAACCTGGGGCCCCAAATAAATTGCTTTGTAGGAAGTTTCACAAAACCCATAGCTAAAGCAGCTCAGCACTAGCCAACACCCCACCTGCAAGCCAAATCCCTCTCCTCCATCAGCAGGGCTGTGAAAGACAACAAAGGGGAGTACAGAGTGCAACAACCCATCCAGGCTTGGTCCTTCTCACATCCCTGGCCTGGAGGCTCAGATTTGACTCTGAGCATTACAACATGAAGGGTTGCCACCTTACAGCTCTGCAGGGACCAGCTGGCATTGAACAGGTGGTCAGGTCATTGTTCCAGTGATGTGCATTCCCATAACATGTACATTCCACATCCCTATCCCTTCCTTGGGAAATCAGTGGTCAGGCCAGGAACTGAGCAAGTGAGGGAAAACTTCAAATACCTTTCCATTTCCAAAAAAAAAACGAAAAACAAAATAAAAAAACCCACATCACCCAGCTCTTTTCATTAGCACTAATACTCAGACTTTCAAATATGTTAGTGTGCTCAATTCCTGTTGAATTGTTTACAGATAAGGCAATTAAATATCTACAATGCAATCTTGATTGGATTAGGCGATCTGTATGTTTTCTTTAGATATTTAAACAAGTCTCTGAGTCATAATACAATAGAATAAAGAAAGGAAAACACATTTGCAGAGCCATCTCAATGATAAAAGGCAGCAGGAATTAACAATCCTAAAAGCAGCATCCATGCCAATGAAATAAGATAGCACTGCCTCTGCACACATTTAACACTCTGTTCTTATCCACTCTGGAAGATAAAGCTGCTGGGGGTTTGAGTTATTTTTGCTCAGACTTTCTGCTCAGCTAAGAAAGTCTGGTAGGTATGAGCCACAAGAATCTTGAAATTCTAGCCATAAAACACAGCAGGTGCAGCTTTGTCTCAGGACACACAGGTTAGAAGGATACAGAGTCTATACGCACATAGTCTACTCTGGGACTGTGTGATTAGGCCATGTGGGCCATTATTAAGAACTAAATGAACTGAAGGATTTTGCACAGTCAGAGAAGAAGAAATGGTAGAAGCCTTAAGTAGGTTTAACAGACTGGAATTCAAATTTAGAGTGCTTTGGGATTAAACTGGCGTTTTAAGATTAGAAATCCATTTATAAGATCTGATAGGACTGAAGAAAATGGATGTTAGTGTTCCCTGGCACTGGAGAAAGCAAAGCACCAGGCAACAAGAAGAGAGTTGCTCTCTCAATATTATCCTTACATTTAACAGCTCTGGTCTCTCAATACCACTTATTTATAGAGAACACTAGAGACATCTTAAGAGCATATGGGGCATCCACACGTCCCTGACAAGTCAGCAAGGTCCTTTCACTGTGTGTGCAGCGAGCCTGCTGTGCCCCAGGGAGCACTGGATGTCTGGAGTGCCTGCTCTGCTCCTCATGCTCAGTGAGCCCACCCCAAAGCACAGGCAGACTTTGTCTTTGGCAGAGCATGGAACCATTGGAGCCACTGCCATCAGCCCCAGCAAATGGAATTCCTCAGGACTGCTGCACAGCAGTGTCACATACACTGGCCTTGGGACAAGTTTAGAAGTATTAAACCAGTACACCAGGGACCTACAGCATAAGCCTCAGGTTACTATTAGTAAATACACCACTTTGAGGAGCCCTTCCCCAGTCCTGCCTAGTGCTTACACAAGGCACAGTCAGTGCATTCTCCTTGCTTGGCACCATTTATACCCACAGAAGAATGAACTGTTAGACTTATCCAGAGTTTGGAGAGGTCATGGACACCTAAATGCAGACCACTGCTGACCTGAGAGCCTTGTCAGCCTGCCTCAGCATGCCATGGTTTGCAGTGGTGCCAGGACCCACCAAGCACTTGCAAACAGACCCAGACACATCAAAGTTGTGCCCAAGGGCAGATCTTAGCAGCATTCATTGCTATGGTAGTATGAGAATGCTACTTTCTAAAAAACTTTCTAAAAATAACCTGAATGGCAATTTCAGAGCCTTTGTGTAGTCAAAATTCTTTAAATTCTGTCCTTAATACTGTAGACCTGAAGGTTTTGACTGCAGTGATATAAACTTCCTTTATAGCAAAGATAGATTCCCAAGCCCTTTATTTGCCTGCACAGGTGACACACAAACCCAAAGAATCTTCCTTCACTTTTAAACAATGATTTCAGTCACACTGAGGGCAATCAGTTTCAGCTACCCCTTATGCCTTGCATCTCTCTGAACTGACCCCTTTCTGAAAGTGGCACATCACAGGGAACCACATCATTCGTTGGAAGCAAATGGCTAGAAAGGAACTTAACAGTTTAGGTAACCTTCATAATATAGGCAAGATAAAAATCAGTTTTAATTTGAACAATACTCTTCCCACCTGTCTAAAAACCCCTTACCCACAGACCTACCAGTGGACTAAATTCCAGCAGTGTCACAAACTGCTTTCACTACAAGTGTGACCAGATTCTTTTCTCCCCATGACCTGTGTTTGGTTGCATCTGCCTTTCTGTACACCTGTGAAAGGCCAAACTGTTTGAAAACCATGGTTTACTCACACAATTATTCATTTGCAAAGCCAGTAACAGCTTGCAAGCCTCTAGCTGATCTGAGCAGTGTGTGCATAAACAACTTTCTTCTCATGGAGATACAATTTACTGCCTCACATCTGCTGAACCTGCAGCCTTTCTGGGAGTGACACAAATGTTATCATTCTGTGTTCCCAAGCATATCAGCTCAAGGCTTTCAACTACCAAGTTCTGCTCACTTTAGCTATACAACAGGAAGAATAAATGTATCTTTTGCTTTTTGCAGAATAAAAGGATGTAAACTGCCTTAGCAGGGAATAATCCCTTTAAAGTCTAAGTGTGATTATCACACTATGATTATCCCAGAAATTTGAGCAGCTTACAACATCAGTAATGCAATATCTTGTTAAAATTTTGTAAATATTTTAATAAGCTTTTTCTGCGTAAGTAGTTATTTTCCCCCTAGGTGAGGTATGTGTGTAAAGCTTAGGAAGATAATATTAGGCTGTTACCTGATAGACCAGAAGAGCCATGTAGCACAGTATCTCCAAGAACACCCTAGAATGGATGCATACAGAGAGGAATAAAATCAAGGGAGCACAGGACATTGGTTGCACAGAATAGACTCTCAGCATCCTGACATGTTGCTCAGCACCTTTTTCAGCAAGAGACCACAGTGGTCAGTTTGATAATTTCAAGCCCTAATAAAGCTGTGATTACAAGAATAAAAACAGGGAATGTGCTTCTAGGAAAGTGGGATTGTGCCCAAAAATGAGAGAAAACTATGAATATAAGTCAGGTGGAGCAGCAAGACCTGCATAGGATGAGTAGTTCCCAGACTGCAAAGTCCTGATAGCAGATCCCACTTCAGAGAGAAAAAAAAGCCAACCAGGGCTGTGCTACCATTACACAGAAAGGTACAGGGAACAGGGAGGTGACAACAGCAGCAGGCAATTTACAGAATCATGTCTAGCACACCTTGATGGCAGCTTACACCTGCATGGAACAGCAGCTGCCCTGCCTGTAGGGACTCAAGGGGGTGGCACCATGCTCTCTCTGAGGTGAGGCAGTACAGAGTATTCCTTTTACCTCCACAGACTGCTCCAGTGCCATGGCAACATGAGCAACAAATGAAAAGCAAAAGAATATGAACTTTGAGCAGAATTTGCCATTTTCATAACTTCTGATTAAAAAAGTGGCTTCGAGAATTTTTGTGCAAATTTTCCACGTATTTTGGAGCCTCTTCTGTCAGTAATTTATTAGATTCTGAGATCTGTGCTTGCCTTCACATCACTTTTCACAGGCAGATCTCCACGTAATAATCATTTTATTATTTTTATTATTATTTTTTATATAAAATCCTTTGGCAGGTTTTTTCCCAGACAACTTTTCCCATACCTTTTATAAAAGCAGTGCCCAAAGCCCAATCCACTGGTGATAACTGTTCTTTGCAATTTTTCCCTCTAATTCCAGGTGGCAGCTGCTGCCATGAGACGGAAATTCACACAGAGCTTGGGAAGAAAGGCAACAGGAAGGACTCATTAGCATACTCCACAGCTTCCAAGGAACAGATACTTAAAAACATTGCATTTCTTTCCACCTTCAGTTTGTCAGTCTCAGGGTTCTCTGCTCACTGTGCTCCAGAAGACTTTTGCCTCTAACACCTCCCAAAGGCAGTGGGGAACAGGACTCAAGAAACTCGTGCACTGGGACAGAGCCAGTGTTCTCACAGATGATGATGCTCCACATGAAACATCAGAACAAAGCAGCACACTGGAATTGTCACCCTGATTCTCAGATCACCCTGTCTGCTCTTTGATGTAACCTTCCCTGCTGTCAGAGGCTTTGTTCTTGCACCACAGGACCACACACACACACACAGAGGAGTGAACATACATGTGTACAAATGGGTCAATAAATGCTAAACTGAACTCCAACTATAGCACCTTTCACCGACTCTTCTGCTTAGAACATTTAATTGCCTGTTAAAGAGTTTTAAACTCTTTATCCACAAACCTTCTGCCCAGGTTTAGTGATGATAGTGATGACGTCAGTGAAAGGGAACTCTTATCAATGAGTTTGCACACCTTTCTGGCTTTGCAGGGAAAAAAACCCCACAAAACTGCATAAAAAAAGAACCAAATAAACAACCAATCACAAAAAATCCTCCACATTAAGGTTCATCTTCAGTTTCTGAAAGCTGGACCTAGCCTAGTGCAGTTGTGGCAGCAGGACGATCGTGCCTGTGTTGTGACATCTGCCAGCCTGCCTCCTGCTCCCTCTTTCACTGAGCTGCAGCTGAAGCAAACCTCAGAGATGTGAGCACAGCACCACAGGAGGTTTTAGCCAAAGCAAGGACTGAACAGTGAGCCACAGAGCTCAGAATGGTGAGCTCCTGCTGCAGAACCATCAGGCTCTGAGTCCGATGCACTCCATGTGCACATATCCTCTGTGAACTGGGCACAGCTGGGGATTCACACCACAGAGCCCACCCACACACTGCTCTGGGTCACTCAGCAAGAGTGTGGGACTGACCACTGAACACAGCACTCAAACGTGGTAGCTCAGCTTTCAAAGCCTGGCTTTGCAGCAAGAAGAGCTCATTGCCATGCAAAGCACCAGAAAGTTCCCAGCCACCCCAGGCAGGCCAGCAGAAGCAGAATTGAAGTTCCATGGTCTCCTAGACTTGGCCCACCTTTAACAAGATACCAGGGTGGCCCCCCTTCCCCCCTTCTGAACAACTCACAAGATGGAGGGTACATTTTCCTGATATGTCACAGGCCTCTACAGACAAACCTCCCTAAAACTGAGCAGGACTATGAATTGGAAAATTCATAGAGCAGTTATTACATGCTAAGGTACCACAACAGATCTCACCCTACTTACAAATTCCTCCACCAGAAAAGCCTAACACCTTTCTTACTGCAAAAGATATTCCAAGTCACATAAAATAAAATTATTTCAAAAAATCACAAATGTGAGCTAGAGAAAAGAATCAAAACCACACCTTCCAGGCACAGAAGCAGTACTTAAACTAACAGCTACCTGCTTTCCAACTTCAGAGAGCAAAGAGAAGAGCTGTAGGAAAGGAGCTCAAAGTCCTGGGTGTCACAGCACATGTCACAGTTGAGATGGCCACCATACACAGAGCATCACCACACAATTTCAGAAAGCTTCAACCCACACACAGTAACACCTTAAGACTTCAGAAGGCTTCAGGTGTCTGCCCATACACAGTAACATCACGGCACTTCAGAAGGCTGCAAGATCTGCTCTTTACTGCCAGACCCTAGAGGAATGCAAGTCCTCTTCAAATATGCTTGTGAGGTTCTATTCAGCCTCTGCAGCACCTGCCATGGGGTGACTGCTCAGCTGTTTGCTGCATGGATCAGACTGGCTGGGGGAGAAAGGCACCAACACTCTGAGATGTTACTGCACCACTGTCAGCTGCCCCATTAGCTAACTGGAAAAACTGTAGAGATGCAGCTGAAATTCAAGCTTTCTTATAGGTTATGCCCAGTATTTTCATCCTTCCTGACTCTGAAAGGAATTTTATGTTTCCCACTGAAAACAGGTATATAAGGAAATGAGCAGAGAATGTTGAGAGTTGTCCTGAACTGATCCAAAAGCCTGTGCTCACGGGTTTGTTTTTTGTAGGATTTTACCCCTGACATTCTGCCCACCACACCTTACCCAGTACTATCAGCTGCTAAGAAAAAGACAGGACATATTCTCATCAAAATCTAAGGTCTGTTTCCAGTTAAGGGTGCAGCAAAATAACATGTCATTTATAAAATCAGATGGAAAAATCCAAAGAACAATTTAAAGACAGGCTAGTTTCTTCTCAGAAAAATAAATGTCAGCCTAGCTCCACTTTTTCTTCTATGCTTAGGACAGACTGAGGAGAAAAGAGGTCAGATGGTCCTTTCTGTCTCATGAGCTGAATATTTCCCTTATGCTTGCACTATGAAAGTCAGTTGTAGCTAGCAGCACCTTTAACAAGCACACTGAAGCAGTCAGTGGGATCCAATTATAACTTTCAGGTTGTTTTAAAATATTAACACAGTTGTCAAAGACCTTCCTATTATCCATTGCCTGCCTGACTGATGACCCCCAAACCACATTCCAGATTACTTTGTCTTAGCTCTCTGTTTACCACATCTCTTCTCCTAGCCTGCAAGCTCTGAGTTGAGTTGCTGGTTTTGTATCTCCTCCTTTAGCAGCTGGAAAACGAGGCCCCAGTATGATAGATTCATGTGAATAACTGCTTTTAGTCAAAAAAATTATTTACAAATTTAAGTAAGTTGATGTTTCCTCACCAAAAACTAAATCAACATGGCTTTTACTTGAAACACAGTTGTTTCAACAAAGCATTTGCTTCTTAAACAGCAAAAGAAATGACAGGATATTTAATTCCCTGATTAAATCCAAGAAGCAAGGGATCCAGACTGACTTCTACCTATGCCCTGAGAGAATCCACATCTCTTATGGGAGCACTATGGCTGCCAGGCTACAGGATAAACAAATCTCACAACATCTTTGTGTTCTTGTACAATTTTATACCAGTTATAGTCAGAGCAGATTGTATAGCAGAAATTCAATATATTCTTGCCTCTGCATATTCACTAACCATCATACTAGGGAGTAATTGTAATTTCTTTCTCTCTGGCTCAGGGAATACATATTTTATACTGTAGGGACACAGGTCCAGTGGGACATATTGTGGGTGTACTGCCCTTTATCCCTAACATATTTAAAAGTGCTGTCAATTCAGTGGGAATGGATTACCCAGCTCCACCCAAGCATGGACTGAAACTGTATCAGGGATTCCCAGTTTCTGGGCAAATGCATTAACCACTGAGTTTAGTAAAAAGGAAAAATTAATCCACTTCCAGAAAAAAAAAATTAAATCCCAGGAGTAACTACTCAGAAAATTTGACCTGAATTCATAAATAGTTTTGGGATGACCTAAATACCATTTTCCCAACAAACTTACTATTCACAAGATTTTTTTTCCTTCTGATTCTGTAGGCCAGTTGGAAGTCCCTCACTATAGGCATTAGACAACAAACAAGATTTTCTTTGTATACAGCTTGGATAGAAAGGAATTCACTATGGGATTCCTTAGTCCACACTTAAAAATCTGCAGTCTGGTTTTCTAGAGTGACCATCATCACAAAATTATCACTGTGAGGAACACAGCAGACAAAATGGCCACAGTCATCCCCAAGAACGACATTCTCCAAAGTTAAAGGTCACAAAATGCCTGACAGAATTGCCCTTTTCATAAGTCACTGGAAATATTAGAACTCCTGAGAAAAGAGGATGACACAGTATCAACCTCAGATGCAAAGCCATATGAAAGGGCAGCTAATTAGAGGTTTCACAAATATCAACAAGGCAAAGCTAGAGCAGAGCTTAGCCTGGGGGGAGGAAATGCTTTCTGATTATCCTGTGACTGAGCCTGCAGCTGTGGTCACCACCACAAAGGACTGACCATGTCCCACTGGCCCCTCCCTGGGCACAGCCACCAGGCAGCCCAGCCCCAGGAACAGCCACTCCCTGAATCTCCTCACAATCATTTTGTACCTTCACAAGGGAGCTCTGCAAAGGATGAGGAGATGTCAGAGCAGCTTGTACTAAAGCTGCAGCAAAGACAGAGCAGTCATTGGGTAAGTTTGGCACATTCTCACCAGCCTGCTCAGTGCTGGGACGTGGATGCTCTCAGCTAATGGGGCCTGACAGGCTGAGCAACCAGAGACAGGACTCAGACTGGGATGTGTAATTAAACCATAAAGTGTATCCTGACACAGCTGCTGGGGACTAATCACAGGCCTTGGCGGATGAAAGAGCATAAAGCTGTGAGCAGCAGCACCTGAGAGGTGTGATTAAGGAGGAGCTCACAGGGTTTGTTATTCCTCTGGGTAGCCTGGTGCTGATGGACCAGGGCAGGAACTCTCACAGAATTCTTTCAGAGGTCCCCTGTGGGACTGCAAAGGCACTGGCTTGGGCTGTGCCCCACAGAGAGCTCTCAGAGATGCCCCATGGGGCTGTGAGCCCTCTGCAGCCCCTCACTGGGCTGCATGCCACTTGCTGCCCTTGCTTGAGGCAGGAATTGTCCTCATTTTAAGGCTTTTATCACCTGACAGCTCCTTCTGAGAGTCAATCAGTGTAATTAAGAGATTTTTTCAATAACTTCCAGTTGCTCCCTGCACGTGAATTAAACAGCCAGAGGGCTGCACAGAAACACTGTGTTAAGGCAATTGTGTTCACAGCTCATGTCTGCCCCATCTCTGCAACAGTTTCTTCACCCCTGACAGACTCAACCCCCACAGCAGGTGGAAGGGGGAGTTGGGGCACCCCAGGTCCCAGCTTGCCCCATATGGGTCAGAGCTCTTGTCAGGGCAGCCTGTTTCCTGTGCAGCTGATCCAGGGCACAGTGGGGAGAAAAATGCAAAACAAGCATCTATGAACAGCAGGTTAAAAGCAGGCTGCAGGTTAACCTGCCTTCAGGGACGTCTGTGACTGAAGGTGAGAAATCTGGTGTGAATTGGACCAAAAAACCCAGCAGATTCAGAGTGAGGAGACCCCACTGACAAGCCTGAAAGCCTACAGGATCCAGGGCCACTGGAGCTATTTTGAGGCCATTTATAGGGGAACCCCACTGGTGCGAGGAGCCAAGAGCAAACCTGCACCTTTACTGGGTTGAGAAGAAATATGGAAGGTTAAAGAAACAGGATTTATTTTAATACTTTAATTCTACTTCTTCTATGATATACAGAAAGTGACCCATGGTGCTGAGGAGGGCAGGGGAGCCCATGGAAACTGAAGTACTGGGGGAAGGTGCTGGATCAAAGCTAATGGAGTGAATGATGTTATGTGTGAGGATGAGCTGTCCTAACAAATCTTCAGAGCTTCTTTTTTAAACCTTCCCCAAAGGAACCCATCCTCTAAGCCAGCTGTGTTTTTACAGCTCCAGCATTCCCCGTTTGGCTCTGTCTGGGCTTTAACATGCAGATCCCATGGCAGCACAGGGAGAGAGGCAACTTCAGCCAACTTTCAGTGATCAGGGGAATGGTTGCAGTAATTGGCCATGTACTGCTAACCTCACAATGCTTGGCATACTTATGAAGCCATTATTTCCACACACAGAATATATCACCACTGATGAATCTTGTGAAAAGGATTAGGGGTAAAAAAGGGCTGAGGGCTGTGTTAGAGCAGGGTGCTGTTTTCACTGTGCCACAGCTCAGCTGGTAACTTGCAGCCCAGTCTTTCCCTAGGGCTTGGTAGCACAGTCACTGTTGTGGGCCCATGCTTAAATGGAACAGTTTGGCCTTCAGATGCAGCAATAGCTTACGTGCAGGACTCCCTGGACACACAGGTCCCTGGAGAGGAGCATGAGGATGTCTACAGGAATGAGCTGGCTGTGGCCCGAAGGGGCAGAGCAGAATCGTGTAATCCCTTATAGACCAAAGAGAGGAGTTAATCATTTTCCAGGCAGTGCTTCAAATTGGATCACTAGGGATATCTGTGAGGATTCCAAAAGAAATGTTCCTGATGGTCATTAATGTGTTCCCAGTGACGTACGAGATGCACACGCACACCAACGAGGCAGAAGTTAGCCTGGAAAAAACCTGGCTCATGTGAAAAGGTGCACTTACAGTAAATTTCATTGCATCAAATTCATTTCCAGCACAAATAATGACTCCCACTGCCCTTCCACGTGTGCTCCCAGCAAGGGGTGAGGGAGCGGGATGCAGGGCATGTGTACAGCCCAGCTTCCAGCCTTGAAAACTCCAAGGGGCCACACTCTGTTTCCATAACACTTTTTACATGCTTACTTTTATGGGTCTCTTGATGACAATCTAAATCCTGCCTGTTCTTCAATAAACCATTAATCTTCCAGATAGAGTTCAGGGAAGTTGCTGTGTAGCAATAAAATGCATGTTTCCAGAGCCCAGAGGGAACAAAAAGGAAAAAAAACAAAGTGAAAGGGAGAGACATTGTTTCTGAAAGACAAATTCCTGGCTTGCAGGGGTTGAGGGGCATGTAGGGTTATCTCCCCAAATCCTGCCTGGAACCTGTCCCTCCCCTCACCACACCCTGATGCTGCTTGAGTGTAACACCTGTGAGAAGGTCCACCCTCCAGCATCACTATCAGCATAAGAAAGGGGCTGCTGACCCCTGTACCTCCCATCTGCGTGGCCCAGAAGATTTTTGTGAATGGTGCCAGCTGGGACTGTGCTTTAGTGAGCAGATACCAGCTGGGGCGTGTCAGTGATCATCACTGCCCCCCCTAGGCCTGCCTTGGAGGTCAGTGGGGAGAAGGCTCCACCATTCCCCACCAGCCAGCGACTTCAGCAGCTACCTCACATCACCCAGTTTACAGACTCGCTGCTGCTTTTGCAGAATGGAACATAAAACGTCTCCTCTTCGTCTTCAAACTACTTCCACAGAGCCAGTGGCACAAAAGCCATCAGTCCCCACACCAAGGTTGGTTAGTCCTGTCCTGGGTTTGCATTTGAACTGCTGACCCACTGCAGAAGTTGCAAATTCTGTTCCCCACTTTATAAGAGGATAAATGAACACAATCCCTTGTGCTTCCAGGCCCCTATAAAATTGATGGTAACCATATGTCAGTGTGTGTAGCTGGTAGGAAAGCACGTACAGCACTACTCAGAAGAGATGGTAGCAGTCAGCATTAAAGAGTGCCAAGGAATAGAAAAAAGTCAGGTTCAGCCTGACTTAAGTGCTTTAAGCTATGTCTTTCATGCAGTAAAGAAAAAGAAGGCAAGGATAGGCCTGAAAAAATAATTTCCCTGGGCTGTGGTCCTTTAGAAAAATGGTAGAAAAGAGAGAAAAAATAGGCACATCAAGAACACACATCCAGATAAAAGTACAATTATTGGACTCTCCCAGTTCAAACTGACACAGCTCTCAACAGAAAAATGAAGGAAAATCACTGTCTGTCTAGACATCATAAATAAATAAATACAAGGACTCAGAGAATCTAGTACTATTACCCTCAACTCCTGGGTTTCTGGTATTTCCCTGGCACACATGTATCTCACAAATATTCCTATACAGGACACTTTTAGTCCCAAAGCTCTGTCTATTCTATATGAATGTTTTGTACTCTTCTTTCCACATGAATATAATGTTCTCGTTGTTCCTGATGATACTACTTCACAGGACAAACTAAAGGTCATGGAAGAGAAGTTGTGGAAAAAATTCTTTTTACTGACAGAAGAAATCCTGGGGTCTATAGAATGTTCTTCATGCATAATGCACTATGTAAATGCATAATGCACTGTGTAAATGTCTACACAAACAGTAAGTAAAGTACTTATAGATCACCTGAAGCAGTAAAATCCTTCAGCAGCCACCTCTAAGGCAGCATTTTACTTGCCACTGCAGCATGATGAAGGTCAGCCCTTTCAGCAGCCGTTTGTGCACCTCTGCAGAAGTGAGCTACATGATTATTTTAATCTGGTCTTGAATTCTTGATGAATACAGGAGAAAAAAATCTTTACAGTGAGCATCCATCCGAGATACACGTCCTGGCCAAAGAGCAGCTAATTAGATATGACTGAAGTTAATTATGCTTAACACTGAGCAGATAGACCCTGAGAAACAGATTGTGACAGGGCTCTTGCTGCTGTTTCCTCCAGTGGAGGCACAACGAGCTGTTTCTCAGTAAACATGGGTAGGTGCTACCATCACATCACCCACTGGCCTCAGTGTCATTTCTTAGACGACACTCACCCTTGTAACCAAAGCCAACAGCATCCTTTGGTGTAAAATCCTGTGCAGCTGTTGAAAATTAACCCACATGCACTCCATGCACATCCCCTGAATTTCCACAGCGCTCTCAATGCAGTGATGAATGAGCAAAGTCAGGTCTGGAGAAATGTCCCAGTGGTGCTTGGGCTTTCAGCAGTCCCAGCACTGCTCTGTGCTTCTGCAAGTGCCAGGAGTGCTCCTGTTTCCCAGTGCAGGGGCAGCACAGTGCTTGCAGGCTGGAGAGCAATCACTGACACTCAGTGCCTGCTGCTGCTGACAGGACTGCGCTGCAATGGGTCCTTTTGTAGCATCAGGTGTTTTATCGGAAAACAATGGGATGGGTCTCCTGTTAAGGCCTGGAAAGAGGCACCACGGGGGCTCTCCTGTGTTATGTTCAAGGCAGCCCGTGTGCTGCTGTATCACTCCATACCTATTGTTAAAAAATAGGAGCAGCATTGGTTTTTCTCTTCCTCTCTCTTCTCTTACAGGAAACCTTGTTCAATCAGTTTATCCTGATCTGAGGAAGGAGAAGGGGGATGTACATCCTAAGAGGTGCACAGTTTATATTTCCTCCTGAGAAGGAAAGAGAGAGCTTTTGTGCATTGGCTAGGGTGGAATTCAAAACCACTTGCATGTCTCACATCCTCTCACCTGCAGTGTTTAGCTGATGTTTTTATTGCTAGGATGAGACACAGCTGTCCCAGGGATGGCTAGGCTGGGGGCCAGCCCCACAGCAGGCTGCTCCAGGTCCAGCATTCATAGGTAAGCTGCAGGGCCTGGAGGCATCACACTCATACATTATAGTTCCATCTAAACAGCTGGAGTTCACACCAGAGGAAATTCTTTAATTCTTTAATTGGTTCCCCCTCTAAGGACAAACAACTCTTCTGCCTGTTCTCACTTTCCATCAGAGCTCACCACTCTGAAATTCTCAGCACAGTTATCTTCACATCAGCCTTAGGCAGGGAAGGTGTACTCTCCTTTAAAGTTTATAAAAGAGAGTCTTAGCCAAAGCAAGTAATTTTCCAGAGTACCACAGTGGACCTCGAGCTGAAAGGGGAACTGAATGTAGTCTCCCATATCCCAGAAGTACTGCCCTGCTCTCCAGCTCTCAACAAAGCAAAAAACCCTGTTACACAGCTCCTGAGGCAGGATGAGCTGAAAATTCCGAGTACTAGAAATTGACACTTGTTGCCAGTGGCTACTGTTGCATCCAGTAGTATTAAGGAGGGCAAAAAAAAATTTGTTGTTCCTAAGTGGCATGGGTTTTGTATTTATAACGTATCCTTCATCTAAAATTCACAAGCCTTTCATATCTATCAGAAACATCTCATATTTTCACAGACAGCAATATAAGTAGCATCATACAATAATCAAGAGAAGCACGGGCCAGTTGAACAGATTACTGAGGGATAGAGCTGGGAATACAGTCTGTAATGCATCATCCAATTGCCTTTATTACCCTTTTTTAATCACTTATTTGTGTGGCAAAAGCTCCAGTCTAACCTGGCCTAACACAAACTAGAATGCTACCCAAACCAAACCAAATTAAACTTTGAAAAACTGGTGCTCATTGATTTTTTTATTATTTTTCATTTTCTTGCCTGGTTGAGGTGGTTGCAGAAGTGTCAATGCACTAAGAAGGTGCAGCTATTTTTGGCCATACACATCAGGACCTGCAGAGGTGTGTGAAAATGGAAAAAATACAAAAGTAAATCAACCAAATACACAGAGACAAATATGATCAGTGCATGAAAACCAATAGCCTAAACAATTTTACCAACTTTTTTACCTCTTAGATCCAACTGTTAACTCAGGAAGAAATAATCTTCCCACTAAGACGAGTTCTAAAAATCTTATAACATGACCATGGTAAGTCTACAAACACAGGAGAGCATGGTCCAGCTCTGCCACAATTGCACCTGGCAGATCCAACTATTCTGTGCTGCACACACTTTGAGCACCTCTGAGAATGCTCATTTTTCATATGGTAGGGACTCTTCCCATCTCAAATTTTTAGATGAAAATTAAAGGCAGATGGTTTTACCTCTTGTTTGAAATGGCTGTGATAAAAGCATGGTCTTCCCTGGGAACCTGTGTACCCCTTGTTCTCAAGCAGTACACATATCCTTGTCCAGCATCATGCACTAAGGGCCTAGAAACAGAAATGACTGATAAAATTTACTCATTTCCTTCCTTTCCAACTCTTTGAGAACCGATTTGATTATTTGTGTGAATGTGGGCACTTGTCTGAGAAAGGGACAGATCCAGGGAACCCACTGTGAGAGGGCCAAGCTAAGGAGGGCAGTTTTGTAATGAGTTGTAGCACATGGGGTTCCTGGCCTTACCACCATCTGTGACCTGTGCTCTGGTCCTGGGAAAGGGGATTCTCTGGTTACCCTTCCTCCTCTGGTTAACTCTCCCCTGGGCTGGAGCACAGCCGTGCTGGGAGAGCTTGGGAGATCCTGTGCCTGGAGAAGGGATGGGTTCTGCATTCCCCCTTCATTTATTCAGCAGGTTCAGTCACTGAATGAGTAACCTCACAGGTGTGTCTGAATGTGATGCACTGGCAGGATTTAGGACAGGTCCTAACACAGATCCCAGTGTGGCAACCTTGAGAGTTGGCATTTCTGTTTACAGTAGGTCCTGGAGCCAGCCCATGGACACAGGCCACATGTGGCCATCTCCTTGTCTCTCAGAGAGGGTATGTGTTAACTACTGCAGCAAATGTATGAGGTATAGCACTGCCAAGAAAGGGGAGCCTAATTGCTGTGTTCTTTTAAAGAAGAATGCATTTGTAAAAAAATCACCTCCATTCAGTCAAATTACAGTCAATTATCATGGCCTTCAAGCCAAGACCTATTAGCTCTGGATCTAACTTAACTCAGTTACTGAAGCACACTGGAAATGTCATTCATTTTGGAAAAAACAATATTATTACCTTTACTCCTTAGTAGTCAAAAGGATTTTGAAACAAGATTAATGGGAGCAATTTTTTCCCCTTCTATCCGTAGCTTTTGAAGATTAGCCTCACTTCTTTTATTTTGGAATAATAGCTACCTGGCAGTCTAGGGTCACTGGGCTGTCTTCAAGGCATCATTGCATTCACTTGCACATGCATCTAACTTTTATAGTCAAAATAGATTTTTGCTTTTTTTTTTTCCCCCCGGGTGTCATCAAAATACTGATTTAGACAAAGACAAATGCCTTAGGACAAAGGCAAATACATTCAAAACTATCTACATGCTTTCTCCAACCCCACAACCCAAGGACAGCTCCATCACAGTCTGCAACAAGGTGGCCCCATTTTTGTGTTTAGTAGCTCTTTTTGGTGTAAATAGGCCCCGAAGCAGGCAGTGTTTCCCTTTATAGCAGCTCAATTTAAAACAAGAAACTGCTGGAATAAGCTACCTTTTTGATCCATGCAGCAGAGCTGTAATTTACATTTGGTTCTGTTTTTCTCCTTATCACCAGAGCTGTCAGAAGTTCCTTGATTCATTGTTGTGGCGATGGAAACACTGAAACCCCAAGGCAGCAGCGTGGGTAGATGTGGAGATGCAGCGCTGGGACTGACCCGCTCTCCCAGGACACCGCCGCTGGCCCGGGACAGGGCACAGCTCAGGGAAGCACAGCCTTGCTCATGGCTAGCTTGAGGCCCACAGAAGCTTGTGACCAGGCCCCAGAATTATTTAATAGGGAGTGAGTGAAGAGAGCAGAGCACAGGGGAGCCAGTTTTGTGGGAAAGCGAGCAGACATAACTTTTTAGCAATCTGATTTTTGAAACAACCTCAAATTACCCTATGCAAGCAGGTCCTAACCAGTGCTGGTGAATCTGTACATGTAACTCAACATGATTTAGGGAAGTTCAAAGTTGCCTCTAAACATTTATCCCCTTCTTAGGGAGGCAGATTCTGAAAACGTCCTCTCTACGTAATACTGGGAATGAGAGAGCAGCAGAGAGACCCAGGGTCAAAGCCTGTGACAAAGCCAGCCGTGTGCCATGGCCAAGCAGTGGAAATCCAGTGGGATCAGAGATCTGTGTCAGGTCTTGTCCATAACCTCAACCCCAGCCCACTCAGTTTGGTACAATGCAAATCTAACTCTGAAACTCAAAATGCAGACATCTCCAGAGGCTGAATAAGCTACACAAGTTTTGCTAGCAGTTTTGCCAGCCTCCCCAGTGCCACCCCAGCACCCCCAGGTCTTTGCAGAAGGGAATCCCTGTGGCCCTGCTGGCACACACTCACGACCTGAGCATGCTGCCCAACAGCCAGCAGGCACCAAAGGTGGATGGAGAGCACCTGGCCCAGCCCTGCAGTCAGCCCATAATGCTGCAGTACTGTAAAGCTCAAGGAATCATTTCAAAAAGAGGCTAAGAAAAGGATCCTGCAGGAATTGTGCCCAGTCTCGTTGTTGGAAAACTATTTGACGTAATGAACAAACATGGAGACTTTTCCAGGAAATGTGTTTCTTTATTTAAATAAAATTAGTGCCAGTAGAAACAATAAACTTTAAATACATGAGACAATTATATACAACTCGATGTTAGGAATTATATACATCAGTTTTTTACAGATACAAATACATTTATACCAAAAGTAAAGGACGAAGGAGAGAGCAATGGAAAATGTGACAACTTGTACATGTCAGTCTCTTTTGGAAAGTTTCAGGATTCAAGTGATTCCAGGCAAAGTGCCAAACTTAATTTGGCTCCTTTCAAACTTAAAACAGCCCCTTTTAGAGTAAATCTACCAAAAAGCTTTATATGGTCTGATCCAAAGTTCAGTGAAGCCGATGGAAAAACTCCCGCTGCCTTCAGTCTGCCCCAATCAGGCCCTTTCGGAGCACAATGGAGCCTTTGTTCTGCCGTGCTCGGAAAGAGACAGCGATCCCTGATCCCTGCATCCCCTTAACCCTCTGAGCCCTCCCCAGCGGCAGCAGCACAGCACACTCTGCCTTCAGGTCATTTCTGCCCTTCTGCATTCATGTTTTCGAGCTGTCTCTCAAGCTCTAACGCCAGTGGATAAATCACAGAGCTATTTTAGTGCAGGAAATACGTGGAGACATTTTGCAAATATTTTGCTGTGCAATGCTTTAGATTCAGGCTCTTCAGCCCTCATGCTTCAAAACTAATCAAAACACCGTAATAAGTTATTATAAAATATAAGGTATGATTGAAATATTAATTTTCTTTTTTGTATTAATTTTTACTTCTTGTAAAAGTGCAATAATTTAGCAACAAATTTCATGAGCATTTGAAAAATGTCACAGTACCATTAAATTGGGGAAGGGGGAAGTCTGTGGTGGTTTTAAAAACTAGTTACGAATAGCTTTCTAGAAATGCATGTGTCACATGTGAGCTGATTAAACATTGATGTAACACAATGCTTACCTACACTGGCTTAAATAGAGCAGAAAGTCTAGATTCTTTAATGATGTAAATGGGTACAATTTTACTGACCTCAAACAGAGAATTTAACTCCAACAGAGAAGCACAAAATCTTGAGTCCCTGACTCAGCTGATGATTTCAGTGGGGCCAGGAATTCACCCTTGCTAGGTTAAATTCCATTCAGAATTCCACCTATTTTTCAAGGGGGCGTAACAGAGCAGCATCTGTTTGAGCCTTTCTACATCTTACAGCCTGTAACAAAGATCTTTTAACATCTCCTTTAACTTACAGATCTTTGCCTTTAGTGACCAAATGTATACATCTTTAAAAAATACAAAAGCAAAAAAACTAAACCACCTTTCCTGTTAGTGATTCAGTCACAGGCTGGATTGCAGCAGAAGGTGGTGAACCTGACCCAGCCAGGACATGTACAACTTCAGCAAAGACACGGAGAAGTGTCATGGGTCTGGAGCCAGGCTCTACAAACTGAACAGGAACTCAGTGCCTCTTTTTTTCTGCCTTGTCTTTCATTCTTTCTGTACCTAAAGCCAGTCTCCAGTCATGCTGCAATCTCCCTTCAAGTACAGCACCAACAAATTTTCAGCTTTCGAGGCCTCATTGAGCAAATGTGCTGTTGGCTGTGGTTTGTCATAAGAAAAACACAGCAAGAGTATTTCTAGTCTGTCACAGCTTTGTGTGAATGAGCATTACCCATCATCTTTAAGAACCAGGCACTTGCATGAGGGTAACTCCCCCAAACATTTCCCAGATATTTACAGAATTCTGAAATATGCAGAGACATGCCAGTAATAATTACCTCGTTAGAAGATACATATATATTCACCATGTTCTTAGCTTTCAAAGTAAGAAATAATAATGGAAAAATTAAAATTAAGCAACCCAGTTATGTGCAAGTTACACTTTGAAGTTGGGTACCACTGCTTCCTTGTCCTGCCAGCTCTCAGGAGCACCTTGGGCCCAGGAGCACAGATACCTGTTCAGAGTTCATTGGAGAGCAGAAAAGTAGAGCCACAAGTTCTCAGTGGGAGCTCCACTCACGCTTTGGCAGCTGATCAGGGGAGCCCTGCAAGTGCTAGGAGTTCTTCTGCAGGTTTTCCACAGAGCCCTCGCTGCTCTCGTTGAGGGGCGTTTCTGACACTTCCCCGAGCTCAGTATCCAGCACTTCCTCCTGGATGGTGAAGTGCACATCTGGGGAGGAGGACTCGGAGCTCACGCTGCTGCCTTCCATGGAGCAGATGGCGCAGGACAGGGATGGCACCATGCTCTCCTGCAGCATGTTCAGCATCATGGGGATCTGCGCGGATTTCAGCCCTGCGACGGTTGGTAGAGGCTTTACAGCTTCCCCCCACTCTCTCTCCTCATCTTTGTAGAGCAGAAGCAAATTGGATGACTTGTCTTTTCTTTTGGATTTCATGTAGCCAAGCATTATTCCTATCAGGAAGATCCCGTAGAAAGACATGACAATCAGAATGTAAAAATACTCGTTGCTGTTGTTCTTCTCTGTGCTGGGAGATTCAGCATCAAGCATAGCTTGGGTCACATTTGCATGGTCCATCTTCAGCATGGAAAGTGTTTTACCAGAGCTAAAGCCTAGAGGAGAATGTAAATGGTCATGTAAGATCAAACTTCAGAGCAAAGGTGTAAAAGAAACACCTGGGAAAAGGTTACCCCAAACTCTTCCTTATTCCTTGTAATTGTAAGCTTGCAAACCCCACACCTGATTCAAGCTCCAGTCTATTGTACCTCTGCATTAGTACTGTAAGTGAATGAACTCTCATTCAGATACAGAAATCATTAAAGAAAACACATAATATCTTGAATTCAGTGCTGAATTATAAAACCCCAATCCACATGATTAAAGAAAGAAAACTGTATAGAAATTCTCTGTTAGGCACTTAAACATAGTTTTGTGCTACTTGATCATGTTTCCATGGTGGGGGAAAGTTAGGAGTATTATTTTGTTCAGTGATGCAGGAAAAAAAAATAATCAAAAAGCAACTTACGACAGTATGCAAATAATTCCTCCTTTTGCAAAGCTCAAGAGACCTTTCCTCTATCAAATGCCGGGTGTTCTGAAAACTTTCCTCTGCTGCAGTTGGAATAAATAGCTCTCAAGAAATGTTTCATCACGTGTTTTAGAGGCATAGTTTATAATAGTTTTGTGTTGGAGTCAACAGATGAACTTGAAGGATTGCAGTTCAACCCACTGAACTCTTAACAGCTGTGAAAAGAAAAAGAGTTGGGAATTCAGATTTTACTCTTTCCTAACCAGTTCCACACTGGCTCTTTCAGCTTGTGAATCTGCTCCTTTAACATCCCAGTTGCTGAATCTGACCTCTTACCCTGAGAGCTGCTACACAGAATGGAAAACCTGCAGATTGTTATTCTGTGTTTGTCATAACATAGAAAAATATACATGTGAATTTTATATTAGACACTACTAAGTTATTTACATGTCTGCCATACAGAGTGTTCTCTAAAGAGACAGAGGAGGAAACAAGTTGTTTTCTTTGGTCAGGAATAGTGACAAAGCTTTAGCAAGTGTGTGCAGAACAAAGTGGTGACTTTCAACTCATGCTGCAGCTCCACTTTGCCACAAGGTGAGGGGCTGGGGAGAACTGGGCCCTGAGTCTTGAGTGAGTTTTGGATGGATGGGTGCTGGTGCTGCCTAACTTTGGGCATCAAAGCAGCAACTGTGGTTCTGTAAGTTCTGTACATCATCAGTGGAAGGGTGCAGACTCCTCCAGGGAGCAGTCTGGAGCTCCTGAAGTTTGCAGCTGCATTTTGCCTCCATAGAAGCAGCTAAGAGTTAATGCTGTGTGCAGGATATTATGCCTAAATAGAGACCAGGGCCACTGAGTTAATGATGATTTAAGCACAAAAGGATGTTACCAGTTCCTGGGCAGAGGGATGCTCTCTGAGCGACTGCCGCAGGCTGCTGGGCAGAGCAGGACACCTCGCAGCCCACTGGGGAGTTGGGGTGCAGCCTGGGTTGCAGGGCCCACAGAGTTCCCAGTCATCAGCCCAGTGGTACAGGAGGCTCTGAGACCCCTCTCCAACACGTAAGCAACAGTCCAGGCCATGGGAAGAAGGAGGCCCAGCTTGCACCTTAGGGATTTCATTTCCTTATCCTCTCCATCCCCGTTCTTCACACACAAAGCCCAATTAGTCAGGGCCCACATGTGAATGTCACCCCTTCTGCAAAGCTTCAAGGATGTTTATGTAACAGAACACTCCACTTCCAGAAAGCAGTAGACTGGTGCTGGAGTTTCCCAACGGTAGGTCTGGGGTTTTTTTCCCTGCAGTCACTTGTGGATTCTTTGCATAGACAGCAAATTCTTTTCCAAACTCTGCCCTTACAATCCCTCTGAGGTAAAAGGCAGATAGGATTAACTTCTCTTCACATGTAAGAAAAGGCAAGAGAGAGAAGTTAAGCAACTTTAGATGTAGTTGAGCATTCGAGAAAAGACAGAATTGCATGTGTGTTTGGAACCAGCATTTTCCATCATTTCTCTGAACGATTACAGAAAGAAAGGAAAAAATTACATTAGCCAGATTGCCCTCTCTGCACCTTAAAATAGAGGATCCTCCCTTTAGGATGTTGGTTTTATCTCCCTGTGCATTCCCATGTGATAGCTCAGGAGCTGTTGATGTTGGGCTAACGTCTGCTGGGATTTCATCTGACAAAATCTGTCTGCAGCACCAGCTTGCCAAGTCTGAATTCTTCTTCCCTGTTCCCGACAAATTACCGAGCAGGCAACAAGAGCATATCAACTGTAGGCTAAAGCAGACCCCAGAGCAAGTCTCTGGATTTTCTAGTTAACTTTAGGGAATATTTACTTCACAACTTTCACAGCTCCATGTGATGTCTGCCCTCCCCATTCAGCTCTGGAAGTTTGGGGGTTGAAAAATTAAAGACAACGCGTCAGATTTTAGCAACACCTTCTCATGCAGGACTTTCACAGACTTGTGAGGAAATGCCTTGCATTGTTGGGTCAATGAAAATTGGCTCAGTACAAGGAGAAATCCTTTCTCTCCGCTCATGAAACCCTCTTTGAAGTGGCTTGATCCTGGGAATAAGACCAGCTAATGCCCTTCATCAGTGTCACCACTCACCTGGACACAAAGGCACACCCAGAGGCATGGACACCCCACGGCTCCCAGCAGTGAGCCAGCAGAGCAGGGGCAGACCAGCTCTTCTGTAGGCACCTGCATGTGCAAATAGAATCCTTTATCTGCTCCAAACCCTTGTATTCTTCATGTAGGTGAAGCTCTGTACCAAATCATCAAGAGGAACTGGAGCACCCAACTGGAACACAGAAGACTGCTCAGGTACATCCATAGATTTATGCAATTCCCCAAAAGTTTAACTGACAGATTACTGGATTGCATAATTCTGCAGAGTTATTGACAAAAACTCTTTGCAACTATGTTTACTTTGGCTAGCTGATGACAGCTCTTCTCCATCTGTTAGCCCATGGTTCTTAAAAACAGTTTAATTTCAAAAAGGCCTGCAAGGAATTCCTGAGCCTTCTGTAGACATGAAGAGGAGGGATAGCAAGACACTGGGGAATAACCACCTGAAAAGCATATGCCACTTGCTTACTGATGCCATCAGTCAGCTTTCTCAAGCTGTACTCTGCAGAAACTATATTTTTGTCTAAAAACAAGACCTAGAAATTAAAAATTGGAGTTTTAGAAAATTGTACTTGCTGCAAATTATATTGTAAAGCCATTGATCACAGCATAAATCTTGCCTAATTTGAAATAACTTATTTTTAAAGTTAAGCTTACTAGCTACTTCTTTTTTGATGTCTCTTTCTTTCTTCCTTTCTGATAAATTCTTTTCCCCAAACATCAGAGAATTTTCCCTGAAATTTCATTTACACATCTCTTAGGCTTTCAGCAATTGCCTCTCACATGTTCCTCTTCACCTTCTTTGCACCCATCCCAAACAAGGCTATAACGTTTAAGAATAATCCTCGTGCTGTTGCTACCACCTTCCATATTCCCCCTTTGGAAAACATTCAGGCCAACAAAGCAGAGCAGCAGCCAGGCACTCCAACAGTGAAAAGGTCACAACATAGTTGTTGATGCCAGATTTTTTTTCTCAAGGTCCCTGTCTCCTAGAGAGCCTTTTGTGGCAGCAACCTCCGTCACCAAAGGACGCAAACGTTGAGGCTTGAGGCATCCCACGGGGCAGGAATTCACAACATGGCTTAAGGGATCATATAATGTGAGCCCTTCCTCCAAATAAAAATTTGAGGACAGTCAGAAAACTGAACAAAGACAGAATCTATTATGAAGACAACATGAAACCTCCTTAGAGACCCAGATGACTCTGCAGGCTGCCATGGAAAATATATGCCTAACCCTTCATTACAGGCATCACCCACGTTCTGATGTTGCATTTATCTTTCTTGCCCCAGTTAGTGAGTTAATAAGACTAAAGACACCAAACAACTCTTAAAGGGCCAGCTCCTATGGGAAGCTGAGCCTGTTTGATGAGTGTTTGCTGACAGTACCACTCTAAAGAGTACCCAGGTATGTGCTTTTTTAGAGTTACATCTGAAAAAAAAAAAGAAAAGAGAAACAGGAAGCACAGAGGAGTTGGGTTTTTTCTTCCTGCACATACACACTTAATGGAAGTAATGTTTGGTAATTTACTGCTAGGGGGAAAAGGGAGGGAGAGTTTTGCTATGCAACTATGAACTTATTTTTGATTTGACCTTCCAGACACTACATTTGGCAAAGGACAACCGATGGTGATCAAACAGATGATCAATATATTTCACTCACACATATTATTTCAATTAAAGTAACGTTGGAGCCGCTTTTGACACCATAAAGGAAGACATGATAAACTAGATGTTTGTGGTCCTGATCTGGTCTTGCATTTAAGGACATGCCACACTGAGAGCTACACAGTGACTTTCAGTCCTGCTGCAAAACACACACCTCACTGAGGACCTGAGCCAAAGCCCCCTGAAGTTACTGGCAGTGCCTCTCCTCAAACAAACACCAGCACCTGCTCCTTGAAGCCTGTGGGTGTGTTGGAATAAAAGCTAGTTCAAAAGCAGCAATTCACTCACTCCCAAAGAAGGCAATGAGGGGCAGAAGGAGCACAGTCCACATGCCTCCTCACTATTAAGTGTATTAACAGGATGAAATTTATGACCTTTACTACATGCTCTTAACACTTCTCTGCCTCATCAGTTTAGCCACTTAAGTGAAATTAATCTAATAATACTTACAAATTTCTTGTGCTGGGAGGCACAGCATGGTAACACAGTGGCAGATCACCACCCAAAGAGGCAACAACCACTGTGTCCACAAGCACAAGGCCTGGGCTGGCATTTGAGCCACTGGCACTGAGCCACTGTCTCATCACTCTAGGTTCAATGTCATTTTCCATCACTCTCCCTTATTTTTCATACTGCAGAAATAGATGACATTCTTTATAAACTTGACATGAGCAATTTCTAGAGGAAGATGGCAATTTCCTCAGTGTCGTCCATAATATACTGTGTTGCCATCTGGATGCCAAATGGAAATAATGGTCTGATCTGTTATTAAATATAAAAAACTTAGTAAAATGCTACAGCTCTGCCTTGTTACCTTACACCCTTCACTGGGGAAAACACGCAAATATAACTCCAGAAGAAGCATGCATCAGCCTTCTCTCCAACTTCAGAGTTTAATTTGCTTTAATTCAAATTTTATTTGACTTGCATAGCAGATCCATATTCATGAAATTTAAAATTTCTCAGGCCTTTTCTGCTCACAGAGCAGCAAAAAAAAAAAAAAATATTATTTGCTTCTAATAAATAGAAGCAAATACAGGTTTTAGCAGCATCTCGCAGCCAAGGTGACCATCTGCACTCACAGCCTCAGCTCTAGCAGTGGCAAGAGATTTCCCAGAAGCCACGTCTGGAGTGTGCAGCTGCTCTCCAAGCACACAACAAAGATCTGTAAAGGCAAATTGGTTTCAGATCCTGAGAGATGACAAGCAACAGAAAACCTCAATGATATCTGTAATAACAGTTCAGACTAAATTTAGCATTTACTGTAAGGCATGTTTTGTGAGAGTCTTGGAGTTTTGGAGGGGCATTCCTTTTCCACCTCTAAACTGAATTCCAGAAAGCTAGAAGTGACTGGAAACAGAGTGAAAACAGGTAATTCTCATGATAGTAATAACAAGAAATTACATTAAAAAATACAAACTTTTCTGTGGTTAATGAGAATCTGAGTTCAAAGTCATCACAGCCTCAATTCTGTTTCCTGTAGCTAAGACAGGTTGCAAAGTTATTTTATCAACATAGATTTCCATGCAATAAAATGAAATCTATACCTCACATTACCTTATCCTTTTCTTTTGATGTGACACAGTGAATGTAGTGATGCTTGATTTGAAAATACTTCTTTTAATTTTTCCTTTACTTTTTCTTCTGCCAAATATAATTATCTGTTGGATGCACTACCTTTAAAAACAAAATGAACTCAAAGTTTACTTTGTTTTTGGAGTCAAATAGTAGATTGCTCTACATGGCTCAACTGTGTTCAACATTATTTGCTTCTATTTGGATCCAAAACAGCAAGCAAAATACTAAATTCTGGATGCCACCAAAACAAAAAAGAAAAAAGAAATCAAGAGCCTTCAAATGTGATTAGCAGTGTTTAGGAAAAACAAACAGACTAAAATTTAATCATGAGGGAAACCAAGACTCTGAAACTGAGGAGACAGCTCTTGCTTAGTCCTACTAACCCACAGCATTGTGGGTTTCATTTTCATACATCAAGGAATGGTGAAGACATCAGAGTTTAACAATGCAAGTTCTGCCTCAGACGTGCCCAGAGCTCCCACTGAATCCAGCAGGATTTTAGTGAGTCCTAGGAATACAACTGCTAATACAAGGCAGGATACCTGTCTGCCTTCCAGCATGGTCTGTGTCTATTTTCCTGCCCTAAGATTAAAACACCTGCCAGTACTAAGGGGTACTTCATATCAACTTCTAACACTGCTCTTGAAAACACAGCATTCAAAAGAGATTGGAAACAGAGAGGGAGATCATCATGACATTTACTACAGAAACAATTCTACCCCTTTAGGAACTCACACCATACAGTGAAACCTACAACCTGAGTGTCACAGTGATCTTCCATCCTCCCAAGGACAGAAAACACATGCAGGGGGAGATTCACTCTCCTCTCCCAGAAATAGGTGCAGGGCAGAGATGAAAGGAACACAGAGTGCTATCACAGTAGCACACATCCAGCCCAGCCAAAGTGAAAGCACTTGCAAGGCCTTAGAGGAACAACCCACATTTTTTTTCATTGTTATTTCTTCTAATCCCACAAAATTAGTTCACAAAGAAAGAAGCAGCCCATCCTTGTTTCACAGCCATGTCAAGATAACATCTCAGGTCACTGTGACCTTCGGTGCTTGTGAGGTTTTCATTTTCACATGAGTACCAGATGCTGAGCCCTCTCCATCTGATATTCGCTTTTCTACAACACCAGGCACTCCGCATCATGTTTGTAGCACTGCCTCTGAGTTTTGGTTGTGGAACCTCTCCATTTAACTGTAGCTGTTACAGCAAACATCCATTAATTTCAGCTCTCAACCCTGTTGACCTGAATCTTCATGGGATTTCAAATACAGCTTAGATTACATCACTGCTATTCTCAACAGCAGTCCCCTTTCAAGCTGAAGCAACTAAGATAACACTTCAGTTTGATCTATTACATCTTGGCATCTGTTGACTGTATTCACTTTTTAGAGCATTCACTTTTTAAAATACTCAGAACAGCTATTTGTATTCTTGTTCCAAAAGTCTGCTTTGGAAACACAACAAAAGGAGCAAAATATCAGTCTAGGGTGTAAAGAGCAACAATAGGATGAACCCCAGGTGTACAGCAAAGAGGACAGAAAGTATACAAAAGAGGCAGCAACAGCACATGCATCTTCTCCAAAGGGAGGGGTTCTGCAAGGCAGAGGAGGGAAAGCAGTAAGCTGTGATTTCTGAAACCTGAGGCTAAGATTTGTTCCTGTGTTTCAATATTTTGGTATTAGTCCTCGTAGCCACAGCTGTGAGCATGCAGGGAAAGGGGCCCTAAATGCATAATGTAGAGAATGGGTTGTAAGCAATGCAGGATCATGCCAGCTCTAACAGGACAGTATTTCTTTCTTCTTAACTGTTAGGAAAACTTTATTTCCTTCAGTTAACACAAGCACTCCTAATCCAGCCTTGTGTGGACAACTGATGGAGTCTGAATAATCCAATCCTCCACTACCGGGACCTTGGCTAATGTAACAGCCCCCCGAACCCTCCCATACCTCCTGCATGAAAGATGTTTGGAAGGGGTTCCAAGAGATCTGGAAAAGCCCAAGGAGAAGCCCTGCTGACATCTCCCTCCCCATTGCTGTGAGTGCCAACCCTGCAGATCAGGTACACCTAGGGAGCTGCACGTGGCATCAAACTGAACAAACTGTGCAGCCCCTGGGAATCACTGCCACATCCCATGCTGGGTCTGTGCCCACACCACCCATGGAAAACTGCCCCTGTGCCACGTGGGGAACAGAAACAGGGGAGAGAGCACGCATCTACAGTACAACAAGGCTGATCAAAGGAATTCAAACTAAATTCCCAAATGGATTATTAAAAAATTAAACCAAAGAAAATAAATGTAGCAATATAAAAATGCCTACTTCAGGCAGGGGTGGTTTAATGATAAAAAAAAAAAAACCCAGAGGTGATGTATTTTTAAAATGCAATCTTTTATATCTCAGTGGGCAGACATGAAAAAATTTCATTAAAGCAAAGATAACCATTGTTTTGATGGAATTGTGCTTTTAGAACTTAGGGGAAAACTCTCTCTTCCTCTCTTGGCTGCTTGTAACATGTGAATAATCAGCCCAAAGTAAACAACATGTGGTCTTGTGTGGTCTTTTCATATGAGGTTGGTATTTCACTCAAAACTAGGAAGTGACAGGAAGTGGGGAGCTCTGCACAGATACAGGGGACCTTGTGCTTTCCCAACAAGCTCTGGAAATGCAGCGTGTTTGAAGAAAAAAACTCATTCCTGTTGCAGATGGGAAATGCAAAACAATTACATCTAAACACATAAAATGAATAAATGTTTCTTTGAGTCACATAGCTAAAGAATTTTGCATAGCCTTACTTACAACATTTCCTGGCTCTTTCATGAGCATTTCAATGCTCCAGTGTCATTGAGCACCAGTCAATTCTTAAACAGAAGTGTTAAAGGAGTTCCTGGAAGCAACATAACTGCTGTATTATTTGCAATATAGTTCTTGATGTGTGGTGTTGCTCACATAAATCACCCACTTAGGGAAGAGGAGCAGTGCCCTGGCAGACAGAAACTCAGCACAGCAGGGGCTGTGCTCCCCTTGCTGCTGCACGGCAGGCAAGGAGCCCATTAGCTGCTTTCTCCAGCAAGGCTCCTGAAAGAATGATGAGTGTTTAACATGCTGCTGCCCATTTTCACATCGCCATGGGCTCTGGAACACTTGTTTTGGTTTTCTGAACCGCTGCTCGCTCACCCAGCCCAGCATGCCCCGACTCCTCCCACCATGGCAGGGGATGCACACAAAGCATCAACCCAGCGAGTTTTCCAAGTGCCTGCTCCCCTTCCCTGCCCCAAAACCTCTCTCCCACACGACCTATCCATATCCCCACCAGTCCAGCCCTCCCTCTGTGTGGTTTTGACCTCTATCCTGCCCAGCCATTCAATCCAGCTCAGCCAAAGCCCAGGAGAGGTTTGCTCCCTCCGGGCACCCCCAGGATTTGGCTGGGTCCCTGTGTCCCACGGGCTCAGCTTCGTGCTCTGTGGAGTACAAAGGCAAGAGGACACAGTCTACTCTCATACACAAAATCCTTCCACTGGGAACTGAAATGCAAACTGGAAGCCATTGCTTTGAATACTGGGACTCGTGTGGTCCTTGCCTTCATTTCCGGGCTTACCACCTCCTGAGTTAAACATCCCACCACCTTCTCCCTCTGTGACTCTTGTCCCTTGCCTTTGATTCTCCCAGATTATCTCATTTTCACCATCAGTCCTTCAAAAACCACGTTGCCAAAGCATCTCCTTAAAACCCCTCTAAGATCAACCTACTATCTTGTAGGCTGGGAAGTGAGATAGAAAAAAGATTTTAAATAACACTAAAATACTATCAGAAATACTCATGTGCACTACTCAGTACCACATCCTTATACTTGTCCGTATCGTCTGTCTTTTCTCTGACATTACTGGCTATAAACACAATGTGCCACATCAAACCAAATTGCTGTGTTTGTGCTGGGGCAGGACTGTGTTTTTCTGGAGCAAAACAGCTCTCATTTTTCTGAGCCCTGAAATAGCAATCACACCCCATACGTTTGGGAAGCACTCTGGGCTGGGACAGCTCTGCAGGGTTCCAAGTGCTTTCCCAACACCTCCCTTCAAGAAAGAGCTGCCCAAACCAGTTCCTTCCTTCTCCCCAAAAATAAACTCTCTTTGCCAGATTTCCCTGGGGGTGCAGCTCAGCACCTTGCTCCCCACACCACCAGCACTGGGGCTGGTGCAAGGCACATTCCAGGAATGCTTCCAGCCATAGTGTCTGTGCTTCCAGCTCCTAACTCTCCTCCTTTTCCTGAAAGTTCTCCCGTGCTTTAGTCAGATATTTTTATTTTAAATAGTTGCTCATTCAAAAGCAGAGAGGGGTGCATATATTCTGGAAGATTCCCTGCCCAGGTCCTCATTGCTTGGTAAATCCTATTAGGATTGGAGTGCAGACCAAGAAAATATTAATCTGAATTCATTTGCATTTGTAAATAACAGATTTAAATGAAAGAGTGAATGCAGATTTAACAGCATTAGGATTAGCCAGCAGCATAAGCAAAAAGAGAACCATGAAAAAAACCTCACAAAAAAATTTTAAAAGCCAGTTCTTTGGGATTAAGGAGTTTTGACAATTAAGCTTTATGATTTGCTGCTGAATCAACCAACAAGTCAAAATATGTCATTATTTTTTTTCTAAACCCAAGAACTAACAAGAAAAACAAAATAAATTCCAATCAATGTTTTGGGCTATTATAAAGAGTTTTTTTTTTAATATTGGGATCTGAAGATTACTACAGAACATGACTAAAATGTAAAAAGCACAAGATTGTCAGTGATGAGCTGTGCCAGGGTGCAAGTTTGACATGACAAGGGCAGAACCAACTTGTTCTGTTCTCCTTCATGATGTGGGGGTGAATAAAACAAAATTAATCTCTTCCAGTTATGAGAAGGATGAAAAGCAGCTGCAGAGTCACTCAGACAGGCACAGATCAGACATCCCTGAGGATACCACAGCCCTCACCTCCAGGAGCTGCAGGCTCTGCCCTGCCTCTGCTGCAGCCCCACTGGCTCCTGCAGCTCCCTCAGAAGGCAGGGCTGAGCTGATAGACATTACAGGATCCCAAAAGCTCCTGGGAGGAAGCTCACAACCCCCCACTACACTTCATTTGAAGGAAAGAAATCTCTTTTATTACAGGCACTCAACCAGCACAGGCACAGCCTGGAGCTGCTCAGTTCCACAGGACACAGCAAACCCACACAGAGATCATTCCCCACTGAAGTCACTGGGCTGGTTTGTTTTTCTGTAAGGTGAATCATTCTGCCCTTTGGGTTTAATACCTACATCCTTTTCTAGAAAAGATTCCTACCACCTCAGCTCTGTAAATTGCCTCATAACATCCCACTGATGTCAATAGCAACAGGGGTTGGTCAACTCTTCACCGTGCCCAGAACACAAAAATCTGCCCCTTTGCAGCCACCTCCAGGTCTCACAGTTCAATGTTTGCTGGTCCCTCTGCCATTAGCTCCCTCCCAAACACAACTCACATGATTCTCTTTGGTATTCAACAAACCACAACAGGTTTCCTACAAGTGGGAGTTGTGATAAATCCTGTCTCATCAGAAATCTCAGTGTAGGAAAGTTTAGATCATCACTAAAACACAAAGTTGCCTTTTTAGGTTTTTTGGTGTTTGCCTCATGTCTTTTTATCCTGCCTCCCATTACTTGTTTCAGGGCCTGATGAAACTCAAAAAGGAAAGAAAAGAAAATTAAACACAGACATTAATTTGGGTACCTAGTGCTCAGACACTTCCAATATATTGCCCTATGCCTTGCTGTTATTTAGCTCAGGAAAGCAGCCATCTTGCTAAATTAAAGATATTAGAAGCCTTATGAGTAAAGTGATCCGAGGCTTTGCCCCCTCATTTATTAGCATTTTCATTTAATTTCTCTTCTTTTACTCAGCCCTTCATTTCAGAACCGGTCAAGTTACAACCTCATAGGTTCATTATCACATGGAAAAATCCACGTGCCCGGCCAGTGCCACAGACTGCAGCAGCACCCTGCGAGCAGGGACTCCAGCAGGAGGGAGCTGCACATCCCCAGCCCGGCCCTTCCCGCAGCCCGAGTTGCCATGGCTACGGGCGATGCTCAGGGAGATGAGATTGCCATGGCACCGCGGCAAGAGAGGCCACCGGGGCAGGGGACACACTCTCGAGTCCAGGTGCCATCGTTTTCATTAATAAGGGAATGTAATGAAGCCAATTGAACACAGGTAATGCAGATTTCTGGGGCCATTTCTGTTGGACTAAACTTAGGAGAGGTTCTAATCCAGCTCTAAAAACAAGTGGTAAAACCGCACGAGTTTGTTAACAAAATAAATCACAGACAAAACATATTTGGATTTCTATTGTTATAACAATAAAGCGGGGGCAATTAATATGGACTAAACATAAGTAAAAACTGAGGATGTGAGGATCCCTCACATCTACATGAACTCCAGACTACTTTCTGAAGATGAAAGGTGGAGGCTTCCTTCCCAGGGGTCAGATACAGTGCCAGGAAAACCGAGCAAGCAGCAATCTCCTCTGTACCAGGATTTTAATACTGGAAATTTGTCCACGACTGGGGGTGTTCCAAACTCAGTCCGTGTGACTCACAGGCACTCCTAAGCAGGACCGTGTTATCAGTTGCCCCCATTTAATCAGACACCTTGCAGCACTGAGACACTCACCTCACACAGCTGAGCTGTTGCCAAGACACCATTCACACTTCTGACTCCCCATTAACATCAGCTAATAATCTTCTGCCGTCGGCTTTCAGAGCACTCCAGAAGGATCCAAGGCTGCTGTAAGAAAACAGAGCAAGAGAAAAAAAGCTTCTAGCTCTTGCAAGCAGTCAAATTAAGTTTAGCCCATGGCTTTTGCATGCCTCAGATAACTAGAAAACCAGAAAAATCAAATCCTAACTCCATTACTTTAATCATTTGGGGATCTGAGTTGTAAATTTTGAATTACAACTTGGTAGGAGTTGGCAGGAGCAATTAAACTTTAAAAAGCAGACATGACCACAGGTTCCCCTGTCTCCACCCGTTTCTCCCTCGAGTGTTAACAAGCTCTCTCTCTCTCTGCTTACATCCACAGTTGGGTCCCTCCTCCTTCCCTGGAAGCCCACAGCACAACCCCTGCACTTCTCAGCTGCTTTCCCATTTTGTTCAGAACACAGACTATGTGGATATTCTCAGTTTAGTCAGAGAGAAAAGAGAGAAAAAGAAAGAGATTTTTCCCAGGCTTAGCCTGGCAGAAATCTCTTTCTCTCTTTTCTCTCTGACTGAACTGAGAACATCCACAGACTGTTTGAGCAGAGGTTCAGATGGGCACAGAAGCTGTTCATCCTGAACAAAGCTTTTGGGATCAGCATCCCAGGGCTGGGGCTGGGGACAGCCCTGCTGCAGAGGCTGGCCAGCACTGATGCTCTTCAGCATGGACAAGGTCTGGGAGACAGAAAAATTCCAGCCAGCCTCATCTCACCCCATTGTTTTGCTCTGACTGAAACAAACTATTATCTTTGACCCTACTCTCCTCCTAGGATGCAATCACAGCACTTGTGAAATGCTGCTGCTTCTGCAACACTAAATCTTCAGTGGGGAAATCAGTCCTGTAGGTCTGAGTCTGAGCAAGAGCTCCAGACACTCAGTAACCAGCACGTTTCCAGGGCTGTGTGTCCCAGGCTTTGCACTGGTAATGCTCAATCCGTGTCTTTACCCTCGGCAGGAAGGGAACAGGGCACAGGGAGATGAATGCCAAGGCTGCTGCAGGAAGCCAACAGAGCAATAAATGTTCAACCTCTACTGCAGCAACCAGATTGTTCTTACCCTCAGGTAGGTTTGTGTCAGATCTTATTTCAGCTGAATTTGATATTGGCCTTCAGAACAGAACAGCCTAAAGAAATCCTTACATCTATGAAAAAAAATATTGCAGGGAAGTAAAGGAGGGATAAGAACCCCAAACCAACACATTTTTTTGAGGTTGGTGTGACACTATCTGGGTGTGAGAAGGGGAGATTTCTGACTTGCACCCTTCATTCTGTTGCTGGACACGTCACTGGCTCCAGGACTGAGAGGAAAACACAACTGGGTCACTGCCCGGCAGGAAGACGACCTCCAGGGAGGTCAGGGGCTCTCCCCTGCAGCAGGAAAACTACAAAGGATGGATTCAGAAGAGATAAAGACTTTTTTATTTTGCTCTGCTATTGTGAAATAGACAGTCAGAATCTTTTCAAAATAAATAAAGGAGGACTGGGAAGATAATTCTTTACAGTAATGAAAGGTATTGCTTTTTTCTTGATCCAAAATGTGAGGGAATCAGGTCAGAACCAAGGGTCTTTGCTCTTGTGGGAGATTCCCAAATTCACAGGAAAACAAATGTCACTGCTGCTCACCAAGACATCTTGCTGCCACCAAGTCATGCACGCAACTGCTGTCGTAACTGAGTCATTGAGAAGCTACAAACATTTCCCACAATTTTCCTGTAAGGTTGTGGGGTTTCTGGTCTAGTGACTGAAAAGAAAAAAACAGTCAGCTCCAGCACAAAAATTTAAAATTACATTTTAAATATTACTTAAATTATATTTAAAGAGTATAAATGTCTATGGGCATCCTTCACACCTTCTGTCAGCTGAGTTTTCTTACACTGCAGTTTCAGGGAATGAACACACTCAGACTGTGCCCCAAGATATTCATACAGCTGCCTTTTAAGGCTATCACATGGACCAGCAGAAAAACACCAGTAGAGACTTTTGTCTTTGAAACTACCAATACCAACATTCCAGTTCATTAGCTGAGGAAATAAAATAAATTCAAGTAAATGATCCAAACTCACATGGCCTGAGTTCCTGATTCCCTCAGTGCTGCAGGAGCATTCACCCCCAGAGTGGCTGCAGTGACAAGGGCCTCTGTGACACTTGTTTGCTGATGTCCCCAGCACCCCACGCTGGCTGGGGGCCCCATGGCTAAGGTGGGTGGCCTGTGCAGCTGCAGGGGAGCCAGGCTGCTCCAGCCCCCACCTCTGTAAACACCTCCAGAAGTGATGCCTGGTCACACCAAGAAACTCCTGCAGACAGCTTGAGGTATAAACTCCAGAATAAACCAGATGAAGAGAAGGGATAATGAAGAGGATTAAAGTTTCAATATACTTTAGAAAAAATTTGACAAGACTTCTGTCAACTCAGTTAATACAGAAAGTCTTTTGCTGCAGCTAACACGTGCTTCTGATTTTAAAAATGATTTATAAATTAGGAGTAAGATACCAGATGTGGAGATGATGCAAGCATTTGAGATGCATCCATCTTTAAAGTTATTTCTCTCTGAAAACTATGAGAAAGGTCTTGGCAGCAAAACCAAAAAGTTTTAAAAAAGGGTGAAAGGATACTAATTGTTTATTAAGGGGAGCTGGGAAAAAAACCAAAGCAGGACTGTGGACCAGTGGAAGCTGGGTATCATTTTCTGCAGCCCCTGCTGAAGGTTACCACAGTGTCCTCCATTGTATAAAAGTCAGTGTTTAGGAGGAAGGAGCTCAATTCAGGGTTGCTGTCAGGAGGAAAGGCTCCGTTTGCCCGGCGGGGTTTGTGCAAGCCCTGCATGGGAAGTGCGGCTCTGCCCCGCGCCCCGGCCCCGCTGCAGCCGCCGCTGTCCCACGGCCGAACCGCGGCAGAACGCGGGGCGGGAGCGCACCCAGCGCCAGCGCTCCCTGTGGCACTGCCAGCGCTCCCCGTGGCACTGCCAATGCTCCCCATGGCACTGCCAGCGCTCCCACGGCACTGCCAGCACCCTCTATGGCACTGCCAGTGC
Organism: Ploceus nigricollis; assembly: GCA_013399945.1. NCBI lineage: Eukaryota > Metazoa > Chordata > Aves > Passeriformes > Ploceidae > Ploceus > Ploceus nigricollis. The sequence continues at coordinate 74,438 of VXBC01001702.1, read as the reverse complement.
TCCCCGTGGCACTGCAAGCACTCCCCGTGGCATTACCAATGCTCCCCACGGCACCACCAGCGCTCCCATGGCACTGCCAGTGCTCCCATGGCACTGCCAATTCTCCCCATGGCACTGCCAGCGCTCCCATGGCACTGCCAGCGCTCTGGCTCCGGCACACAAGGGCATACCCAGAGACTCACACAGACACAGGCAGAAGAGAGCGTGGAAGAGAAGGAACCAAACAATTCTTAAAAGAGGCCTGTCTTAAACCAAATCTGAAAGAAGCCAGGGGTTGGCTGCAATGTCAGCCCTAAGAGGGACAGAAAATCTGAAATGGTGGCAGCATGTGCTCCTAAAGGGACTTTCTAAGGCTTTGTCACACTGAATCAGCACAGGATTCTGCAAATCACAATGGGCTAGAAATTTCTATCACAATAAAGCTGTTCTGAGTACTACTGGAGCTTTCTTGAAAAAGTAAATAAACAAAGACAAACAGATGGAAATAATTATAATTCAAATACTTGGAATTGTTGGAGTGCAGCTTTCAACTATCCCAAATTGGTTTGGGGCCTAAAAACCCATCCAAACTTTTTCTAGCTAAAGCTAGAAAAGAGAAAAAAAGGAAAAAAAAAAATCACTCCTGGCATAAACAGGTGTGAGGTTCCTGGGTTCTGGCCCACTGCAGCACACACTCCATGGCACCCTGAGGGACAGCCTGGCACCCTGGGCACCCCCCACCTTCAGGGAGGGACAAACCCTTGGAGTGGGACACCCAGGGAAGGGCCCAGCAGTTCAGTGATTGACCAGGTGGGTCATCCAGGTGGAGATATCCTGTGGCACACCAGGGCCAGGACCATGGTTTAGCTGCTGTCAGCAAAGGAGAGGGGCAGCCAGTGCCCCCCAGCACAGAGGGGGAGGGAGAAGGGGTGAAGGGGCAGCATCCTGACACCAGGAGTGCATCCTGTGGCCAGTTAAACTGTCAGACATCACATGGCAATTCAGAACCTTGTTTAATATTAACCATGGGACATTTATACTAATGGAAAAAGAAAGGTGTCAGGATAATGTAAATTTGTTTTTCTTTTCCTGTTTTTTTTTTTTTTTTTTAATCAGGTTTTCTATTTCCCACTGAATTGGGGCTGCTACAGACGAGCAACACTGGCTATTCACAAATCTTCAAGCCAGAGGCTGAGGACAGCAAATCTTTGCTTTCATGGCAGACATTTCTCAAATGGAATTCTTTCTCTCTACCAAATTAGCTCACCCTTCCACCAGGACCACAAAGACAGGGTGGGTACTCACCTGCACAGTGCCCTGAGCACAGGTGACACTTGGCAGTCACAGCCTCACTGTTCCAGCATTTCAGAAAAAATCCTATCTAGAAACCTCTGCCAGTCAAGACTTACAGAGAGCATCATGCCTCCTGTGGAAGCAGTCAATTTTATCTACATCTTTTTGTAAACTCTGTAAAATAATTAAAAAAGACAAAACATCAGTTATGGGAAAAAAGCACACCAGAAATATCTGATCAGCCCATGGTATAAGGAATAGTTACTGGTAGAAAATAAAACTGATAGAAGGAAATGGAAAAATTGTTTAAAATCAAGTATCCCTTAGTAGCACTGGGAAAAATTCTGGGGAAATTCCCAAATCTCATCTATTTATGAAAACATTAGGAAAATTACTGCAAAACACACACCCGCCATCAGCAACATGCTGCCCTGTCACTTGCCAGTCCTGGAAAACATCAGACAATCCATTGCTAAGCACATGCAGGAATAACTATATGGGAGATACTTTCAAAGAAATATTTCAGAAGTTTATCAAGACTTAAATAAAAATGAAAGAAATGTCTGAGAGTAGTTTTAGCACATTTTACTTATAACATCCTTGGGGAGACATCAAACAGTTCAGAAGGAACCACCTCCCCCCAGAGCTCCATGGTGGTCTGCAGCAGGAAGGGACAACCCAAAGCCTTCTGGCCCTAAATCTGTCCTATTGCAGGTCAGCCACGATGTCTGCCTGTGCCTGTCAGCCCGTGGGAGTGCAGAGGCACAGGCACATATCCCACTGGAGCTGCACTCAACCAACAACTTATCAACCCCTTTTGACACAGAAATTACTCTTAAAAGTCTCCCTTTTTTGATTCTCCTATTGTTTTACAGCTCTTATGCAACTTTGGCAAGAAGGGGAGGGGAGAGGATGATGCTGAACAGGCCAGATTGCTCATTGGCATTCTCAGCCCTCCTGCTAATTATGTTACACTTTAGCTGGAACAGACCAAGTCCTGAATTGCAACAAAATTGAGCAAAATCGCCTCATTTCCAAGAAACCTGGCAGAAATACCTGGCAGTAAAACATGTGTGAGATCCAGAGAACTGATGAAACATAAAATGTTTAATGAGTTTCAGTAAATAGCTTCCTTACAGCTTGTTAAACATCCACAGCCTATCTTCCAACTACACTGCATAACAGAAACTATGCTTTCCAAATCATTCTTCAGCCTTGTAAGCTATATGCTTAAGATTTAAAAACAACTATGCAAACATGGTACTAGAAAATGTACCAAAAATAGAGAGTTTGCTGAAAAAATCCCAATACAAATCTTATTTAAAAAAAACTGAACTGTATCTGATCAGCATTATTAAGATAAATACAATGAATTTTATGGGAATTTGATAGTTTCTTTTGCTATTAATAATTTCATATTTCAAAATGATGCTTCTTTCTCCCTTAACCTCTCTAGGAGCCTAAACTCAATGTAAATTTACTTTGTGTAAGGAAACTCACTCACTCTAAGAGTCTACATCAAAATCTCACCATTTCAGAGGAATAAAGGTCAGCAGCCACCAGGCTCGTTGCCAAATACTACTGTGATTGCACATCAATGGGAAGCCATATAAACTTTTCCACTGAAGTTTAACTCTTAAATTCATAAAGTTGCCTCTCAATTATCTGCAAATAATTACCAAAACAAAAACCAAACAACCTACGTAACCTTGCTACCAACAGAAGGCATTATAGTTCCAGAGAAAGAAATACACAGAAATAAACACACACTTGTAATAAAGTGGGAAAGGGTACAGTGAAATTCATGGAAATTCAGGGGCTAGGGATTCAAATATGGTATGTGTTTTTTCCTGCTGTTGCACTTGGCAATGCTGGGTACCCCTGAAGTCTGATATAAAACATCTTTTTGACATTTCATGCATGACAGGCTGCCCTATCCTTTTGGGTACGTGTGCTCCCAGGAAACTGAACTCACCCAACTCCCAACAGGGAAACAGTGTTTGCTTTTCTACCAACCACCTTGTACTGGGGGCAAGGCAGCAGTCTGGGGATGTCCATCCAGAACCATCTGCAGATGGAAGTGCCCTGATGGCCAGCCCTGTGCAAGGTCTCCACATTGGGCAGGGAGGCAGCTAAAGCCAAGCCTTGTTTGCACATAAAGCAGGGATGAAATGCTGAAGCCAGTCTACATAATGAAAGCTGGGATTAAAATCATAGAGACACTACTTGCTGAAAGTCACAGGTATCTATTTTAATCATAGCTAGAGTAGAGTAAATTCTTGCCAACACTCTCTGAAACGTTCAGCCACCCACACCTGCTGTCCCCTCCAGCCCCACAGCTGGATCCATGCTGGACAGCCAAGGGCAGACACAGTCCCACTGCCACCAGCTCTGCCCCCAGGTCCCGCTCCTGCTATCCATGTGCAGAAGCTGCCCTGCCTGGGAACATTCCCTCATTTCCCATTTATCACTGGCACTTTTCACCCCAAAGCAGAAGCTTTTGTCCCACTGGCTCCCCAGCACAAAGAAAAGGCACATCTCTCTCCTGTTCCCTGCATTGCTGAGGGCAGGCAAATCCCCTTTACACCAGCTCCAGGGAAAGCCAGAGTTCCCTTCCACAGCACTCTGGTCTGCAGGAGGACACTGGGCAGGGAGGGCAGGTGACTCTGAGCAGCAGGGCCATGGCCAGCACTCCCCAACAGCTCCCTGGGACAGCCGGGAAGGACAGGCACAGCACAGGCCTGGCTCTCCTTTAACCTTCAGTGCCAAGAGAGAAATTCTACACACACAGAAATAACAACAGGTTTTAAAAAATATTACTCCCAAGTATTATAATTGTTTTTTTAAAAATTACTCACCTTTTCAACTGTTTGAGTACTCCCTTTCCCTGCTGTCACCCCTGGAATTTTTTGTAGACAGTAGCAGCAACTCAGGTTTACAATGTTTTCATTTGTATTTTTATTGTATCAATTTTGGATCCCCATGCCGCTCTCTTGGCTATATTAACATATTTTCTGATATGGTTGCATTTATCATTCCTGAAATTAGTTGCTATAATAAATACCTATTATAATAGGTCTGAACTTATTTCTCTTTACTAAAGAGACCCCTAACAGCATTTTATTAGCTATAAATATCTAACAAAAAACCAAAAAATCAGTTAAAGTGAATCATATTATCCTAAATGACTTGAAATAAGTTTTCAGTCTTAAACCCCCCCAGTATTTTTGAAAGAAAATAATAAACAACTACTTTGGATATAACTGAATCTAGAGGAAGCTGGAGCCTTCTCATGGCTGGTTAGAGGGATAAATGAAAATATCAGCTACACAGCAGGGAGGGTTTGACATTTTGTCAGCACTATGACCCTGGGCATTTGGGGAACCTGTAAACAGAGACACAAAAAAGGGAAAAAGAGGCTTCTCTGGAGATGCCTCCAGGCTGGACTGTTACTAGCAATGGTTTGTGAGCTTGTAATCAAAACTTGAAATTTAAGTGCTTAAGATCTCCTCAGAAGTCCAATTGCAAGCACCTAGTATCTGATCCTTCAACACACAAACTTAAGGAAAATTACACACTAAATACAAGTCCTAGCACACTTGGATAGGAAAAAAAAGTCATAAGCCTACAGCTTTACATCAGGCATTACCCACAGCCAGTGCTTTTAAAAGCAGAAAAATGGCAGATCATATGCAAATAAAAACTGACCAAACACTATTAATTTTCCTGCAGTGAAAATCCAGGCTAACCTGGTAATTCCTGCTCCTGCATACAATCCAAAATGGTCACACTTAGATATCTGAAACATTTGACAATAATGAACACATTTCTATATTATCAACTCTGTACCACTGAAAAAAATGGATGTACAGGGCCCAATTTGTGAAATTAATTTTATTTTTGAAACATGATATCCAATTACAAATAAATAATTCATACAATATAACTCAATTAGGGTATACAATGTTCAGGCAGTTCATAGTAACAACCAAGATCACATTGAAAATGAGTTTACATTAAATAACCCATTACAACAATATACAGTTGGTCATTCAATTAATGTTTCAGCCTGGTCCAAGGTGTAGGCAAGTTGAAAATTGTTCCTCTTACCAGTAAAGAAACAGATGTACACGATTTTATAGCAAGTCCAAAGTAGTTAATACACCACAGTAATAAAATTTAAAAATGCTGCATTGCATCACCTAAATGTAGTTTTAGTACAGAATAAAAAGTTTGTGAACTTTAGCAGGACAAAGGTTATTGCAAAGGAGTTTTATATCCTATAGCAATTTCTGCATAAATTACCAGCTTTACAGGGTGTTCCTAATGCATGGTTTGGATTCCAGACCCTTCTCTGCATCCTGGCTGTAGAGCCACTGCTCTACAGTAGGATGTAGGGATCTGTTATGGATGTAGGGACCTGTTATGTTCTTAGCTCCAGTCACACATTGCTTTTCACTGCCATTTCAGCAGAATCTCTCCCTGCTCAGCTACAGCTCCCCTTTGAGGTGTGCTCCTGCCTCTGTGAATCCTGCAGCAGCAAACTCACACTGTCTTTTCTGACATGCAACTTCTGAATTTCTCACCTACCCCAGAAACCCTATGCTCTGCAAAGAACACTGACATCTAGATTGAATGATAGCCTAAAGTCCTGAATTTTTTTTAAAGAATTGTGAAATTTAAAGGATATTCACAGCATCTCTGGAATTTCATGGTCAACCATTTTAATAGTGAAATACATAGATTTTCACAAGAGAGTAAGTAGTTACAATTTTCAACTATTTAGAGACCTGGTAAGTTTTTATTTACAAAAGTTTTGTTAAAAATCCCCCTCTTTTGGGGGCCCTTCAGGTGAGGTATATGCCCCTTGCTCTTAGTTTGAACTCAGATTGTTTGAAGTTACAGCTGTTTCCATTACAAAACCCCCCACATGACAGACCACTCCTCCCAAACACACACTTCTCAGTTCCCGCACAGCTGCCCACAGCCCCTGGCACAGAGCAGTGCATTCCAGCAGGTACTTTTGTTCTTGTTACACAGGGCATGGGAAGACACACACAAAAAAAAAATTAAAAAAATATGGAAGGAATTCCCAGCTGGCAAGCAGTGCATCTCTGTAGGGTTGGAATAAATCCCTCCAAAGCTGTTCTTGTGCTCAGCAAAGCAGGAGCACAGGGTGGCAGCCAGAAGGACCTGGCAGCCCAGAGGAGCAGGGGAGGAAGGGAGGTAGGGAGCCCCACACCTGAAGTGCAGCCTGACTGAACACCCCATCACAGCCCCCAGCACCCCCAGCACACACAGGTGGCCTCAATGGCACATGGAAGTATTCACAATCCAGCAGGAGTGGAGTCTGTCTTTTGCTATAAATCAAAAGAAAAAAACCCACACGCGTCACAAAGATTTTTAGAAGTCTTTCTTTCTCCAGTGCTGAGACTAAACTGAATGAACTGCTTTGTTTCCACATTCTGTAGAAGAAATAAATGTCCACAATGAATCTGATGCCTAATGAAAGAGGAACTATATATATCACATCCATTTTAAACATAAAAAACCCTGAACTGTAAAATCAAATGCACAGTTAGACTGCAACCCCATCTTGTGACTGGATTAGAAAAAAGAAAATAAAAGTACTATTTCCAAACCATTTTAAAAGTTTCCTTTACGCAATTTCTCAAAAGGGGATTTAAACCCTTAGCAGAACAAAATACTAACTTCAGATTTGTTTAACCAAAAGCAGATTTATTTTCTTAAATCTGCTGCACAATGCACCAAGTGATATACATAGTACTTCAGCAATTTATTATTTTTCACTAAAAATCACAAAAATATTTGAACAATGTACAGTCTGTGCTGAGTTCTATATAAGAACCTGTTGATGGAGCACAGATACAAATTTAAGTGTTAGTAATGTCTAATACATGGTGTGACACTTCCCTACAGCCTTGGCAATTTTTCCATATTTGGATTCTTCAGTCATTTTTCAACATTTGTCTTATCTCTATTTGCCACAAGGTTTTCATTTATGATCTGGATATCTAAAGGCAGTAATCTCAAAAATATGGTTCTGATTTCTTTTTGTTGCTTCTATTTCCACTTGATCACTTACACCCAAATTTACCAAATGTTAACAGTTTGTCATGGATAGCAGCAGGGGAAATCCATAATTAGCACAAACCACCTCATCATTTCATCAGGGAACCTGATTGATAACCTTCAACTCCTAGGAATCTGCTTTCTATAGCCAACAGAGAGCATTAATTTAAAAATATTTCAGAGGTTTATAAAATGAGAATTTGCACATCAAATACCTCCCAAAACCTCATGTCACAAAGACAATCACCAGGAACAGCCTCTCCCAAACTAAGCTTCTGGCCTTCAGCATTGCTATGTGCTACCATAGCAGGGCACTAAATAAGCATCAGGACCTTGAGTTTTAGTACTACAAGTAAATGATACACATGACAGTAATCTCCAGATTAAAGCTACTTTAGTATTTGCTTCATCACAAAGTTGACTGTGAAAAAGCATACATCATTCTCATGTAACCCTGAATATTCTTTCCAGAAATATTTTGAAAATAAAATTCACATCTGAAACAAACCTGAACACTCTCATTCAAGATGAAAAGAGCCCCCATATTTTTTCAAACAATATCCATGAATCTCTATTGAAAGAGAAATTGAGACTCCTTCCCAAAGTAAGAATTAGGTGTAACAAACTAAGCAACATAAATAACTCTGGCTGACAAATGCTTCAAATATCTGTTTTTAAAGCAAAAAGTACCACACAAAAGAAGAGAGAATCAAAGGGAGATTTTTAATGGCACAAAGGGCAGCTAGGCACTGTGTGAGCTGAGAACATAACTGTCATTATGACTTTAAAAATCCCCCCCAGGAAGATTTGGGTTGCAGCTAGGCAGAGCAGGGGTCTTACCAAACCTTAATAAACAATAGAAGAGGAAACCCACTGTAACGTCCAAACCTAATGAGAAAAGACAAAGGTTGCTACAGTCCCTCTGTTAAAAGGACACAGTCAAGCTTGTAAAGTATAAGGTGAAATTAATGAAGAGAGTTCATATTAGCACTACACAATTCAGCTCTGGATGAAATGGTCACGAGCTATTTAAAAAAGGAGTTTCTGTATCTGAGAGATTATTCTTAGGTTTAACTTCTGCTGTGTTAATAGCATCTTCTGTATTAAAGGAGCTTTAACTAACACCTGCAAGAGTACCTGCCTCGAGGCAGAGCTGTGCCATGACCATCCTTCCATTTTCAGATAAAAATAAAAGTAACCATTAGGCACATATTGAAGGTGCATTACACAAGCTGGAATGTCAAACATTTTCTCCCTCAGATTTACACAGAAAAATAGCACAGCAGCAAATAACCTGGTCCTCTGTTCAACAATTACCTTGTTACAAGCATTTTCAATGTACATAATGTCACAACATCAATACCTTCTTATCTTTAAATAATTAGGTAAAAAAAGGCCCCCAGTATAACCATTTCTTATATAGCCAAGTTCTCTCTATATACATCCAAATTTTAAAGATACAAATAAAACATTATACAGGATTTATAAATGTTTAAAAACTTGAGGCTTCAGAATCATAGTTTCCCAAAAAGACCCGGGAAAATCCACAGACTGACAAGGTAGCAGAGAAAATTGGAAAAAAGGAGACAGACACAAGTTTGCTGTCATAACATTTTACTAAACTTGCCAGTCATCATGGTGATGTCATTAGAAAGAACAGTTTAAGCTGGAAATGAGGAATGGTGGTTTTGTTGTTGATCTCAAGTGTTGAGTTGAGACAGGCAATTCAAGTATTTCCTATTTGATCCAAGCTCGGCGCAGCAGCGGAGCAGAGGAGGATTATTTGATGTTTTTTCCGTACATTCGATCAATGTCCGTCTGATAGAACGCCGTCAGCTCTTTGCGCTTCAGCTTGAACGCGTCCGTCACCAGACCAGTCTCTGGGGTCCAAGGATCAGGGCTCAAACGGATCTTTACTGGGATTTCAAACTTCTCCAGGTTTGCTGCGAAAAGAAACACTTTTAATGCAGAACCTAAGTGGAACCATTTCCCTAAAGTTAAGCACAAAAAGAGAAACATTCTCATGCACGTGACCCAAATGAAGAAGTGCTCCTCCGACCCCCATGGTTGGTTTGACAAGCTGCGGGGTCACAAGCAGAGTGACAGATCTGCTAGTACCTGTTGCCCAGTTTCCACAGAAATACGGAATAAAGCCCAGCTGTTCAGGTATCTCTGCAGCTCCCTAACTTCAAAAAAAGCCTCAGTGCATGGAAATTATATCCACAAAGCAGACTCTGCTCTATCAGCATCATGGTACCCATCATCTGGAGAGAGAATCTTAAAATCCATACTACTTAGGTTAGAAAAAAATGGGGGAGTTTGTTTTTTTCCAATAGTTCTAAATTCATCAAGGGAATTAAGTTCATATGGGAGCTCTTCCCTGTACTGAAAGAGAGCAGTGCTCTCCATGTTACACCTTCAGCACAAAATACTATCATTTGCAACAATTTCTGCTGTGGTTTCAGATATGAGGAAAAAAAAAACCTAAGAAAAGCCAACAGATAGCAATAATAAAAAAAATCCTCTCTTTTCAAGTTGAATTTCAATAATATACACAAATGTATACTTATCATGTGCAACCTGCCATTTTTAGATTTTCCTGCCCCTTTTTCTCCCTTTGGAATTAGATTACTAGGTTTGGGTTTTCAGGTTTTTTTGCAATTTATCACTAAAACCTATAGTATTTAAAAGTAAAGCCTGTGATACCAAAGTTAAAACTAAAACCAAATAAAAAATAACATCAAAATCACTGCATCAAATACTACCTTTCATCAATTTTTAAAAAGTATTTAATTCTCTTTAGAATAATGTTGCACAAAAAAATGAAAGCAACTTTATATATGCTCCCCATCACAGCAGCTTCTGAGAATGACTTTGGCCATGTGCTCCATACAGTGAAGAAAACCAGACTAGAGAGGTGGGGCAAGGAAAGAGCAGCTGCAGTGTTGAGACTGCACTCATGTCAAGAAGGTGCTCCTGGGATGGGAGCTGGCAAATATCTCATCAGAGTTTAATATATTCACAAGCAATATGGAGAAGATTAATATTAACAAGCAGAGATTGCTGGAAGCATGTAGTTATCCAGGGTAGAAAGGATGAGGACAAAGAGGGACAGAAGGACATTGTGATACTGAGCAACTGCAAAACAGCAGGAAAGTGTCAAGAGAGGAGTATGGAAAATTCTACACCCCTGATGATACTTTTTAAAATAATTCTGTAGCCATAACTGACAGTGTTATGAAAAAAGCTCAGTGCCCAGAAATGGCCAAAAGCAAAAATAAGGCAGAAAGTATTACAAAGAACAAACAAAATATCCCTGTGCCATTGCTTCATTCTGCACCAGAACAGTGTGACAGAGTATGGCCAATTAGCATGAAAAGGATACTGAGGGGGAAGAATAATCCACACTGCCAGAATCACAACTACCACTGGGACTGTTCACTGCCCCTCCCAGAGCAGAGCTCAGCAGAGTCAGCCTGAACTGGCAGATTGACAAACAAGGCATCTCTTCACACAAACAGGCCAAGAAGCTACAAACTCATATGAGATACTATGGGCACTGGTACAGAATATCAGAGTAATTTTCAAATGTGGTTAGAGAAGTTAATGTAAGGAAAGTCTTCTGAAAATTACTAACTACAAAGATGCTGCTTTGGTTTTGGAAATCCTTCAGATGCAAGTGGGAGCCAGGAGAGCCCCTGTCACCATGGGTTTATTTCAACTCTGTACTGGTATGCAGCATGTGAGACTGTCTGATACCTAACGCATATTATGATTATGGATCTATAGCTGGCCCACACTGGTTTTGGACCAGCAGCAAGGCCAACAAGATACTACAGGACATCTTAAAGAACACCACATATACACACATACAAACATACAGAGAACTGTACTTATAAAGCTTCACTGTTTTTATATTCTTTCTTTAGCTATGGGCCACAGTAAAAGAAGCTGCATGAAACAAAAGGACTGACTCAACTCATGCTTTGTTGTTGGGGGTTTTTGCATGAAAATCTCACTTCATACAGGTTCAATGAAATATACACACTCAAGGAAATATTTTAGGGCCTATGCTTATCTATTTCACAGACAGTGCAGTCCACAAGATTGATACCATTGACCCAGCCACTCACCTGCCATGGCAGCCTCAGCTAGCACCTTCAGAACCTCTTTTTCCATCTCAGGACTGTTACAGATCTCTTCCCAGGTTCCTTTAAATCCTTTTTTCCGGGCTAGTTCTGCGAGCTCCTTTTGATTTGGCACAACAAATCCAATGACATAAGAATGGAAGCTGAGAAGCACAATATACTTGAGTATGAATTTGGCAAAGTAAACAACTCTTCAAAAATAACATTTCAAGTTGGGGGGTTTACACTTCACACAGAGATATTGCTCTTAACAGCTTGCTTTTGTTCACCTGATAATCCTCCTGAAATAGTACACAAGTTACCTCTGCCTGCTTAAAAGTAAGTAGAAAGAGAAGCTACTTACCTTACAGTAACTGGATTGCTTCAAGGTGTGCTGTCCATATGCATATTCCACTGTGTCTCATGCCCAAAGCTTTGGGAAGCAGCACCCACACGATGTCACTGCGCCCTGCCTCTGCGCATGTTTTGCAGCCCGGAATGGAGACTGGTGTGCGGCTTCCCTACCTCAGTTTCCTCTCAACTGCAGAGTCCAGTTACTGTAGAGGAGTAGAGGACTGCAGTGAAGAGGGGTTGGACAGCAGGTTGTGGAATGAGCATATGCACAACACATCTCAAAGGATGCCTGCTTCTGTAAGGGAAGTGACTTCTCTTTCTCTTCCAAGTGATTGTCCATACACTCACTCTACTGTTGGCACTCTTTGTCTCCTCCTGACATGCCTATGACAACACAGGAAGCTGTGATCTCAAAGTCTTTGGGCCCTAAAGCACAATTCACTCTGAACAGGTATTCAAAGCTTTTCAAATGGTGTAATATTTAGGTAAAATTTGCACAGAACCTCAACTGCAGCTTGACACGTTCTAACAAAGCAGATCATAGAGCCAGAGTTGAAAGTGAGCTTTCAACTCTGAAGAGCTCCTAATCAATTCACCTGCCCTGAAGCAGGGTCAGATACATCTAACAGATGTTTGTCTACATCCTTCTTCAACATCAGCAAGCACTAATGCCAACACTTCATCACTCATAGCATGGATAAGCTGCTGCTGATGGCAACTCCTGACTCTTCCTCTTTGAAATTTACCTCACAATTGTCAGATGTCCCTCTCTTTCCCACAGAAGCTATTTATGCATTCACAGATTTTCCTTGTCACCTTTTTAGTCTTGCTTCCTTTCTTAGGTTTATTTAGACATATCAGCGGTGCCCTTTCCTCCTAATTCATGCCATCACAGGTCTCTGCCCAGACACTGCATTTTTTTCTTGGATTCTTTTCATGAGGTCCATCTCTTCAGATGTGCTACATGTGGAACTCAGACACTTTAATATTTGTTAGAGCAAAGAGATCATTGTGCATTTGGTGGGCAATACATCTGATTACACCCTTTACCTTCTTATAACAGCTTGGCACTTGTGGACTCATGTCAGCTCCTACAGAATTGCTACCAACTGGTGGTTCTCACCCTTAACTTCTGCAGTTTATTTAGCTGCAAGTATCATTTACAACTCCTCTTTTTAAACTTACTGCTATTTTCAAGCAAATCTCCATCTAGCCAAGCTTGCTCTGAATTCTCATCCTATCCTCCACTGTGGCTTTGGTTCCCTCCCATCCTAACTATCTACAGATTTATTAAATCTTTTCAACTCTCACCAGACAGATCATTAATACAAAATATGGAAACTTAGCCCTAGCATGCAGATTACTGTATTATATCCTTTAAGGTCTTCAAGATAATTTTAAGATACTACCTCTAAATATGCTTTTGGTTATTACACATTGCAATTTTCTCCTTTGTAACTGACATGAATCTTAATGGGCATCTGACAGGAGTTGAAAAGACTGCACCAGAGTCCATTATAAACACAGGCTTCCCTGGCAGCATCATCACAAGCTTTGCCTGCCAGCTCAAAACCATTCTCATTTTTCTCTTCCTGAAAAATGTATTACAGGATGATTTCAGATTAGCCTCACTATCACTACTGCTTGCATCTCACCTTCTGCCTTTGCCTCTGTCCCATTCTTCCCCATGCACACTCATGCTGTACTCTGTACTGAACCCTTGTAACTTTGCTCCCTACTGTGCGTGTATTCTGTGTGAAGGCACCTGGGACACAAAGGACTCTGGCACTTTTATCCCTGGTCCCTGTAGTCTTTTGAAATGCTCAAGATCATGTTCACCAATATCACCAGTGCCTCCAGGGATAAACAGCACATAGAAGTAATCAGTTGGCTGGGTTAGCATCAAACTTTCTGTTCATCTAAAATTCAGTACAAGTGTACTTGTTCTGGACAATCAGGTTCATCCAACTGTTTTTTCTTGGAAAGGACACCTTGCAGCTCTCAGTTCCCAGTACATGTAGTTTTTCACTCTGTGCCACAAAGTTAAATCTTCACTTGTTGCAGTTCAAATGCTAGAGCACTGTTTTGTCTTGAGAGGTATCCTGAAGGTACATCTTCCCTCTCCAGCAGTTACTTCCCTGTCGCTGCTCCTTATGCTGATCCTTTGTATTTGGTACCTTTGTCTTGGAAGTGATTTTCAGTGGAAATTTTCAGACTCTGGTCCTCAAGACCTCCTTAGTCATCTCTTCCATGATGAAAGATTTTGCCAAAATGTCTGTCCTACACTAGGCAGCCTCATTCCCCTGCTGTGTTTAAGATTCTACCCTCGTACGGCTCTCAGACCTATGGTCAGAAACATATTTAGTGGCACTACACATAAATACCACTGTTTCTATTCTGTAAAGCCTGGTCCTTATCTCCTTGAGATTACTGAAGACTCCCTCAGGTTTTTTACCAAGTTTGCTCATTCTTCAGGTAACTGAGCTACTCATTTTCCTGATGTGATGCTTGAAACCCACTTAATGTGTCTTGGGTGGGTGAAGTGTTGATAAAGCAGTAGGAGTCTCCCCTGACAGAGCTCTAATCACCATTCCTTTCAGTAAATATTTTTATTCCTTATCTCATTTATTTTGTCTGAAGTCAATACAGCTTTTGAAGTAGCAGTATCATGCAAACAATTCTGATTCCCTACTACCATGTTCAGAGGAGCTTTGCACCCTAAAATCTAAGGTCAAATCACATATTAAACCCATTTGTAAAAGTCTGCCCTCCTTGTCCTTTTGCACATGGGAGACAAAACAGCTACAAATAAAGGACTCCTCCTGCATGCGAGATCACCCAGGCAAAGTATAAAGAGCTACAGGATCCAAGAAAGGTCACAGGCACTGTTACAAAACCTCTCTGAGCTCAGACTGCTGAGGTGAGCACATGCCCACAATGAAATGTGCATATGGACAATCATTCAGGGACTCTATTACATGGCTACTCAGGCCACATTACATACATAACAGTATTAAGAAAGTACAGCAGCAACAGAAAAACCAATCTGGAACGTCTTGTCTTGTTTGCCCTTTTTCTGGACTCTTGTTTGTAAAATACCTTTAAAAATTGCTCATAGGTTTTCCTGTTTTTAAGTAATAGACATGACATGGCCTATCAGAGTCAAGTGTCTGGCTGGCAAGTGCATTTTAGCTTCCAATGTTATGTTGACCTGGCAAAATTAACACAAAAATTTGGTAGCATGAGTCCAATAGTGAACTGCAATCCTGGAAGAGAAGAAATCACATGTAGGAAGCTCTTTCTCCACAGATTACAGAGGGTGCTTGGAACAGTTGCAGCTTCAGGCTGTCAAAGCGAGCAAATGTGAGACCCATGCAGTGAGTCCAAACCACAAATAAAGCTTAAAAGAATGGCAATTTCCTCAGCAGTGGCAGGCCCATTGCATGCCAGCCTACTGATCCAAAACTGTCAAAACTGCAGTTACAGAATGACTACACAAACCCCCCTAAAATTACAGAGAACCAGGTGAACAAACCAAAAGTTAATTGTTTTATTTATTACCACTGAGCAATTCTCTGGTATGCTTATCCTGGCTTCTTTCAAAGTAAAGTGGAGCTTTTTGGGGCATAATAGGAATCAGAATATTTCTGATCATTCAGAAGCCCCAAAATAACTTTCCAAACATCAATGTCAAATGTCAACAGGAAACAAAGACCACCTGAAGTACATTCAAATGTGTAAGAGCTAAGAAACTCTAGAAACTTAAGACATGTTTGAGCCCTTACCACCTCAATTATTAGTACACATATAAAACAAATAGAAATGACATTTGATTGTCATTTATTGTGTGTTTGCACAGTGTTTAGAGTGTGTTTTTTCTCAAGCTTCAAGGTGGTGTACTGCAGGGGTAAAGAAAAATAACTTTAATTCACAAGCCAGCTACTGGGCCATTGGTGGGTTTTTCCCCATCTTCCTCTGAAGTACCACAGTACTTCCTCTGAAGGACAAATCACAACTAAACACAACAAGGAACAAGGTGTCCCAGGGCTTCTAAAGGTAACAATCTCCAAAGTGATGCCTGTAATTAATGCAATAGAGCTCAGCTGCTTTTCAGATAGGGGAAAGGGGAGTGTAAGACTCATCATTGGTATTTTCCAACAAATGATGTCAATAAATGAGAAAGAAAAAATAAAAATGGATTTCAGATCTTTTAGTTTTGATAGAGTTATTCCATTGTATTATAAGCAAAAACCTTTTTTAAACTGATTTAAAAAATTCTACACATTGAGTGGCAAAAAATTTTGCTTCAAGAGGACAAAGAGCAGAGCAGTAACAAAGTATCTACTCTTACCTGCTTGCATATGCACAAATATTATCCACCAGTGGGAGATTCTTCAGAGCTGCTTCTACTTTGCCAAGAGAAACATATTCTCCTGCTTGCAATTTTACGAGATCCTTTTTGCGATCTGTCGAGGAAGAAAGGAATTAAGCGTTAATTACAGAACAGAAAAGTTTGAAACATTGACTTTACATTTTTCTGAAACACTTATTTAAATATCCAAACTGATTCATGTTTGGTGAATGTTTACAGAAACCTTTAATGTTATGTTTCTAGAATGCATTTTATCAGTCTGTCTGTCCCAACAAAACGAGGGATATTACAATTCCACGCATTGTCTGCCTTCAGAACAGCATTTCCTATATGACAGCACCATCATGTGCATGGAAGACAAGCAAGACTATGCAAAAGCCACTGTTAGCCAGGAGCACACACATTTTGTGCTGTCTGGCCCAGACCCAAAAGGCAGGATATGCACTATTTGGTAACATTATATTGTTTATTTCCGGCTAAATCCATATTTGAAGAGCAACTGTTCACCTTCTACTTGAAAAACAACAACAGGAACCAAAAATTACGCCCAAATTACTTGAGGTTATTGAACACAACCATAGAAAATTATACAATATAAGGCAGCTTATCTACTCAGCTTATATTTAACTCTCTAATTACTACCCAGTCTCCCTTATGTAGGGAGTCAATGTTAAGACTGTTTCAAAGTGAACCAAAAATCAGCTTCTAAAACACACAAACAAGTTTACATTAACATATCAGAACTTCCCTGGGATACATAGGAAGGCTTTAGATTGCATGATAAGATGTGGAGGTTTTTTCTCATTACTGTATTTCACAGCCCTGAAAAATGTGTGTATATATCTATACATATACATGTCACCTGAATTTATTAACTCACCAATAATTTTTAGACATCCATCATGATGAAACTCTCCAATGTCTCCAGTATGGAGCCACCTCTGCCCATTCTCATCAACAGTGAAATCTTTTCTGGTTCGTGCTTCATTTTTGTAGTAGCCCACAGTCACATTCTGCCCTCCAATAAGGATCTCACCCCTAGGATATGGTTTGTCAGTGTTGTAATATCCACCTAAAAGGATGGGGAGTTTTATTAAGTTTATGAGAAATGAAAACATATTCCAAAGCAAAAATTTGTGCCATCCTTCCGGCAGTAGTAAGTAATGTGCTTTATCAGTTTCACACAGGCTCAAATAAAACCACATAATTTTGTTTCATACTCTAGAAAAGAAACCATCCATAAGGTTTTGCATTATTCCAAAACACATTTAAGTATTACGTATTTCTACTCTACAGTACATAAAAGCCTACAGTGAAAGGAAATACATATATTATATTTTGAAATGCATTTGGGTATTTTATAAAGTATCCATTAAGCTTCTATTCTACATGCCAATTTTAATGGCTTTAAGAATAATATTTTGAAGATTATTTTTAAATAATTTCTTAATGGCAACTGAAGGTATCGTGCACACTACCTAGCCAAAATGCCACTTGCATTGATAGCTTCTGTCTGGATATTTCCCAGTTTTGAAACTACTGAGGAATTTATTTTACATTTCTTCTCCCCAAGAACAAACTTTTATAGGCAAAAGTAGCATTTAAAATGCAAACAGCCAAGAAATAGTCTTTAATTACTGCTACTGAGCAAACCCCAATAGAAAAACACAGTTCTTACAAACAAATTACAATTAAACCATAAGCAGGAATTCTCACCTTCTTCCCAGTTCATTAACTTGATTTCACAACAGACCAAAGGTGCTCCCACTCTTCCTGTAGTGTAGTCCCAAACTAGAATTTAAATAAGTGCATTTTCAGAAAAACAAAAAACCAAAGATGGTTAGGAAAAAAATCTTTTGTTGTCATGCATTCTCAGTGAAAATTAAATGCTACTTATTTCTGAACTTTAATTCACAGAACCAAACCTCCAAGAAAACCCAACAGATTTATTAAGAGAACACAGATAAAATTCTTATCCCACTAGGAGAGTAGATGGCTGTATTAACAGATACCCTCAGTTACTAAAAAGCAACTGAAACCATTAGGTTCTGTTATATGAAATTAAAATCTGGTGCAGGAAGATTTTAATTCCTGACACCTCAATATACTGAAGAAAATTTGAAAAGAATTATTCAGTTCATGTGGTAAGTACAACAATGCCAAGATCCCATTCATGCTAGAATGGGCCGCTCCACCACAAATGAGAACTTTCATTTTACACGTAGGTCACCTGCTTTAGCACAATGCACCCAAATCAGCACCGCCAGTTTTATACATTTTTGGGAAGACCTGATTCCAGGATTCCCCGAGGACGTTGGTGGCACCAGCAAAGGAGCAGGCGGGCAGCGCTGAGGGCGTGGGGCTGAGCGCGGGTGCCGGTGCCCGAGGGACGCGGTGCCACCCACCTTCGGTGATGGTGCCAGCGCCGGCGGACTCGGTGAGGCCGTAGCCCTGCCCCACGGGGCAGCAGAAGCAGATGTTCATGAAGCGCTGCGTGGCCGCCGAGAGCGGGGCGCCGCCGCACAGCAGCACGCGGATCTTCCCGCCCAGCAGCATCCGCACCTTGCGGAAGATAAGGCTGAAACGCAAAAGGAAAAGGACATCTTGGTGCTTCAAAACAAAGCAAGAGAGCACCTACTTTTGGATCTGAACTGAGTTTCCACTGTCTTCAAATGCACTTTCATGACTTCCAAGGAAAGCCTTGAAGGAACACATTGAAGTTTTCAGAAGTACAGGCACAGATTTCTAAGATCGTTTCTATGTTCTAGTTTGAAGACGAGTTAAATGTTTGAGAACACAGATTTAATGAGGCAGTAAAGTTGCATGATTTTCTCCTAAAAATACTTTAAGTTGTATCAATTTTGCAAATACATTATCCTTTACTCATGAAAGCCCAGAATTAGACTCAATGATCCTGTGGGTTCTTTCCAATTTGAGGTATACCATTGCTCCCTTCAGCAAAAATGTGGAGTCTACAGTTTTCTGTAGGAATAAATTTCTCATCTTACCCAAAAAATTGTATAAGTCTATTACTAAATTCCTGATGAAAATGCAATAAATGTAAATTTTCCATCAGTTTCAAGTTAAACAACACTCAAATTGTATCAGTAAGTATTTAAATCCATCATACAAACTCCTGATTCGTTGTTTCAATTTACACTCAAGTATAGATTTGTTCATGTTCAAAGTATCAACAATAAAATGAAGAAAAGCACAAGAAAACCAGATACTGCTCCCATGGTAAGACTTGGATTTTTTGGTGCCATTACAAATGAAGTTAACATTACCTGTCGCAGAGTGGGGTAGTGTAACCTTTGGAAATCTGTTCCATTTTGTAGTTGTAGGCCAATATAAATAGATTCCGCTGGAAACTGGTCATTTCATTCACTTTATTCATGACATTTTTGTAGATTCGATCCATAATTTCCTAGTTACATAAAAAGATGAACTTTAACTCAAAGAAACAGAAATCCTGACTTCACTACAGCAAAAAGAAAACAGAATCTAGAAATTCAAGTGAGCTTCAGGTGACAACCCACTCCCAGGTTCCCTCCTCTTCCCTTGCTAAGAGACAGCAAGATGTTCATGGAAAGGAGGAAAGCAAAATCTGGGCACAAGCAGAAGTTAACCCCCAGCTGCCAACTCTCTTTATTCCACTCATTCACTGTAACAAACTAGAAATGACTAAGTAAAATGGGAATTGAAACTCTCTAGATATCTTTGAAAAAGTTTGATACTCGTATTATGATTGTTTATCCCCAACATACAAATAAGTACCACAATCATTATTTTAAGGCAGCTTAACGTCAAAGATTCTACCTTTTCTACCTAAATGGTCATGGTATTAATTCTGTTGCTAAAAATTGAATTATAAATTATATTTTAAAAAATATTTTTAAAATTATTCATCTTTCAG
The DNA here is from genome assembly GCA_013399945.1 of Ploceus nigricollis. NCBI lineage: Eukaryota > Metazoa > Chordata > Aves > Passeriformes > Ploceidae > Ploceus > Ploceus nigricollis. The sequence continues at coordinate 54,304 of VXBC01001702.1, read as the reverse complement.
TTACTTACCGGAACTGCTGCCATTAGAGTTGGCTTAAGTGTAGTAACATCCCCTTTGCTTCCTTTCTTTATTTTAGAAGACTAAAGCGAAGAAAAAGTTTACTAGCAGACACATTCAAGATCTTTAACATCAGAAACAAAATTTGTACTATTTTAAAAGAAATATTACAAAGATTTAATGTAAGTAATTTTCTTTTAATTTCTTGTTTTTTATTTTACTGTAAGGACTTACATCTACAACATACCTGGTCAGCCAGTGTCTGAGGGGAAGAGTAACCGATGCGGCACCCGTGAGACAGACACACAAGCTCAGCACTCAGCTCCAGAACATGGGCAAGGGGCAGGTACCCAATATAAATGTCTTTTTCCCTGCAAAGAATTTATTTTAAAATACAGGTTTGTGCTGTATTGCTAGAGTCCACAGATGCATCATTAAGCCAAATTTATGCAAAGTTTACTGCAGAAATGGAGAAGGTAGAAAATGCCTTTAAGCTTGAGAGCACATTTCAAATCAAGTGAGTTTTGTTTCAAGAGTTGCATCTACACACTGTAGGTTTAAGGCATGAAAAAAGGGTGACAGTTACTCAACTCAAGACAATTAACCATGTGTTAAGTTGCAAAGGCAACTCAGTGGATGAGATTAAAAACTGTACCACACAGAAAGAAGCCACAGAATTTAAACATTAACCAAGGGAAGCACTGCTTAGGGAGGCTTTCAACCACTCTAGTGCAAGGTAGCCTCACAGGTTTTTGTGTCCTGGTCTTGCCCACATACCAAAGAGGAGAGAATAAAGAGTACATGAAGTAGCATCATGTCATTTAGTACAGTGCTGGAAGATGCTCAGATGTCAGTGCATAGTATGATGTGTCACAGCCATAGCAATATAAAACAGTTCATATTTTACACAGTAATTAATCTAAAATTAAATGCAATTACATGACTTCTTTACTTGCTGGTCAGTAACAGTTGGTACTCACCCCAGGTTTGGGATCCTCTCAGCCATTCCAGTTATCCCAGCAATTATGTTGCAATGGGAGATCATAACTCCTTTGGGAATTCCTGTGGATCCACTTGTGTACATGATCACTGCGATATCCGAGGGCACGGGCCTGGATGGCTGCTTGTTTCCTGCAGTTGTTAAAAAACAGGATGTGTGATGTGGGGATACCTCTCAGGCTGGGAGATCTGACACACTGACACATTTCAGCAGTCACTGCAATGCGGCACCACAGGACTCTTGCTATTACATTCTGCTTTTGCTCAAAAAAGATTGTGGTCAAGCTTAAGTGCCTTCACAAAGATTAGGAACTTTGCACTAGCTGAGCAATACTTTGGCTGATTGTCCTTAGCCACTACAACAGTTTTCCTATTATTTTTCCCCTACTCCTGCAGTGGAGAGAAAAATAGACAGAGCTTTGGCTTGTCTAAAGCACCATTGAGCATCCCTGCTTCGGGAAGGTTCACTGCCCTGGTTCCACCCCTCTGTGCCTCACGTGCTCCCTGGCAGGGAACAACACACTGCCTTATTTGCAACACCTGCAGCAAAGCACTGCTGAGCCAACCTGAGGTTCCATCTCCATAAATATTTAAAAGAAGTTCAACAGCTTTAATTGGATTAAAGTGCTTTTTAAATACCTGTGCTGAGAGCAAGAAAATACAAAAACTACTGTGCTTACTCAGAGGAAACTGCATCACACATAGTGCATGTGGCACAGCGCACACACTGAATGAAAAGCATTAAAGCAACACAATAATTTTCCACTCACTGAATCCTGCCTATCCTGCACAATGAACAACACAGGGGAAAAGAAACATAAGCAATAGCTCATCTACTTAATATTAATTGGACATGCTTGACCATAAACAATCCATGATAGCATTTCACAGTTTATGAATGGTTAACTTGACAAAGATAACATTCCTTTATTGTAGTGCAGAGTATGTGATATTTAAAAGACTGAAGAAAGATTAAATACCTTTTTATATAGCACATAGATTAAAAAATTTCAGAGAGCTAATGAATTACAGCCAAAATTTTTCTGCTGGTGTTGTATTAAACTGTTTTAGTAGTACATAAAACTGGTATATCAAATAGGGAAAAGCCTCTTCTAAAGAAATTGAGAGGTCATGATGTTTGGAGCAAATCTGCCATTCCCCTGACCATCAAAATCAGATAGACTGAACACCCCCACTACTCCTAAAATACAATCCAACATTCCTGTGCCTGCAGTAATTAAGGGATTCTGAAAACACAAAGAACAAAGGAAAGCAACTACTGAATATATTGAAATCTTAAAATACTGGGATGGGCAGGTCTTCAGAGCCAAGAATAAAAATTTCTTAAGGTTACAATTAAAATAAGTCCTAAAATTCTGAATTACAGGTCTAAAAATGTTACATAGACCGGAAATAGATTTCAGTGATTTTACATAGATTGATGCTTTCAGAAATGCAATAAGTGACCAAGTTCTATCAGATTCAAATGACTATTTTACATTTTGTTATCTGTGAATTTTTCAAAACTTAATGGCAACAAATAACTGATTTATTTTGTTATAAAATACACAATGATTTTCCTTCTGTGCCCTGAATAATCTGGTTTTAATACGTCTGATCATAAGAATGTTTTTTAGGTTTCTATCCTGAATTAATTGCTTATCCTAAAAACTATCTTTCAACCTGTGACACTTGATTATGGAGTCAGTTTTTACTCCGTTGAAAAACAAAAAACAAACACCCCAAAATCTAACCACCCACAACCAAAACAAAACAAAAAAAAAATCATCACACAGACTTTATTTATAGGAAAAGGAGATAAGAAAAGGTTAAATCTGCATAATTTTGAAATCTGCAATTTCTTCAAGTTTACTCAGCGGGGTCAAATTATGGCACCAAAAGAGATGGTCTGAAGAGGAAGAACCTACCAGTGCCTGCCTTGGCCCCCATGGCTTGCACAGATGCCATGGTGTGAACAATGACACCCTTGGGGAACTCTGACCACGTTGTGGGTTTCCCATCCACTGTAATTATGTGTCGCAGTAGTGGAACTTGAGATACAATTTCCTGTGAAAATGAAAAATTGGTTCAGAAATTAAAAATTCTCAGAATTTTAAAGGATAAACCTCCCAAGCTCAAATAGCTGCAAAGCTTGAAGCTTACCAATTTTAAATCCAAAAATTTCTCCAAATATTTACTGATTTGTATTTTATCTCATGAAAACCCCACAAATAAGACTGCAGTGATTTGTAGACATAATTGACTTTCCCTTACCATAGAAGACTGAGAGAAACTGGTGATACTGAGCTCACAATAAATCTTAGGTTACTCCTTGGTTATTATGCTATTTAAAATAAGCAACAGCTAGCAAAAATATTGAAAATCACTAGTTAAGCATTTCAAGCAAAACATGAGTTCAAAGACATTTATCAATGTTCTCATGGAAGAAGAGAAGATCATCACCTATGGCAGAGCAAATACATTCTCTCACTGCAAGCTGAAATAAATGTGTATGGCATAGATACTGTCATTGTAACAACTTCTTTTTCAAGTTTGGGAAATTCTCATTCAAATTTCCACAACAGCACAGTTTTTCATTAAAACAGCTGCCTCATCTGAAAGGTCCAGTTTCCCAAAACACACAATGATGAAACTCATGCAGATTAGTTGTTCCACTTGGGTATTCCATCAGGGTCAGTAAGTCAAAAAAGTTCTTTGACTGTTCTACTGTTTAGTGAGCTTTTTCTCCCCCTGCATGGAAAAACAGCTCTAACTCCTTAAACACTCATCTTTAGATGTAAAAAACATTCTCTGCTGGGAAAACATCTGATAATAAGCCAGGAGCATGATCACAGTTAGCTCTTTATACATTTTTCTGTTCTTCCCATTGTTACATTTATAGGCACTAAATCCACCCAGAAACCACAGCAGTTTCTTGTAAAGGTGTTTTTCCAGGCAGCACTCCAGCTCTGCAATACTGCAAATTGCTCATTCTCCAGTCACTGAGCAGCCTAAAACCCACTAAAAGCACACTACCACTTTCAGTACATGAAGACAGATACATAAATTTTCTTCCAAAAGTGTCTGCCTTATGGAAAAGCAATAAATCATTGCTCTGTACAATGGAACCAGGCCATTTAACAATGGTGAACAGACACACTGGTAAGAGATAGACAAAGAACAGCTTTCTGACCTTCAATTTTGTTTGCATCAGCTCTTTACTAGTAATGATGGTGGTCACCTCTGTTTCATTCAGCCCATGAACTATTGCTGGGCCTCCCAGCGTGGCGTACAGAGTAACAACTGAAACACAAAACAGGGGAAATGGTCAGTTTCTGGGTTAGAGTTTCAAGTACAGTTTAGAAAAAAGAACTGAGATTAATCTATTCCAACTTAGACAACACAGTAAAAATATTTGTCAACTCACAGATGGGACAGTTTTGTATTTAAAAAGCCTCTTAACATCTGAATTTAAATACAGTGTGATCTTCAGTTGCTCCCAGAAGGCAGAATGAACAACCATTCTCTATGTGACTGTTTACTCTTTTCCAAGGTCTAATTAGAGGTCCCAAAACCACACCACCTTATGAAATTCTCCTGGATCCACTCTCATACTGTCACTGCTTTTACCATTTCAAAACTAGGCAAATCTTCTCAGTTTAATCACTGTGTAACATTCCTCTTGCACAGGAAAGACACAGCTTTCATCCATGTGACTTGTCTTTCCAGAATTCACATACTCTGTTACTAACCTTTTACAACTGACTGCTAATAACAAATTATTACAGCATGGCAATGTGTGTCATCAGCAGAGAATTCTCACACTCAGGAATAAATCTGTGACTAGCCTATTCTGCCATCTATTTAAAATAATGTAATGAAGGTTTAATCGTCACTCATTAGACCTTGAACTGACATCATGAGAATCATACAGAATAGCAAGAAAGAAAATATTTAGAAAATTGACTATAAGAAAAATTGTTTCCTGTTTGTAAGGCCAGCTCATTAGTGAGTGTGTTACACAATGATTTCATATTAACACCTTTAAAACAATATTTAATTTCCTGGCATTTTCAATGGAACTGAATGACAAGAAACCAAAGGAGACTAGGGAAGAAAAAGACAGATAAAAATTGAAGAGAAGTATTGCTCTCAAAAAAAAAATTCTATTTTCCAAGTAGATCACTAAACAGGGACATCTCATAAAAGCTCTAAGATCCATCAACACAAGCCATAATTGTAATATCCTCGCTGGGAGTTCTGTCACATCAGGTATCTGAATATCTTCTGCTTTTTAGTCTGTATATAGCTGAATATTTAAAGAATGTAATTATGAAAATAAGACAACCCATTGTACATTAGGACTGTAATCACTGCAGCAAAGATTAAAAATTAAAATTAAATAAAGTTCTGTTAAATTCTAAGATTTTTATTTTAGTGTTTTAAATCCAAGGAGTTACTAACCCAAAACAACTCAAAAGCAGTCTTCTTACACAGAAAAGTAAATAGTTGACCTCTACTTATTTTTTTCTTGTTAAAACAGCCCATCATAGCTCAGAACTGTTGCAGGGCAAATGCACATGCACTGTGTTTTCTTTAATTTGGTGGGAGCAAAGTCCAGAAGAGTGCCTCTCCTCGTTCCCACGAGCTCTCTCTACTTACTGCAGTGACCCCTGTTATATAAACATGTAGCAGAAATTCAGCTGCCCCGAGCCAACAAGCAGAAAGGAGCTGACAACACCGCCCAGAAGGCAAAGCATCATCACAGGAGTAACCACGGGGGTACCTAATTACTCATCTGCAAATAAGTACATTGACACTCAGAGCTATATGACAGAGCCAAAGAGAAAGAGAGACCATTTATGTGACGGTGCACTGATGTCATGGAGAGAGCAAAACTGAGCAATGACTCATCTCTGAAATTCTCTCTTCTCCACACTGGCATCTAAAACTTTGTCAGGCAAATCCAAAAGTTTTGATAGTTTTTTTTCTCTCCTCATTCTCTTGAGAACGTACTGAGAAGGGATTATTTTGTATTCACCTTTATACATGCAATAGCACAAGTGAGTCTTTGTTATGTGACCAAAGGCCTGGCAAAAAGAAAACCCCCAACACCACTAAATTTGCCAGCTCATAGAAGAAGACAAAACCTTACCCTGAAGAAACAAATAGAACTTTTACCATTTATTTCAAGGTAACTGTAATGTTAAACTGAGTATTTCAGCATCCACTGTGCATCAAGAATAAAAAGCAAAATAAACCTTTAAAGGCTTCAGCCAAATTTAATTCTGACAAAACCACTTCTGCTCAAGCATGATTGATAAATGAAACCTAACCTCTCCTATTCCACCATTTGGCTATGCACTTTTGTGTTTTATCTGCCTACTCTGGTGAAGAGCTGCTCACATACACGAAGAGGTACTTAGGAAGAAAATCTGTTTTCATGTTAGTACTACTTCTTCTGTCTGTGATCTAGCAATCCCGCTCTACCTCCTGCAAATGTAAGTCTTAGAGAACTTCAGAAAAAGTCACATTTAAAATCAAGCAAGTATTTCTAACCATAAAATAAATTGTTTGTGCAAGTAATCCATAAGAAACATGACCTCCCTCATTTTAATTCTGTAGTGCAAAAGGCATTCTCTCCAACACTATGTACGAAGCAGATGAACCTGCTCTGTTGACACCAGCTCTGGGCCCACTCCATCAGAATGAACACATTTCACATTTGGAAAGAATGTCCCAACACCCCCACAGCAGTTAGCTGGTATCAAACCTGCACACTGAAAAATGCTAACATAAGCCATTTAGCAATGTCTTGCCACTATAACTGTTTCAACATCATCTGAATCTTCCAATTTGTCCTGCAAGCTGCCTGTGAACACTGCACAGCTCTCCCTTCATCTGCCAGCACAAGTCAGCCAAGTTCACAGAAGATGACACAGCTTAGATGCTGAACACCACGTCAGAGTGTGTGCTGAGGCACGTCGCAGCAAGGGGATTTAAAGCACTAATCCAGCAAACCCAAAAACACACACATACCATCCTGCCCACAACATCCAGCCCCTAGCTCAGATTTCCCCCACTCAAATTACAAATCTCCCTAGGATTTGTAAATGTGCTTCAGTTCCAAAGGGAAAAAAATGATACAAGCCCTTGCATTTTATTCCCAGGATAGCCACTAGGAATCTGACAGATCCCAAAAGTCATAAAAGGGAACTGGCACAGAGACGTCATTTAAAAGCAGCACAGGCATCTTATCTGAGAATAGTTTGTGCAGGTCTCTGCTCTGGTAGGCAGGTCAGCAGCACTTACTCACTGAAGAACCAACCAAAACCATCACCAATTTAGGTGGGAAGCACCTGCAAAGATCACCTGCACACACCATTCATTGCAGCAGAGTGCTCAGAGCCATGGCCTGTCTGGGTTTTACGGATCTCCAAGGATGAAGATTTCACAACCATTCTTTGTTCCTGTTCTGATATGGAACCACCCTCACAATGAAGATGCTTGCCCTAACATGAAATCAAATTTTCCTGCCATTGAATTTGTGACTGTGGCCTGCAGTGGTATCAAAGCACACTTTTGTGAGCAGAGCCTAGCTCCACCTCCTCTGCATGCTCCCACTGGGTAGTGTCAGACAGCAACAAGATCTGAACTCACTCATCTTAATGCTGAACAGACCCCTCTCTGTCAGCCTATCCTCAGATGTCACGTTCTCCAACCCCTCCAGCAGCTTGGCAGCCCTCCACTGGACTTGCTCCAGGATGTAAGCACCTTTTTTCCTAATAGGAAGCCCCAGTGCAGACACAGTAGTCCAGGCATGGTTCTACCAGTGTCCAAAAGGAGGAGAAGGATCATTTCCCTGGACCTACCTACTGCACTCATGCTACCACCACCCAGGATGCTGCAGGTCTCCACTGCAAGAAGGTGCTGCAAAAATCCTGGGTGACTCATGGCCCACCAGAACCCTCAGATCCTTCCCTGCAAAGCTGCTCTCTCCAGCTGTCCCCCAGCCTATACTGGTGCATTCCAGCACGCACAGAAGAAATTTTCAGTGCCTTTACTGAATTCCATGAGGTTCCAGACAACCCACTTTTCCAGCTGACAGGCTCCTCTGCACAACAGTCCCACTCTCAAGTGTACTTGCTGCTGCCCCCAAGATGCCACCAGCTGGGACCTCCTGTGTCTGCACTCTGCCCCATCATCCAGGACTTCAATAAAGAAATTAAGCAGTATTGGAGGCACTGTCAGCCACTGAAGGCTGCCCAGTAACTCTGCTCTGTGGCTTACAATCCTTGCAGCCAATGGTCCACCTCACCCACCTTTATGTGAACAGTTTGGCTATACAGGTACCACAGGAGGCCATGCCAAAGGCATTGCTACAGTCCCAGTACACAACACCCACCCTTTCCTTGTCCACAGAGCCAGCTGGCACACAAGGCAAGCAGGCTGACTTTGAAATGTTAAGGGCCAGAGCAGTGCACCTTGCCACCAACTCCATCCTTAACACTGAGGGACCAACACAGCAAAAGTTACATGCAAAATAACCAGAGACAGGATTAAAAGCTTGTGTAAATGGAAACTGCTACATACTCATCATCATGGTCTTCTCAAACTGAAACACTCGGCTCAGAGCCAAGAGGGACTGTTTAAATATAAATCTTATTAGACTTCCTTCCAAAATCTGAAAAAAGTATAATTGATAGACATCTTTAGTGTATCTAGGTAGGAAATCAGGAATTTCTGCACACCTGGCTTTTACAGCCCACCTCTTACTGAAGGAGGGTAAATGTGGCACAGGAGGGAAAAGGCCAAAGCCTGTGAGGAACAGCAGTTTCTGGCATGCCCTGAGGGACAAGATGTGTCCCTCTGAGTGCATCACAGAACCCAGCCAGGCTGGGCTTAGTTAGGTAAAGGACATACTAAGGAGCGATGACGAAATAGACATTTAAACAGCTATAGCACACTGAGACCAGCACTCAGTACATTCCTGACCAAGAAAAACAGGCCTAACCAAAATCAAAATTGAAGAACTGACAAAATATCCAGATAAAACAAAACTTGCAGGCACAGATGAAGGTTTGACGTCAAGTCCTGAAACTGAGTCAATGAATTCATGTGTGATTTTTGTTTGTTTGTTTGCAGAAACTTGGGAATCTGTACTGATTTGAGATGAAAAGAAAATAAAACAGACACAAATTCATTGAGCAAACTGTACTTACAAAAACCATTCTCCCTATCTGCCAACAGATACAGGTTTCTCTAGTCACTAAAGCAAAAGGCTACAAAGTGCACAGTTTCTATCTTATGCGGTATTTTTTTATTTGAAAACTTTAATGTTCTATATAAAATGTAAATAAAGTTTTCTTAGTACATAAAGCGAAGCAAAAAAGAGTTTTGTTTTCAGATTGTGAGATCAAAAGCAATAAAAGCTTCAGGGAAGACAGGTACTCACGCTGGTAGTTGCACATAAAGCAGGCTTGGGCTGCAATCATCCACTCAGCTCTGGTCTCACAGAAGATAGCAATGTTAGTCTTTGGCTGCTGACCCAAGACTGCTAAGCCATTTCCAAAATTAACAGCTTTAATGTATACATCTTCGTAAGAAAGCCAGCTGTACTTGCCAAGGATGACCTAGTAAGAATAATAAAATCAATTTAGAAAATGAAAATCCTTAACATATGTCCTATTACATCTTCACCCACATGAAGAATCCACAGATGTTTGAGTAACATGTGCTTGAATTGTAACAGCAGTTTACTCAAGATAAAGATGATACTTTTTCTTGCCAAAAGCTACAGGGCCTGTGGAAGTTCCAACACAAATACCATATCACAATGCAATATCCCCATGCATGTTACCACCTCAGTTTCTATTCTCACAGAAGGGAAAGCATATGATCCCCACCACCATTTGTAGCCTCAGGAGCCCTCTGAAAGACTGTTTGGTTATCTGGCCCACATACCTCTACTTTTTAAAAAGGTTTGGTTTATGTAAAGGATGGGAAGCACTAGTTAGCACAGTACCTTCTCTGTATTTGCTTTCTTGGATATTTGGGCTACAATTCTACACAAATATGACACTCATATATAATGACTCAGATAGTCATTAAAAAAAAAATTTAAAAATGGAAACTGGACTCCAGAAAGCAGTATATCCATGGGCCCTCAGTCAGAAATTGTGAAATATCTTTCCCTTTGTTCTGAAACAAACGTCAAGGGGATGAGTAGTAATAATTTTGCCTTTTTTTTACTGTTAAACAAAAGTGGGACAGAGGACAGGATAGGAAATTACTGGCAAACCTCAGTTCTGAGAAGTCATATAGAATATATTATGCAATCTCACTTTTCTGTATGGGAAAGCTGGTGCACAGTAAAACTGGACTTGAATTTACAGGTCACTACCCAGATTTCTGTGTGCACTTGCACCTTGCAGTGCTACTTCCTTACTGAGTGACAGGATATTTCTTTGAGACCAACCCAGAAATTTTCATATGAAAGTGTTTTATACTGAAAATCAATACTCTAAATTATTATATCCTACCCATCTATTTATATAAGCACACTGACAATTCTGAAAAACAATTTTTTAATCAAGTACTTCAGACATGTTCTTTACAAAGCATTAGTAATAAATGCAAACACTAAGAAAAACTAGAAAAAGCTAGAACTAGAAAAGCTCCTTCATTCTTTTTTCCATACTTCATTCATCAATGGGAAATAAATTTCAGACTTTGGGCTGTCAAATCTAACAATTTTTGACATGTAACTACATTTCTAATGAGTCTGTATTTCCACATCTGTTTCTTTAATAAAACATATTTAAAAATCTCTCTCAAACTCTAATAGAAAAATAAAATTTAGTAGATTTCCTCTGTCAAGACACTTTTCCAAACTGTTTCATAGTTAAAATTAGTTGTAACAATGAGTTGTACCTACTACAGCTTCACTGCATATTGCTCATTAACCTAGTTGTTTAGCAGGACAAACAGGTATCTGTGCAGCTGCCTGGAATTTCACAAATATCTTTATGTGAAAATATCATTTAACAAGCCCAAAAAACAACACTTGTCAACAACAACAATATAGAGCAACTCCACCAGAAAATACAGATTTCTCACACAAATATCTGCTCCGTTTTTCCTGGTTTATTTCCAGAAGCTCTGTTTCAGTGGCAAACAGGCTGTTTCAAACCCCAAAACCTTTCTGGAGCAGAAAGACCAGGCTGAAATGGCAGCATGTGGGGCAGGGGCTCGCTGTCACAGCCCCCTGAGGAAGAGGGGGGACCTGGGAGTCCCTTTTTGTTTCAACACACCAAGATATTTCTGGTGTGGAAAACTCTCACTGCTTCCAAAAAAAATACTGCACCTCTTCCTGTCCATCGAAATTTTGGTAATTTGGAATTTAAATTCCAATTTGGGATTTTTTTTCCCCAAAGGCAGTATTTTTGGCAGAAGGGGAAGTTCTTGACAAGCTCATCAGCTGAAAATAATTTATAGCAGTGGCTTGGGCAATACCCTTTCCCTCATTATACTCTGCCTACAGTGTAGCCTCAGGAAAACTGCTCACAAATAATTAGGCCAAGAAATACAAGCAGATTCTTGTTACTGTTTCTGATAAGCTTGCCAATCCATAAGAGGTTTTAGTAATTTCCACCACTCTCACTGAACTGGGGAACATAAATCAATAAATGGCCAAAAATTAATCTCTCCAAATAATACCTGTGATTCTGCTTTTTTCCCCTTTTTTTATTCTCTTAAATAATTCATCTTAAGCTTGTTGATATGTAGTGAAAGACCACCCCATTGGTGCTTTATTTTCTTAAAAGGGAAAAATCCTTTCTAAGGATTGTTGGTTGTAGCTATTTATATAAAAATACATTTCTGAAGAACACTGACATAACTGGTAAGACCTTTTTCAATGCAGTAATTTTGAGTTTTACTTTCCTACTGCCTTCCATATATTCAAATTCCTCTGGTCCTTCCCCATGACCAGTGTTTCTTCTCTATTCCATCCCTATGACATTTATATTATATACACATTAGTGAATAATAGCTATTCATATATACATATTACTAAACTGGCTCTAAGTCCCTTTCTCCTGCATTTCTCTATCAGCTTCCTCTGCAGGACACAGAGCAGGTTGCAGTTTATCTCATACTCCTCATGTTGGAGTGTGTCTCCAAACCAATTCCCCTTCTTGGCCTTGCCCTCAGTAGCTTTTGCTAACATTTTCCAATGTACAGTGGCAAGAAACACAAGGAGCTACTGGACAGAGTCCAGTGGATGCCATGAAGATGATGAGGGGTCTGGAGCATCTCTCTTATGAAGAGAGACTGTGGGATCTGGGCCTGGTTAGTCTGGAGGAGAGAAGACTGAGGAGATCTCATTAATGCACACAACCATCTCAAAGGGGTGCCAAGAGCACGGTGCCAGGCTCTTTTCAGTGGTGCCCAGTGATGGGACAAGAAGCAAAGGGCATAAACTAAAACATAAGCAGTTCCATTTCAACACGAGGAAGAACTTGACATTGAGGGTGAAGAGCACTGGAACAGCTGCCCAGGGAAGGTGTGGAGTCTCCCTCTCTGGAGACATTCCCAACCCTGTGCCACCTGCTCTGGGTGACCCTGCCTGGGCAGGGGGTAGGACTGTATGGATCTCCAGAGGTCCCTTCCAACCCTAACAGTTCTGTGATTCTGCTTCTGCTGCCAACAGGTGCTAGGACTGGCATTAGGCACCATAATCCTTTAAACATTCACACACATTTAACTTCACGACTTTCAGAGCTTACTTCCGCTTGATAACTCATGGAAAGAAAGTAACTGTCCAAGAGTTGGCAGAAGGGCCCAAGAAGTGAGTTTGAGCACAGATGAGAGCCGCACAGAGAGCAGCCAGCAGGGCCTGCAGCGCTGGGGTTTCACCTGGAAACACAGCATTCCATGGGAAAGCGCTGCCCTCTCGCGCTCCAGCCTTAAACTGCAGGCTGAGTCACACTGCCGCACGGCACAAAATACTAGGAAGTGTCCAGACTCTATTAATATTTGGAAATCCAGAAAAGCAAAAACTAAACACACAGCTAACATTTCTTTTACCTGGATTTTAGGAACATATTAAAATTTTTAGTACAAAGGTGTAATAAAACGTTCTTGATAAAGTTGCAGGCTCAGGTAGAGTCATTAAACCACCTGGCTTCAGTTACCTTCGAAGGTCTTCTTAAAAGTACCTTATAAGGTTTAAAGAACATTGACTATGATTTGGAAACCAGCGATCATGAATTAAATACATCTTCCTCAAACAGTATATTAAAAATAATACAAAGGAAGTTATTTGAAATGCCCACTTTTGGTCTTTTTCACATCAACACATGGATTGCACTGAATACATCTGAAAACTCCCACCCTAACATACCACTTACATAGCAATCTACGGTTTTCAACACCATAAGGGACTCTCTTACTGCTCAATGACTTGGCATGGCAAGAACCTTCCTGAACCTTCACTTTAAGCTTCAGTATCAGCATAATGAGTAAAGCTCTGAATTCCAAGAATTGCCCATGTGCTTGCTGCTGCACCCAAGTCTCTCAGGCTTTAGATGCATCACCTTCCCCAACAAAGCTGTGTTTTCTTCTCCCCACTGTCTTATTTTATTATGTTCCCAGTAATTCTGTTCTTGGTTACCAACCCTTTTTAAAGCCAAGCAAGACAAACAAACAACCCCCAGAACAAACAGACATCTTCCTCATAAAATAAACCAATGAAAAAACACACAGACAAAGCCAAATCGACATACCAACATAGATCAAAGCAAGCACCTGATGATATAACCTATAAGTAAGATGGCACAAAATAATGAAGCTCATCTTTTGGGCATCATAAAATTTCAGCTGTGGTTAAATTAAGTCCCTTTTCCAATTAATTACATCTTAATCTCAGAGGTATTTTCAACATTATTTTATACTGACGTAAATACACGGTTTATGAAATTAATATTAGGTATGCATGATATTGGAGAAGGAAATTGGAGAGTACACTATAGAAGGAGATAGAAGAACTAACCATTTATGAATTACTATGAAATGCAACAAGTGCATAAGCAAGTATTTGTATCTTATTCACATCCATGAATTTCTGCTACTTTGGAATCTCCACACAAACAAATATTTTTGCAACAGTACACTATCATAAAAATTCAAGAAATTGCAGATTATCTGAAGTATCATGGTTCTCACAATAAATTAATGGGAGTATCTGATCTTAAAGATGTTAAGAAGTTCTAAATAATTTTAGCTACAAGTGCGAGGGCACTAAGTTTTCCCAATAATCAAAAGCTGAATATTTTACTTTTTTGAGATATACGTATATATATATAATATAAACATATATTGCAGCTCCTGCAAGATATAGAAAGAACATGCATTAGGCCTAAGAATTAAAGTTGTTGTGCACCTTTTTGAAGGACTGCACCAAACCTCAGCAAGCTGGCTCTACTAAAGGGAACCAGGCAATAAAAAGGTGCCTGGAATGAAAGAAATCAAAGGAAGAGAATCGTGACATCTTTAGAATCAACAAGGTATCTTGTGAAATGTTCTGATTTTCCTCACTTGCTAACACATGCTACAAGATCTTAAACACTGTATTCCCTAACAGAAAAAAAATATAAACATGGACTCCTGTGATAATGCTACAAGTTGGAATAAAGTAACACGAGGGCAAGTATGGCAATTGACCATAATGAACCCTTGTGTCAAGCTTAGAAAAAATTACCTAACTTGTGTAATTTCTAAGCCTAAATACTCACAAACAAGTAATTTAAGTTGGATCAACACAAACATCCTTCAGCTTTCCAATATTCACAATGCTTTGCTTGCATAATGGAAAAGCCTAAAACTCCTAAGTCCTTAAGTCTTACATTCAAAATTATGATTAAAAAACAGGGCACATGTTTTTTTATGTAAAAAACAGGGCAGTCAAAATTCTGATCTGTGCTCAGAAGCTGTTCTTCATACAACATGAACTTTCTGTTTCTTCATAGGGTAATGAGGCAGCAAAATGTGCATCAAGCAAGAGTACATGTAACCATTCATCCCAGCATTTCCTTCACACTGCAAAACTCCTCCACAGCTAAGGGCAAGTTTCACTAACAATAAAGTTTGTATAAAGATTTTAACAGAACTAAACTTTGTCATATATAGTGACATTAACCAAATTAGATTTTAAACATACTCCTCTATCAGAATTAAAACTAGCATCATGAGGAGAAATTTTTTTCATCTGCACAGAAACTAAGCTTAACTAAAAATTATCTATTGTGGATTTAGTAACTTCTAATACAGAAATGCAGAACTTTAACACACAGAGATGCACAAATATGAACATTCTGTTGCAGTATTCTGCCCTTCTTCAGGCAAAAGTGCATTTCTCAATGTGTCTGAACAAATACAAAGCAGCAAATGACAATACAGGCTTGAACATAATACACTATAAAAAGTCAGTCCCTTGAAACAACAGAGCTGTTGTCAGATACTGAAATCACATCTCCCACACACATCAGGATTACAGACTAGCATAGTAGTTCACCTTAAAGGAGACTCAAAATAAAAGAGACTCTTCCAATAATATCTGAGCAATTCTTTTCCAAACAAAAAATTCATCTGAGTCCTGAATTCCCTGGACAGAACAGAAAATCCTTAAATCACAACTAAAGCTGCTGGAAAGGCACATCTCAGCACTGGCATCTAGTAATTTTTGTATATTTATCCAATGACAGTTCAGAATAACAAAAAGGGAGAGTTTTTAAAATTCACTTTAAAAAGAAGCCTTTAAAGCCACTTACATCACCAGCTGAATATTAAAAACAAATACCTAAAACATACTTGTGTTTTTCTTTGACTGAAACCATAAATAGGATATCTATCCAAGACTTCAAAAACATTTAGATTTGGTTTAAATACCAAGTATTGAAAGACTGGGAATTAGATCATTTAATTGTTTTCACAGCTACTGAATCTAAGCAGAGAAATTTATTTTTTCCCCACCTTCCATCTACTGGACTACAAGTGCTGCATAAGAAAGTAAACACACTTTGGAAAAAAATTCTTGAAGGCAGACTGCAAAAAGACTCACCTTTTTAAAAACTTTTCCTGATGGCTGGATTTCATCTTCCTCTTTCAGAATTTCTCGTGTTCCCAAGAGTTTTTTGTCTTTATATTTAGTTTTAGCATATTTAAAGACTTTGTCGAGTGTATCACACCCAGGATATAAAACTGAAGCTAAGCAATGCAGACTGTTCACAGATCTGTATGCACCCCCAGGCTTGTTATTCACAGGTCTGGCTTTAACCTGCTTGGCTTTTGCTATAGCCTGCTTTGATCCTGAAAGTATGTACCATGGAATGTACGTTACAAGGGAGTACAGCAGGACTATGAAGTTTATAAACTGTAAAAGAACAGGGTTGATGTTATGCTTCAACTTCATTTTGGTCGCTTGAGAATGTTACAAGAGACAGTTTGGAAACATGGATCAGCTAGACAGGGGTCCAAGAAGATCTGAAAAGAGAAAAGAAAAGGTTAGTAGTAAACAATCACTGTTGGCAGGGGGGCATTTTTAAACATGATATTACAATCCATATCCCAGTAGGTGTTTTTATGCAGGAGTTAGAAGTCTGAACCCCACACACAAATGAAAGCAGACACATGAGGTGGAACTGTTCCATTCCCCTTTAGCAGACTGCAGTACAATGACACGTGCATCTCAGGTATTTATCTGAAAAAGTTTTGTGATTATGCAATTTAAAAGATCCTCTTCAACATCAGAGCACCTCCATGAGCACCTTCATTAGGAATCTCTGTGACCTCTGACTGTGAATCATCAGCCTCCAAACAAGCCCTAGGAACACAGGCAATGTCACCACTCTGCACATGGGAACCCCGACCATTAAGGATGTTGAAATGTTTCCCAAGTGTTGGACAGACTGGGACACCCACCTGAGAGAAGGAAAGCTGTGTATGTGACAGAACTTTGCTGGTTTATTCCTAGGGACTTCCCATCAGTCCCATGATTTCAGTCTCAGAACCAGTATCCAATGAGCCAGTTGTATCAATAAACATGAGCTAGGTAATATTGGGTAAATGTCAGAAAAGAACTTATAAATATCCCCAAATTCCTAACAGCACAATGAAGAGATGTGCAACTTTTTCTAGAGTCCTTAATGATGCCAGGGTATTCACTTTGTCTTTTTTAAAAGCAAAATTTGCTATATCCAATGACCACAACGATGATGCAACTTTCTAATGTATTCTACTGTTGAGTCATGAAATTATGCAATCTGTCTAAAAGATTAGAAAGGTAAATCAACAAAATAACTGAAATCCTTATGGAAATCAGGGATGGTTGCCATAATGGCTAAAGATGAATTTCTGCAACAGTCAATGAGCCACTAGCTGAAAACTAGTGTTTTATACATAATAAACTACAAATGGACTTCACTCAGTTAACCTTTCAAATGTATTGATACAACTTATTAAAAGCAGTATCATAAATCAAGCAACTAATACTGATGTATATGTAAGATGCACAGCTTTTGACAATTCTAAATTAAGTAAATTTTTATTCATGAGATGTACTATTCTGTGCTGATGTCTTACACTCTTTGACTTTTCCTCCATTAACTCTCTGAAAACCCTAAAGAACAGAAAATTGAGTTGAAAAAAGTAATGTTTACATCATAAGATCCTTCAGTAGTAATGGAAAGAAACCCTGCTTCATTAATCCTAGATCTGCAGTCCTTTTGGGAATGGATCAATCCAGCATTCTTCATTTCTAGGATGAGATTCATTCCACCTTTCCCTGAAACATAAAACTTCTGAAAACTCCAAGCAAAAATATTTTATGACCATCTTTTTCCCTAACAAGCTGCTTAATCTCACTGTTAACACTGCATCATTACAGGCAGTTTGAAGGAACCAAACAACATCAAAGTCTGTTCTGCAGAGCACCCTGAGAAACACACTCAAATAAACCACAGGAGCTCTGCACAGTAGGAACTTAACTGCAACAAGCAGCAGTGGAGGAAAGATTTAAAATATAAAAAAAATAAATGGAAGTGCATATATTTTAATTTTCAGATCAAAGGCAAAAAGCAATGACAAATAGAAAACAAACTTAAATAGGCTAAAGGGCAAATTCAGTAATCGCTTGAAGAGACTTATGTTCTTAGGCTGTCACTGAAGGATACTTAATGAAAATAATCATGAGCCAGCCAATCAGCTACTGCAGGCCAGAAAAATTATACTGGTGTTGATAGCAGCACAGAACAAGATGTTTAAAAGCTGAATCCAGAGTTCACACAACAAGAGTTTACCCATTTTTTAAGAAGTTTTATGTTGCACTATTATTTTGCCTGGCACAGTTCAGGAGATGAACATCTTTTTTCTCCTTATAAAGCTGGAGAACTACTCTCTGCCTAAAAAGTAGAAACAGAATTTAACCAAACACTGCTATATATGAAAACTAAAGCAACTTATTTAACAGCTTTAGGCAAACTGTTCTCCAAAGAAATTCCCTATCTAACACACAGTCAAAGCTGTTCAAACAATGTTTTCTCTAGGTTTCATAACTTTCCCTGGTTAGAGAGACACTGAACCCTTCCAGAACAGCAGTCTCCCATTTCATTTTGCAATTAGTTATCCCAACAGCGTTATTCTTTCCTCAGAAGGAGAGAGGAACCTTTTCCACTATTTATATGATAACCATGCCAAGTGTCATGTCAAGCTCCCTCTTCTGGCTCACCCTTGCATAATAACCCCCAAACCTGGAAATCTTTGCTTTGAATTGCAAATATAAATTGTGCTTTGCTCACCATTTCATAAACGGCTGCATTGCAAGAAAAGGTCTAAGGAATGTTTCAACAGCACAGACTAAAGGGAAATGTCTTGGACTGTCCCCTGGCTCAGAAAAGCAAGCATCCTGCTCTAGAACTCTGCTATGATGTACATCTAATAAATTGCTAATTTTTTCAGTTACTCCTTCACAAAAGTGAGGAGTCACGTATTGAAACACTATTTGCAAACACTATTGTAAATAGGTGACAAGTCACCTATTGAAAACACTTAATTTTAAAAATTAAGACAATTTTTTTAACTCGAAATGTAATGTTTTTAAGATTAGAAGTTATCTTTTGCGAATGAAGTTTCTTGTCTTATAGGCCAAGTAAGACTCCATTTTTTTCCATCAAAATCTTATAATTAGGAGATAGCAAACTTTAGCAAGAGAGAGAGCTTGGGTGCCAATGTCTTAAGAATTTGGCAATGGATTTCGGACTGTGATATTTACAGAGCATCTATGCTTGTAACTAATTGTAATTACCATTGTAATTGGACATTGGAAAAGTGCAATGCCTTTTGGAACAAGAAATAAAAATATATTTCAGTAGTTTCTTTAGAAGAATAAGCTCCAGTATCTTTGTAGGGTGATGGTTCTAAGGAGAGCTGAGCCATGACACGAAGGAAGTTCCTTGGTGGCAATATAAAGGCTCCCCCTCTTTTCTTGTGTAACTGAAGAACAGAAGTTGCATTTTAACTCATTTGTTCATTTGTTTATCTTAACATTTGTCAACTTAACTCATAAGTTCATTTGTTTGCTATGCTGTTGAAGAGGGAAATACCAGGTAAGCAAAGGAGATGCAGTTTAAAATGCCTTTGTGCCCAACAGATTTATAACTGCCATTCCCAGGAGAACATCAAAGTCAGCTAAATGGATCACTAAACATTCAATTAAAAAATCATTTTGATGACAATGTAGAAGCAAAACTCTACCCTGACTTGAGGCTGAACTGCTAGAAGTAAGGCAATTATGTTTTACAGCAAGCAAAACCAATGCAGCTGAATATGACAGTACATTTTCTGTTGTTTTTTTTTTCCTAATACAAAAGGTCATTTAACCTCCATTAGGAAAACCACTTTTAATCACAGTGTAAAAGAACAACACTGTTTTCATTAGGATACAATGCTTGCTCATGCATTCTTCTCTGTAACAATTACTATTTCAAACCTTAAATGTATGCTATTTTAAAAACTCAAAATGAAAATACATTATCAAAAATCAACTTGCAGAACTAATCTAAAAATTAGAAGTTTTAGTGAACTTTTCAAGGTTACCATCCGATCTGGAAGGCGTAAAATGGAAGCAATGTTTGCTGTTTAATATTCTGCCTTTAAAAAAAAAAGTAGTACCTAACAAGAAGAAAACTTTGAAAAGTTTAGTGAAATACTATACATGGTTTTAACATGTAATTGAAGTACAATATGTTGTACTTTTTAATTTTGGAAGCAGACAACTGCTTCTGACCATAAAAAGAGCGTAAGCAAACCCATAATTTTGGGGCAGAGAACAGAAAGCAGAGGATGTGATCCTAAGCAGTTTTTGCAAGTATGAGACTTGCACAGTGAGAAAGTTCACTGCACTTTCAGCACTGGAATTTTGTTCTTAGGTAGCTCCTGCTTAATCACTGACAAATAAAAACACATGACATGTGGTAGAATATTCTAACTTAGTGGTTTGGTCTGCAGATTAGCTGTAAACACTCAGGTTCTTACAGAACATGCATCCATCCTGGTTTCACATAATCCTGCTGGGGTTTTTGAGGATTCAGTGCTCAGACCCTGACTAGTGATGCAGGAAAGGTTGGGAGGTGAAATCCTGGACGAAAGAGCTGCTAATTTATACAAGAATACGACTTAGAGAAAATCTGCTCAAGCAAAGGGATCTGGACATGTATAAGAGCTGTTCAGTTACATGTAATTCATGTTTAGTCTGGTAGTCACCAAATGGGAAAGAGCAAGACCATAAATTAAGTTTGACACACTTTTTCAACAGCAGAAAGAAGCAGCAACCAGCACACTCATTCATGAGTCTGGAGAAGTAAACCAGTACTTTTCAGGACTGATCCTTCTTAATATATAATCAGTGATTTGGCCTGATATACTACTTATACTAATACTGTTATACCCTTTAGTTTCAGAAGAAAACTTTTGTTACATGAGAAAGAAAAAAATCCTTCAAGGAATGTGTTTACTAATTGACCTGTTTATAACAATTACATTACAATAAAAGCATGAATTAACAAGAAAAAAGGAACCTTATGCAACTTCTCATCGTGGCAGGTACAGGTACAAGAGCTGATACAAGATGTTCCAGTCTCAGTTTACCCAACAGGAGCTGTCACAGGCAACTGCATGAAATCTAAAAATGGAAAATTCCCATTAAATATGGCAATTATAAAACACATCCTCCATTTTTTCACTTGTATTTTGTAATAAATAAAACCTTTTTCTCATCTGATACTGCACTGTACGACCTCAGAGAGCCTAGGCCCACTGCAAGTTACCACACAGCCACTGCTTGGACTTCAGTCCTGTACAATCAAGGTGGCTGCAACAGCTTTGGCTGAACTCAGGAGCTCATGGTACTTTGTCTCCCTGACAAATTCTAACTCCCCAGTGCCTTTCGGTGTACACTGCTTCTACCACTGGGGGTAGGAAAAAACAGACCTATTTTTGTGTATTCACCCACACAGAGAACACACTCCAGCCTGAGTAATATTCTTGAACACTTTACAAAAAGACTTAATAAAACAGTAATCATTACATTTATTGATTTTGCTCTATTAAAGTTTTATTTATTGCCCTTTGCAGAAAGAAGTCTTGAAAACCTGTGCCAGCAAATCACATTTAAAATAGGCAAATGTAAACATTTTGTACCCATTAACTTTCTGCAAACATTACTATTTACACAGTTCTTAAAGATAATATTTTCCAGTTTCAGTGGATTAAGTATTTGCTGCTTGAGGTAAGCATCCAGGGTGCTCACTGCCCCATTTTTGGACTTCCATGACTTTACACATACTAACCAAACTCCAACCCAGAGACTCCAAGATACTCTTGCAAAAAAACATTTTGGTCAACAATTTATAGTTGTAGAAATACATATTAAATCTCTCTTACTGGTGAATCTTGCAAAAAAAAAAAAAAACCAAACCCTGATTTATTAACATTCACTGAAAGGATAAAAAGGTTGTTCACTGGGTTAGGCTTTAACAGACAAAATAATTGAGTATCTTCATGTACTGCCCAATCTCTATATTACAGAATATAACAATAGGAGTTCTCAAGACAATGTAACAAAGCCCTTAATACAGACTGTACCAAACTGTACAAAAAAAATCCTGCATTAGTTTACATCTGGACTTAAAAAGTAACATTAACAACCCTGAAGAGGCAGGCTTTTACATCTGAAATTCACTCAAGAGCTGTCAGTATATGCTAGCACTCAGCAAGTATGCCTTTCTTTTACAAAAAGAAGAGACCAAAAAGAAAGAAATCCCCATCACTGATTTATACAGATGTAGTCATCTATATAAAAATAAGAAGGCAAACCAAATGTGCACAGACACAACAGCCAATGCTTCACAAGCCAGCTGCCTGGACTGTGAAGCAAGGAGGGCCTGAGGCGATGAACGGCGCAGAGGAGAATCCCAACCATGTACCTCTTGAAGTGGAAGGTCTCTTTTGCAATATGGGTTTAAGGGACAGTTATATTTGAAAACATATGTTCCTCACAGGTACAGCACAAGTGTTTTCACATATTTCTTGAAACAGAGAGGCTAGAAATCCCAGCAAACCCTACTGAATGCTGGAAATGGAAGCTTTGGGTCCCTGGAGAGGGCTGGTGCTCAGCACATCCTCCCAAATTGGAAGCAACAGCAGAGTGGAAACAAGGACACACCTCACCTCCTCAACTCACCCTTCACTGCTTCCCACAAGCCCCTCGTCCCACCACCTCCTGCACTCCCTGAGCACGGCCGCCCTGGCACTGCTCGTGGGAGCTGTGCTGCTCTCCAGGGCCCAGCACCCTCCAGGCCATCCTGGCAGACCCCGCTCTCACAGGCCCTGTGGTCTCCACACAAGTGCACACACTGTCCTTGTCCCCTGCTTGCTGATTTTCCAGCCTCCGACCCCTCCAAGTCACCCTTTTCCAGGCTGCTGCCTGGGTCTCCGCATCACTTCTAGCACAAGGGAGACCTTCCATGAGCCTCCCAAACATCCCCAAAACCCTTCTCCAGGCAGACCTGAACCCTGTCACAAACAGGAGTGCCTGTCTGCAGTCAAGCTGGGAACAGGTCCATGGCTCTGTCCCAAAAGACAACTGCTTTCAACAGGGAGGAAAAGCACTGCTCAGCACACTGACCCCAGGAACCACCACGCACTGGGAACACACCCAGCGGGACCTTCCTCAACAGCTCCACATGACCATGCTGGGCTTGTCACAGGCATTGAACAGCTTCTGCTACAGAAAGATCTAGAAGAGTATTGCATGGCTGTAACACAGGCGTGCACTCAGCCAGAGGTTCTCCTGAAACTCTTTCACGCA
This sequence comes from Ploceus nigricollis, assembly GCA_013399945.1. Taxonomy (NCBI): domain Eukaryota; kingdom Metazoa; phylum Chordata; class Aves; order Passeriformes; family Ploceidae; genus Ploceus; species Ploceus nigricollis. Next base: position 30,885 of record VXBC01001702.1, on the reverse strand, counting down.
AGCGCACAAGAATGAAATTAATTCCCACATCAACTCCACTCCTTGACATCTCACTCCCAGTCCTGAACAGGAGACAACCTGTCTCTCCCTGGACCTTGCCCTCCTTGCTGCTCCACATTCTGTGAACTGCTGTGGTCTCATATAGAAAGAGGGATGGTGGGAGACCAAAATTGCTATTGATTATGTCTCTGCTCTCAAAAGGAAGCAGATCTTCAGGACATTGAGAGAATAAACAGTCTCTGAAAGGACATGTAGGGTAATTTGGAGCTACCTTATTCAGATCATCAGCCTCCAGCTGTTACCCACCTCTAGCACAAGCCTGGGTGAATCCTAAGACTCTTTAAATGCTTCCCCTCACTCTGCCAGGGAGCACAATGCTGGCAGATGGCCAGAGCCAACGCGGCACTCCCACTACTGCTTCCACAACTCGACCCACTCAACAGCATAAGCAAATCTACCACTCAACTCCAGTCCCAGGGGAAACTCAGGCACTGCTCTGCAGGAGCATGGCTCTGAAAAGCACAGGAGGGCACACACAGATCGCCAGGGAAGAGGCATCATGACCTGGAACAAACCAGTTTCCAGGTAGGAGTTTTACAGAGTGCTGGGGCAGCAAAGGTTGTGCATGAACTGCACAGCCTGAGGCTGTGATTTCAGTTTGGCACAGGCAGATTTAACGCTGGGCTGCTAATAAAAACACACTGCTCATCTCCAAAAGGTAATTCCACTCTTGCCCTCCTTTGTACCAACACAGGAGTGCCTGTGTGGCTAGGAAGGAGCCAGATTAGCTTGTTGATCCAGTTTAAACCCTCTCCTTCTCAGGGTGGAATGGTGGGTTTTCCTTTGTATCAACTCCGGTATCATTTGAGCCTACCATGAGTCACTGCAACCACCTAAATCAACAGAAAATTAGCACTACAAAAGATGTTATTCTTCTGCTATCGAAAACTGAGTAACCATGAGTTGACAGGAGTGACTGACAAGGCAAAACCGGAGGAGGAGAGGGAAGGAGCCTGGCAGTGGAGCTGCAAAGGAAAGCCCACTGGGCTGTGGAAGAAGCGGGCTCAGCACAGGGACAGCAGGACGCCCTGTGACACGGGTGTCACAGCACACTGCGGGATCAGGGCAGAGCTGCGGGCTGGGGATTAACCTGCTGCTCTCCTACTAATGATCTCACTACTTACTTTTATAGGAGCTCAGCCTTGGGGGTTTCAAGTGCTACAAGCTTAAATACCTTTAAACTTTGGGTATAGGCTAATACACATCCTATAAATATAAAGGGGTTTAATTTATGTCCTTCACATGTCAATGCTACGTTTGTAAAATGATACTCCCATTTCCTTGGGAGGTAGCCAGAAGGCATATTACTAGGATAAATAAATTATTATGTCCTTGTTAAACACAAGGATACTACAAAGGTAGGAATTACATGAACCAAAGAAGTCCTTCTACCCTAGAGAGACACTCTCTATGGTATTAACTGAATTTTGATACAAAGGAAAAAGTTTTATTATCTAGAAAAGATTAATTTTCCTTTTAGTAGGTTTATTTACATCAAGTGGAAAAAAATCACACCTAGTGTTGGCAAACAACAGGGAGACAAATGCAGTAGCACAGAACTAAACTAGATAGAAGGAACTGACATTTCTTGAGGGCACAGAACTGTGCTTTCTCTAAAATAGAGCCTTAATATATCCAGTTATTCTAAAAAGGTAACGGTAAGTGGGTATTAAAAACTTCTATTTGACATCAACATCTTTTAGGTACACCCAAGCCCCCCTGTCTGAAATATCACTGCACACTGCAGGACAGCAAGGGCCCAGGTTCGTACATCCCTCCTCTGCTTCCTAACAAAACAGAGTGACACTTGTAAGAAACTGAAAGCTAAAGTGACATCACAAAGCAGACAAACAGATTTATTTCCCCCACAAAAAAGCTACAGGACTCTGACTGCATGGCCTAGAAACTTAAGCTTAAGCCTTTGTTCCAGTTGAAAAATAAAACTAAATCAAAGTGAGTTCAACACTAACGTGCTCCAGGAACAATAATTAAACACTCCCGAAGCTACCTCAACCTACAACATGAACACCCTTCCAATAAAATCAACTAAAAATGCAAACCATTGTTACACTGCATCTTAGATTTTTTTCTATTTAAAACATTTTAAAACTTATTTTCCTTAAATAAGGCTGTCTTTTAACTTATCCACGACAGTTTAGATATTTAGTGGATTGACAAATACATCTTTATTAATAAGAACAATAAAACACAGCTCTAATGTGACAACTTTGTCAGCAAAACTGAAAGCACTTCCCAAAAAGAATTGTGCTAAAAACACATCCTTAAAATCATGTGACAAAGTAACAGCTATGCCAGAACACAATCCAGTGCTGCTCCATCTTTCATCTCCTTCCTCTCCCTCTACACACATGACACTTCATGGCAAACAAGTGTCTTAACTCGTTTCAGGCACTTTACCAGATACTGTCAATACACTGCTTCCATTCCTTTTCACAAGCAGTTATTAGAGCATTTAAGAAATGCATCTAGTGCCAAACTAAATTAAATGTTTTCATGTTTGTGACAGAGATAAAAAGAAACCAATGGGTAAAGCACCTTGCTAGTGGAGAAGGCCTCAGAGGAACTTTGGTATTTGCCAATTCACTGCTAGAGAGAGATGAAACCACCAATTTCCCCAGCATGCTGCTAGATTTTCAAACCACAGACACAAATTAAACATGGAAGAGAACTTAAGAACATCAACACCACAGCATACACAGTACAAAAAAAGTCTGCATAAAAATAAGCCAGAAGCTTCACCAGTAACCTTTGCCTGCTGAAGAAGTTGTGTTACAGCCGAGTTATCGCTGCCAGCTTATCACTCCAAATTCTTACAGTCATTTTCCAGCTCGTTTAAGTCAATTGTCCTAAGTGCTTCCACTGGGAGGCAGACTCTGCTCTCCATCCCAATCCAAGGGACTCACCAGAATGGCTTCGTGTACTGTTTTCTACTACAAAACACAGCCTAAGATCAGCTCTCCATTTTCTCGGAAATCTGAAATGCTAAGGCATGAACAGTTATGGCTTGTCTGTTTCTTAGAAAACATAACAAAAATAGTCTACTGCCATTCATTCAATGTGGTTTGTACTGTATCCTAGTCATGTATTCATTAGATCAGAACAAAAAGAAAAAAAAAATTACCAAAACAATCTCACGTATTTTTAACTGTAAAGGTGCTTTGGGATTTTTTTCTCCAGCAGAAGCTATACATGCAGAAAATTGCTCTTATTTACTTTTAGATGAATTTGAGTTCATGTAGTGCCACAGTAAAAAATTATAACCCATTATCCTATATTCATTTTTCAATTACTTTTGGCCAGGTCCAAAATCTGGTAAGCCTGTATATTTATGTTGTCTTTGCCTTCTTTCTTTAACATTTCTTCTCTATTTGATGGGATTTTGTTAGGGATAACTGTTGGCCCTTATGCTGGCTCATTCCCTGGTGTGCAGTGTCAATTCACACACCAAGATGAGATATTTGATTTCTTTATTCTAGTTTGCACAAAGTAGGGATCTAGGTGTAACTCCACAAAGTCAGCAAAACTTTGCACTAGTTACACATTTTACCAAGGGCATCAGCGTACCCTGGTTACAAATACACAGCCTTCTCACTAACTAGCACTCAAACCCCTACTCACTAGTTACCTCTCTCATTACTCCTTGCTAATTAGTCCACATGCACAGCCCTTCTCTGCACTGGAGTCAGGGTCTGTTTTGAGTAGGTGGGCAATGGGTGGGTGGCCATGAACCCCCTGCCAGAATCACCTTTCCCCAGCTACTGCTCAGTCCTGCTGACTTCACTCCTGGAGGCTCTTGTCCAGACAGCCCTTTCATCTTGGGATTGTGCTCCCCTTCCCCCAAAACAGAAGAATAGCCAAGCCTATAAGTCTCTACAGGTTTCATAATGAAATTGCTTAATCATAACTGCCTACCTATAGCTACTAATTAACATCAAAACAACTGCACAGTTTGGTTCAAGTCTTGAGGGACCTGATAATCTTACACCAGAAGCTCCTGAAAAACAAGAAGCAGATGAATACTCAGGTAACAAAACTAATCTGAGAGAACAAAATGAAGAAACAGACTTCACAAGAAAAACTGTAAGTCTTTAGACAAATTTCTCACAAGAACAATATCAGCCAGATGAACAATACATATAAGAGGAATTTTACAATACATTTCAAAGCAAGATGGAGATCCACAGCATGATGTAAGCTATCAAAGTGATAAAGTGGGATGTTTCACCATTTAATTTGAAAGGCTAAGCTGGTGACATTTTTAATACACTTTCTCTTTTGAGGGATAAATACATTCTCAGGTTCCAATTATTTGGGGTTTTGCTAGATTTGGTTTGGTTTGTTATTTTTTTTAAACATCATCATTGTATCCAGTCATTTACAGTGATTTACTGCCAAAATAAAGGGAATTAAGTAGATCCCACAAGAATATCTATTTTTCTCACACCCCATGCTTTCCACTGTAGTGCCTCAAACTCCAGAATAGGAACAATCCCTCTCCTCTGGCCTGCAATGGAAGTCACAAGTCCTTCAGAAAGGACCACTACCTTATTAAGGAAAGACTGCTGCTCCCAGCCCATGTGCAGGGTTCAGATTGTGTTATCCAACATTCAGTACAATGAAGAGATCCCCCTCAAGCCACACAGCAGAAAAACAACAGGAATGCAATTTATAAAAATCACAGCCCTGGTAAGTCTTGCCTCAAACCAATACCCACACAAAATTCATTGGGAGTCTCAGAGTTTGTAGACTGAATCTCTCTGTAAGGACTAAGCAAGACATCTCAAAAGCTGTGCTTCACTCCAGCAGCAATATAAATGCAAAAAATAACCTGTGGAGCTTTTCCTGAGCACAAATACAAAGAGAGGAATGAAATTTGCTCTAAGTTCTGGGAATATGTAATTTTCACTTTTGGTAACTTTACCTCTGCCACAGGTTATAAACCTATTCTCAAAACCAGTCTCATCTGTTTCTTAGACTGCTTACAGTGGTATCTGTGAAACCCCACATCCTAAACACCCAGGTTTACAGATTATTAAGCCTGACTCTTAAACTGGTTTAACAGAAATACTTTGCTTAAGATTCAGAGTATACGTCCAAATGCAACTATTGTCCTGCAATGGACAGAAACTGCCTCCCTCCTAGTATTTTTTACGACTTAATGCTAAAAAATTACTTCACTTATTTAACTTCAGATTTCAAAAAACTCCAACTAAACCAAACCAATCTATAAGACACCAGAAATGCTGCACACACAATCAGTAGAAATGGGACTTCAACAAATATTTCCTATGGACACAAGCATAGCACCATAAACACCAAATTGCCAAAAGGAACTGGAAAGCCTGGAAACCATGGCCAAACCATTGACCAATCAAGCACTTGATGAAATCTGGGGATGACTACCAGAGAAGATGATTTTGGCTGTTAATGCTTTGGCCTCACTCCTCCATCTATTTATGGACAGACAGTGCACTTTGCATTCAACAGGTTGTGGGGTGACTGATGGGAACTCACAAAAGGCTGAGCTACAGAAAGACAAGTAGGCTGTTTCTCTGCAAACTGCTTTGTATGGTTTTTATTTCTCTTGGCCGCTCTAAAGTTCTAAGAACAGTGGGGAATACGGTATTACAAAAGAAAGAAACAGCCAAGGAAAAAGAAAATACTTCAAATTCAGTGTTTTCCTAAAGAGCTACTTGATCTAGATTTTATATCTATACTGCTTGGGGAAAAATTACTCTTTTGTTCAAAATCCAGCACTATAATTTATTAAACATGGCATAAAGAAGTCTACCCTGCTTATTTGAGTCATCATTCTATTTTCTAGCTTTAGAAATAACAGAGTATCAGGACAACCTCTCTCCATGACACTGGAACAAATATCCTTTTCTCTCTTTTTATCACTCTTCCTTTTGTAAGCAAATCAAGGCAGGATCAGTCATGAACATGCTCAACAATTGCATAACTCGAAGCAAACACAGAACAAGGTCTCATTAAATTAGAAGCCATTTTATTCTCTGAGAAGAAGCATTACACAAGTGTTGTTCTCAGCTCCAAGTCCTTGTGTGTCACCCTGAAAAATAAAACTTACAAACACAGGTGGTGACAATCAGAGGACAATATCCAGTGCCCACAGATATGTTCAGAATGGGATGAAGGTGAGGAAGGAACTACACCCTCCCAGGAGAGCACTCAAGTCAGTAGTTCAGAATCAGCACACAAATATTGCGTAGGTAGAGGGAGGTTTGGGTAGAAGAGAATCCTGTTTTTCTCTTCAGGGAAATCAAACACACCCTTAGACTCTGATTATGTAAACATGACCAAAATTGAGGTATGTGGCTGGGTAGAGCCTTCACTGCTAAGTTTCTTTTTAAAAAAGGTCAATGTTCTTGAAAGGTGCCACAGTAGCAACACCATTTGTAGGAATTTTGTGAATATTCTCAGGAAAAATTATTTTGTCTGTCTTATACAGATGTCAGCATTAGATTAATACAATCTGACAAGTTGGAAGTCCAGAATAGACTATTAAATATTTCTAGAAGAAGAATATAAATATTTCACATTTCACGAGCCGCTAGCATTTCAAACAAGAGAAATACATCTTGCTTTTTAAAAAATATCCCCCAAAGAATCATGAAATATTACGCTAATTATGTAATTAAAATATATGCAGTTTCAACCACTGTACTCTTAGAATCTGTTATCTTAGATATATACACATTTACAGATGCACAAAAAAACAAGTCAGGGTAGCAGATGTGTCAGTCCTTTCACAAGCTGGACCTGGCCACAACTGCATTTGTGACTGTGTAACACAGGATTTGGGCAGAGACTATTTTTTTTCTTAACTATAACTGATTTTATTAGTAAATTATAGATTTAAGTTTTTTGACTGTCTGTTTTACCTAGCTTTCCTGATCAAAAACCCTCACCCCACCTTCCAACACCCACTAACAGCCTTGGCTTGGTGACCTGGACATTCACACATGAGCACACAGCCCTGCTGGGAAGTGGATTTGTACCTTGTTCTTGAAAGTACTGCACATTACCAGGTTAAGCCTTCTGTGCAGATTGTAAGAAAAGCAGGTAAGAATCTCCACAAGCATCTTCCCCCACAAGAAAGGTGAAAAAATAAAATCCACACCGTTTTCAGCACTGCAGAATTGGAAAATGTTTTCTATGCATCTCAAAGTTACCAATAGGAAAAGCATTTCTCTATTCACAGTTTCTCTAGAACAATACAGTGCAGCAATACTTCATCAGGACAATTAAACTGCAGCTGTAAATGCCTGGAAAGTTCTGTTACCAGGGCTTTACAAGTCATTTGTGGACTTACTGCTGAACAGACCAAATCCAGTTTGCCACAAAGATCACCAAGCTCCCTGCCTGAGCACTCCTGGGACAGCTGTTTCCCCTGTGTGCCTGCTGCCTTTACCTCTCTTCAGCACTCACAAACAAAAATCCTGACAGAATCTGCAGACACAAAGCAGCAGATGTTTCTCAACATAACCACTTAAATCCTCCTGCAAGCTATCACCTCCTGCTTCTTCTGTTCCCTTCTGCCTTTCTCCATACCCATATACTCAAAACCAGCTACAGATACCTCTTTACCAAACACAAATTACCAACTCATCTAAATTCTGAGTTAACCACAGATGCTCCACTTTCCAGTTTTGCATGGGTTCTCACAGAATGAGCTCATAAACATTGATTTTAATAATGGTTTGGTAAAACAACTGCAGACCACACTCAGTTTCACGGACTATCTTCTCATACTGTCTCAAAACTTTGGTTGGTAGAAATTTTATTCTATGTCTGATCCAACAGACCTTACATCACCATGCACATTGATGTATGACACTGTACTAATTGCTCAAGAAGCACAGCGCCCATGCAAAACCTTCCAGAGGATGGCCAAGACTTCTCACATGTCTGAGCAGCCACCCTTAACAAAATGAGGGATGTTCCATACCCTGTCCTAGAGAGCAGTGAGGCAAAGGCAGAAGTCTTGCCTCTGAAGATGCAGAAAAAGCATTTTTACACAGTTTTCAGGTCAGAGTATCCTTATGAAGTTCTCAGGAGAGAATGCTCTACACACAGGAATGTAACACAGCAAATAGATGGGAACTGAACGTGGCAGTACTGTACTAGTGCCACTCTACTGCTTCAGCAAGTCACTTCTAATCTTCATTATATATCTTCCCCTTCCAGGTCTCATACTGGTTTCATCTAATAGATACAAGCATTCAAGGTAAGCTCTAAAAAGCAAAGCACTAGGTTTCCAGATTTATAGTGCAATGAGAGAAGGTTTGCAGTTTGTTCTTGCTGTTTTCACTATCAACACTGAAAATCCACAAGCCAGTAACTTCAATAATCTCATCTTCCCTGCTTTTCAGGAAACTCATCCGACTGAGAAACCAGCTTGTCCCATTTCAGATATTGTAATTAACTAGTACATTTTTGTAATTAACAAGGTTCATGAACACTGATGGAAAGATGATGTCCCAATGCACAGGTGGTGACAAATTGCCACCTCCTCCTCTGAGATTACAGACACCTTAAGTCAGCACCTTGACTTCCCATGAGCTGCAGGCTCACTTAAGGAACGAAAGGAACGTAGGTGGGGATTCCTTCCCAAGGATCAGTAAAAGACTCTTGCAAATTTTGAATCAAGTCGATTCAAACCATTTTGAATTGTGAACAACTTTCCTCTAACTGATTCAGAAGGTAATACAGAATAAGATTTGAGTTTCCTNCCCCATATTTTGGAATAGCCATTCAGGAGGTGTGCTTAGAATATGGCCTTGTCCATGATTTCCTTCAACAGACTCAAAATCATTAGATCCCAAACTTGCAGCTGAGTACTGAATCCCTTGAGAGCCCCTCAGGCTTTACTACATGGCAAGCCCTGATGTAGACCAGGCCCTCGGGATGAAGAGCAGGTTCTTCCAACTCTAACTGCATAATTAAACAAATAAAGTCCTGCCATTTGAGAGCTGCCTAGGACTGGCTTGAGTGCTTGCTATACTGCTCCAAGTCTGACATGCAAACCTGCACTGCCAGACCACATGCAGCCCTAAATAAGCTGGCTCACAACCTTCCACTGCAACAGCTCTGGCAGCAGACACTAGATAGAGCCATGGGATAAATCAGGGAGACTCTGGTACAACCTCAAGCTCAAAGCAGAGTCAGGTGTGAAATCACACCTGCTTTCTCAGGGCTTTATGCAGCTGGATTTTGAAAAATTCCACAGAAGGTGTTTGCACGAGCTCTCTGGGCTACCAAGCCCCATCACTTGACACACCTCAGGGTGAAAAGTGCCTTATAAACACAGACCTCTGTGACTTCAATTCACACCTGCTGTCTCTTGTCTTCCTACCATGCACCACTGCGAAGAACTCAGCTTCACTCTCTTGAAAACCTTCACACAGGTGCTGGAAAGGCCCCCCCAAGCCTTTTCTTCTCCAGGCTCAACAACAAGCACAGTTCCTCTACTTCTCCTCACAAATCAAAAGCTCACAACTCCAGCCAATCTTGGCAGCTCTCCACTGAACTCACTCCAGTTTATCAACATTTCCTTTGTCCCAAGGAGGGGAGCACAACTGGATGCTGTATCCTGGGCGTGCTCTAACAAGTGCCAAATGGAATGGGATAATTGTCTCACTTGACCTGAGGCTGTGCTCCTCAGGCTGCCCCGTGTTCAGCTCGCTGGCCACCATGATCCCCAGAGCCTTCTTAGCTGGGCTGCCCCCAGAACAGGCTGTGCTGGTGCAGGGGTCACTCCTGACAGGGAGAGAGCCAGGAAGCCCCCACCCTTAAGGAGCTGCTTAAATGGTAAATTTGCTTAGTAATCGGCAGCAGATGAAACGGATAGAAATTGAAGCCAAGTCCTCTTAGTGTTAATACACCTTACTTAGTAGTACTAAGTCGCCTCTTAGGGCCATATTCAGATGGCCTAAATTCCACATAAATCCTTCTGCCTCCTATTTCTTATTAGCTGGCTTTCAGGCAGCTCCCCACTCAGTGTCTTATGTAAATTCTCTGAATTGCTTTTCAGAACCACCTAGAATTCTCCATTGACTGGGAAAAGGGGCTTCAGTGGAATTCAGGCCACCTGAGCCTAGTTTTTAAGGTCCAGTAACACTGCAGCATCAGACTGCATTATTTTTTGGATTTGCCACCACAGCAGTAAGTAGCAGTTGGCTGTCAGGACAGGTTTAGTTACTCTCCCACTGGAACAAGTATTTTAAAAGAAAATGTAGACTGCTAAACAATTCAGGACTCAGTTCTTCTTGCTACTTTCTGGAAATTTAATCCATAGCTGGATCTCCTTTAACAAGAACCCTTTATCCATAGTTCTTTTGAATTTTGTCCTGAGCCATGTGCGATGTTTGTTCCAGAAGTCTTGACAATCCATTCAAAAAAATTGGGTCTTTAGTATGACTCAATGGCTCAAACCATTCACTGGTCTACAGAAAGGAAGAATAAAAGCCCTACAATCAGCACTGAATGGGGGCTGGGGAAATCACTGGCTTAAATGCTCACCAGTTCAGCAAAAGCACACCATGCTTTAAGTCAAACATGAAGACAACTCCCCTAGTTCTTCAGAGATTAACAGTTTTCCAATAAATACCACTCTGATTTTCGGAGGTTTCTGGCTAAACCACATCTTGTGATTTGAGAAGTTATTTCTCACAGGCACTATGGTTTTGGAAGTGTCATAAGTGAGAAGTTACTCACGCCAGCACAGTCAGCTCAACAAGCCCTACTCAGCGTTCTTACATACTCCCGATTCTCCAAGCAAAAGAGATGGAGCAGGGAAGATGGGAACCACCTATAAACACTTCTGAAAAGTGGAACCAGATTCTACACACCACAGTCCTCACACCTCTTTTTATGCCATTAATAGTGCTTTTGTTAAAGCCCCACAGCACTCAGGTGCACAGGTATGGAGAGTCTACCCCTTGTCCACAGCTGGAAGCCCGAGCTCTCTCAAAACATCCCACTTCTGTGAAATATAAAAAATAAAACTGAGGCTGGAATTTATTACCTTCATCCTTACTTAAGTGGAACAGGACATTTGAAGATAGCACAAACATTCAGAACCAAGTGCCAGCTTGTTCCAGGTCAAAGAGGCTACTGTAGAATTAAGTCAGTAAGTCTGCACCCCTCTGAGGGATTCTGTATCCATGAGCAAGCAGCTGGCTCTCCTGACCAGCCAAGAGGGACCAGATCCATACCACAGACTAACTTCATTATGAGTTCCAAAATTTTTCACCACACAGATCAACAGCTCCATCAGACTGACTCAAGTTTCTCAGCCAGCCATCAACACTGAACATACAAATGTTAAACCTGAACCTACCTCCCGTTTCTAGGGACCAACAATAACAAACATGCCGAACAACTAAAAAGGAAAACAGGCCTGTAAGTCACAATGCTTAGTTTCAGCCATTCCTGAGGCATAAACCTACAGGTCAGAAGGAATTACCAAGCTTAAAAATGTCTTTCCTTAACTTTTCAAACCACACAGAACAAATAGTATGAGAAGTGCTGCAAATAGTAATGAATACAAAGTCTTAAGCATGCACCCAGATGATTACCTTCCTCTTAGGACACAGTTAAGACCTGATAACACATCTTGATCTCATGTTTCTGTTTTTTTAGCCCCAGGAAATAAAAGTCACAAGCCACAGTGAATTTTTGCACAATGAGACGGCAATCCACTCTGGAGAAACTCTGTATCAAGAGCAGAATGTAACCAGTCAAAAATCACATTAAGGCTTTTGGTTTCATTTTATGTTTTTCTTTATATGATGCTTAAAACAATAACAAGACCAAAAAAAAAAACCCGAACAAATTTCATGTAAACTCAAATTTTTGCATTTTGAGTAAAAATGACTGCCCTTACCCTTAAAAGACGTTTTAAAGTAACCAAAATCTTTTATCATTGGTATTACTCTTTTTCATTAATTCTGTACTGATAACAACACTTTAAAACTGAGGCTACTCAAATACAAGAATTTCACATCTGGTGTTATCAAACCCATTTCACAGGCTAAAAAGAAGTGCTAAACTATAGAATCTGATACTCCTAAACAAAATGCAGTTATCTTCACTTATTGTAAAAGATTACATACCAGCTGCTGTACATAATAATTAAATGTTAGGGGGAGAGGGCTTGTTTCTCCAGTAAAGTAAAAAAAAAAAAAAAATGGAGTGGCAATAAAATTCCTTACAAATATTTTTATTCTGTTACTGCCCTAATTTTTCTGGAGGTTACTGTTTTCTCATTTCCCAGGGATTCTGTATGAGTCCCAAACACCGAACTTCATGCTATTTATGGAACTATCTGTAGCAGTATTTTAAGGCTTGCTGCTCTCCCTGCGAGTGAAAGGTGTTCCTGTGCTGTCCTTCCCGGGCGAGTCCTGGAAGGGAACGCACCTCAGCATCAAATCCTGCATCAACCCCCTGGAAAACAGATCGGCAATCCTGAAATGAGACTGGAGATCCCGGCCCGCACCTCCTGCGGCCATGCCGGTTTCGCATCACCGACCACGAGCCGCACGCCGAGACCACGGGGCCGCGGTCGGTCCCGAAGCCCGCACCGGAGACACGGCGGGGACACGGCACACGGCGGGACTCCGCCCCCGCGGCACCGGGCACCTGCCTCACGCCGCGCTCCCGCCACCCCCGCCAACGCCAGAGCCCAAACACAAAGCAGAGCAGAGAGAAAAACGCGCCTGATACCGACTATTATCTCGCTNTCCTCTCCGCGCTGCCCGAGGCCGCTGTTCCCCACCCCGGGCCCCGGCCCGTTCCCTCCCGGCGCTGTCCGCACTCACTGCCCATGGCGGTGGCGGCCCGGCCGCGGTCCCAGCGCTGTCACCGTCGCTGTCGCCGCCGTCACGTGACGCGCGCTGCGGACGGGCCGTCCCTCCCCGCCCGGGGGGACACGGCGGTACCGCCCTCACGGAGCGCCCTCGTGGCCCCGGGGCCGCCACTGACCGCACTGGCCCACGCGCGTTCCCGCGGCCCCGGTACCGCGCGGTGCTCCGTGTGCCGCCGGGGCGCGTTAAAGAATGCTTTTTGCCAAGTCTCCCGGTCAAGAGTGAGTGACCCGGCAGCGGGATGAGCGTGCCCGTCGCTGTAAGAGCCGGGGCCGCGGCAGGGCCTGAGGCCGCCGTTCGGGCTTTGCCGGCTCTGAGGGTTTACAGGAGCGAGCCCCCCGCGGCAGCTGCTGCAGGGGTTCCTGGCCTGCCTCTCTGCTGGCAGGGCTGACAGAGAGCGCCCGTGGCACATCCCCCCGACCAGAGCTGGCGTCACCTGGAAAGGTTTTGGTCGGGGCTGCTCAAGGCCGGGTTCCTCCTTAACAACTCCTTATTTTGTCAATATTGACTCATCCAGGCCCTCCAAATGTTCCTTCAGGATTAAAGGTTTCCATTTAACCGATGTAATACAATACTGAAACAAAACAAATGAGCACCTGCCAAAGAGAAGCGAAATAAAAACAACAAATGGGAAGAAGGTTTCAAAGCCCAGGGGAAAGCTTTAGTTACTGCGGGTGCCGGGCTGGCCTCTGCGGTGGTGACAGCCACCATTGTCACAAGGGTACGTTTGTTTGGCTCAGTTGGTGCAGGTCAAGCCCCTGGCACAGCAGCCCAGGGATGTGAGGGCACAGCACATGGCAAGGGGAGAGCAGGACTGCAGAGCTGAGGGCATGAGCCGGGACACTGCCGTACCTACAGAGCAGCAGCAGTGAGTTACTTTGAGCCATTTATGATCCGTGCAGCTGCCACCGCCCGTGGCTGGGTCCCGTTCCTCCTTCCCCTCACAGACACCACGTCTCAGAGGCAGAAGCACTGTTTGCATCTCCAGTCATCTGCAGAGTTACTCAAGTGGCAGAGAATGTGTTCACTCTTGCTAAAAGCAGATTAACAGGATATATACTTGTAATCCAAAGACCAACTAAGTCCGTCACCTCAGTTACTGCAAAAACCACTTCCAAGTGTTTAGAACTGGAACACAGGAGATGGCTCCTGACTGTTCTGAAAAGCAGGAAAACATTATCCACAGGATTTATCTGAGCTATAAAGGTCGTGAGCTGCTTGAGCAAAAGGGATGCTACGTGAATTATGGGTAGGAGTGTGGAGACATACTTAAAGCAGTTGCACACTCACTGGAAAAAAGTGAAAAAGGATAAGCAGACATGGAAGGAGAAGAAACTCAGTTTTCAAAGATGAAAAATGCAGACATTTGTGCAACAGAAGGGAATTCAGGGGTTGTCTGCCAAAAGATTTACTAATGTTGGTAGAGACAGAGTAAAGTTAATAAATACATTGTGAACATTAGCGCAGGGAAAAGTCCTAGATTTGTCTTACACCATCCTTCACATTTCTTTCAAGGCAAGGAAGGTTCAGGGTAAAACTACAAAAGTGATTTGATGTAAAGGAAAATGGGAGATAAAGCACTGGACAGCACAGAGCTCATCTGCTCAGCATCAGATCTCATGTTGAACCCTCTGCTCTTACTTATTTCTGGGTTATCACCAGCAACTGAGCCATAAAACACCTTGTCAAAAGCCTCACTTTGAGAAATGCTTGGAGTGAGTAACTTGAAGTTAAATATTATCCTTATTAAACTGCTAGATCCAATACTATCAAGTTTTATGAGAAGGAGATTTCAAAAAAACTTTAAGTTCAAATAGAGATTTGTTGTAAACTTTGTACTTCAGCCTCACCTTTATTACAGGGAGCATCAATTTAAGTTTGCCTGAACTTTTCATTTGAAATCCAAACACTAACTGTGTAACTGGCTGTATTTATTCCAAATAGACACAGCTATTGGCTGTATCCCTAACAGTTCTCAGGATAAATGAGGAGTTGATGGCTCCCAATTCAGCTCAGCATCAGAAGAGAAACAACAACTGCAACCTACAGTGATAAAGCAACTTCAACTTTACAAACACCTAAGACTTAAGAAATTATACATATATCCACAAACAACAACATGCTGATTTAAAGATTCCTACATGTATGCAGTATTTTCACAAGGTTCTTCATAGATTCCTGATGTTTACATACAGCAGAAGTAAAGCTTTTCATGGTATCAGAGATATTACCACACCTTTTGCTTAAATGTAGATTTTACAGAGCAGGGCTTTGGAAGGTACTGGTGTCATGTGTTACTTCAGCACTTTTCTTGCATGAGTCTATGCTGAGTATCCCACGGGGAAACCAAAGAATGTGGGGATAGACAGTACACATAAGAGTCACCAATAAAATGAGGGAATAACATATGTTTATAATTGGAAATTTAACCTGCACAAGGCACTACACTAGAGACTGTGGGGGACAGTGGCCTTTCCTACACAAGTTGTGCTTAATGATAGGAAATTGAAATAGTAGCTTGTTTATATTTTCATTAAAAAGGCACAACAGCACAATTAAAGGCAGGAAAGAAGTAGTTGTATCACCCTAGAGCATTCAGGCAGGGAAGGAGTATCTGGGAAAACATGCATGGCTGTTCGTAACCACATTCATGTATTCACAAATTCTTGTTTGGCTTGGTTCTTTTTGATTTCCAGAAGGACAAGCTCATTAACTATTCTCATGTTCCCTTTTAAAAAGTTTCAGGCATGCAGTCAAGGGGAAAAAAAACATTGCCATATGTTTTGTTCAACAACAGAGAGTGAATAGCAAGTGGTAAATAGCAGGGAAGATTGCAAGTGATCTTATGAAAATACTGATTTGGAAGTACAGTCAACTGACTCATCAGGGAAGAGAACAGCAAGCCAATGTTATATTTGGCCAATTCTAGTTAATATCCAGGGGGAATTAATAAAAACAAAACCACAAGCCACACTGAAAGAGGAGAGTCTATGAATGGGTAAATATGTGTGGAAGGTTGGCATTAATCCTTCATGAAGAGGCTGCTGCCCACCTCTTCTTAGGAAGAAGCTAGAGGGGGAAAACCCAACAGTGTCACAGATATAACAGATGTGGGAGCTTTTAACTAAAAATCCTTGGAGGAACACAAAACTAAGGACTACAGGCCAGTATATATGTTTAAACTGAAATCAAACTGACTTCTTAAGTGAAATAACAGAAGCCATTAAAGAAGGGCTTGAGTGGGACAAAGCTCATGCTCTCAACAGAATATATTTCAGTGTATGCCTTCAAACCTGTGAAAAAATGAATGACTTTAAAATTACAAAACTCTTCATAATAGAATAATAGAATGCTACAAGTTAATACAATGTTAGTCTAAATTAAATTAAAAGATAACATTTTAAGCAGTTTGCTTAGAACTTATTTTGCTTTCGTTAAAAACAATAACCTGTTCAACAAAGGGATTCATATCCATGGTCATTTTTAATTAAACACTCAAACTGATGTTGTAATAATTTATATCTACAGATATCCTGTCGGTGTGGCATTTTGAATGCCCTTTTAACCATAGAGAGGGCTGAGCTACTACTGAAGGGGCAGGGAGAGCCAGCTGGGATGCAGGTTCTGGCAGCAAAAACAGCTTGTGTTCCCTAAGTGATCATTCTCACAGCTGTTAATTTTGGGGTGTTGCTTTAAAAGATGGAAAAACATTTCTAGACCAAGCAACATGAGGTTTCAATGCTAAATAGTCCTCATGTACATATCAGTACATTTGACTCATTTTTATCTGTGAAGTTTTTTGTTTCCAAATAAAGAAACAAATGAGTAAATTGCTATGATTAAATTGGAAAGCAGCAAACTCTGGCAACATGCCCCAATGATTAATTATTTAATAGAACACTTGGTCATATGGGCATGCCCAGAGCCACTTTTCAACAGAGAGATTGATGACATTAATAATAAGGTGATCGAGGGTTTAGTGGAAAATTTATCACCACTTGACACAGACTCAGCTTTGTTAATGCCTAAAGTACTTCTTTAAATTCCTAGCTTGTATTTTCTCGTCCTACAGCTCTGTTACCAACCCACTGTGATAAATCAGAGTGTCATTCAGGTATTAATAGTAGGATAACCCCACAAACCTGAAATTTCTAATCAGGGGAAAACATGTAAACGGGTTAAATCTGTAAAACAAGCTGCAAGGCACACTCGGCAACACTGCCACACCCTGGAACTGCCATGCTATGAGAAAGTGTGTCACCCATGAAAAAACAGGGGAAGGATTAAAAATAGAATTTATTTCTGCTCCTGAACTTTCTTGCTCAAAAGCTGCCTGTCATTTTCTAGGCCAGTGAAACGTTACAGTGGAGCTGAGTGTCAAAGACAGCCAAGAGGAATCAAATCATCAAATGGTGTCTCAAACCTGCAGAAAAACATTCATCCCTATGGGCTCCAAAGACAGTGGTATCCTGAGAATCTCACAATACAATTTAATCATCAAATAGACCATAAAAACATCCAAGCCCAGGCCTAAGTCCATGTCTGAGCCCTCCACACTGCTGCTTTGTGGGCATGGATGCACTGGACATGCTGCAGCCCAGCCCACCACCACCCCTCCCACCGTGGTGCAGCACAGGTTTAAGAGTGTTTCTTCATTCAAGCAGCACTGGCACAGAGCCCTTTTGCTTTTCAGACCACCCTAGTAAGACTCACCAGGTTAGTCTGGATTACCCTGTGTGCACCTGGTATTTGAGATGGGTGGAGAAAAGCCCCTTCTCAGGACAGATCTGCTTTCTTCTGAGATTCTGAATAAATAAACATGGTAAACAAGTACTGTTACAGATAGAGGTGGCACATTATAAACTCTGTAACATGACAGTGAGTGGCCAGAACAATCCAAGAGTGCTTTCCTGGTCTACCAGGTGAAGGCTGCAAAGGCTTCCAATAGTTTGCTTTTATTCAATGGGCTTTGTCTAGTTGACTAGACATGTACAATGTTTTCATAAAACAAAGCTACTTTGCTGTCTAAGGCTTCAACCAGAAAACAATTGTGGCCAAGGGTTTCAAAAACAGAAGCTGAAATTTGGGTTCTTGTGCAGGTGGGATGTTTGGGGTTATTTGAGAAAATTGAGGTAAATTACCATATCTTTGGCAGCTTGAGAAATGCCATGGCTTAGGTGGATGCCCAAATGTACCCAAGACACATTCTGGGAGAACATCCTCCAATTATTCTGTCTTCTGTGCAAACCACATTCATGGTGGAACTTCCCCTCACAGCTGGGGTGTGTAAAAGCCAAAACTAGTGTATACACTTTAAAAAGAAAGATATTGCAGTAAGTTCCAGGTCTGTTGTGTAAAAACCAAGTGTTAATATTTTGTGACTCACAGACTCCAAGGTGCTGTTAGTTAGTACACTCAGGGAATGAGTATTCAAACTGCATTTTGATTAATACATAAAGCTGATTTTGAATTTGGGGTTGCCTGCATCCTAATAGTTGCATCTGATTTCACTTTGGGATAACAAATCAGTCACATGAAATTTAGTTAGCAAAACTTAAGTTCATTGAACACACTTGGATTTCCTTTGTAGTGCAGTACAGCAATGCTTCCAATAAAATTGTAAACCTTGAAAAGATTAGCTTTCAGTGGGTTTTATAAAGGAGGGAGCATCTTTCTTCTGGCGGAGATATGGAAAGGAAGCCAAAGCCATCCCAGTTTCAGTAAGCTTTACTAGGGAATTCTTCAAAGAATCAGGGCTGTAGCAGGGCTGTCTGATTTGGCAGGATGAGCTGATCAGGGCCAGGCTGTCTCCTGCTTGGCCCCTGCAAGGCAATGCTTTGGGGCTTGTTCTATTTAGTGCCATTTGCCCATCACCCTTCTGCAGAGCACTTTGGAGACACTGCAGCTACGCAGGAGTGGAGTAGCAGACATGTGCCAAGCAGAGTGGAGAAAAAAGTGAACTATTTCCTTAAAGCCTCACTTAGGACATTTGTACATGTGTTAAAACAGGGATTATTCAGGGGCTTACATGTCCATGGGTTCTTCTGGGAAATGCTGAGCTGAATGTCAGATCTGCTCAATTTTACATTTTCAGTGTTCCTTACTGATTGTACCAGACAGTCCACACAACCTACTGCTTAAGAGAACCCGCACTCTCCAAATCACTCCTCAGTAATGATAAAATGAGGCTCATTTAAGTTTTGGCTGATGGACATACTCCTTTGCTTCATAGCAATTCCTTAGTAATTCAAAATCTGATATCAGAAACAACAGACTATGAAACAGAGCTTTCCTAGCAGATAGGTTTTATATGCATAAGAAAATAATTGTATGTTAAATAAAGTAATTGCCAAATTCAGTAATTCACTAATAGTACTTGCAAAATTCAATACATTTTAAGACTATCCACTGAAATACTAGAGAAAGAGATCACTGATTTAAAAAAATCTAAAATTAAATACTAACGTACTTTCATACACTAACATTCCATTCTATACCATGAAAACATATTAAAACATATTAGAAAGCATTAGAAACATATAGAACTGTGAACTCACAGTAACAAGTACAATCAGAAAATACACAGAAAATAAAAAGAGAATATGTATAGGATAAAGGCAGGAGGACTTAAGAATAAGGTCTCATTCAGGATTTCAGAGCTGAAGGTGCAATAATGAAAGTATGATTTTATAATCCTCCTACACTTTGGCATTATTCTGAAGTAAATCTATGAAGGCATAAGTAAGTGAAGGCAGTGTGATCTCTTTGCTGATTAAAGTGATCCAACACTGAGTTCACATATAGGGTGGTCTGGGTTTAGGGAAACTAGGCCAGTGATAGCTGGGAGCACATGGAGCATTCATCCTCACCTGAAGCAGGGAAGGATTAGAAGGATTAAGATTAAGGGAGACAGTTTATGCGTGAGAAAGACTACAACCACACTTGCTTAACAGCACACAGACCATGATCTGCATCACTGCAAAATGTTCACTTCTCAGCTAATGGAACATATGTGTGTTCATCAAGACTCTGCATTCTGTACCTCTTCACTCCTCTGATATTTCAAAGACATGAACTTTTCCAAGAAATGAATGTAGAATATATGGAAATGTGTAAAAATTGGAAACAACAAATGCTTTGTATGTGCTGTGAATGTTTTTTAAGGCCTATCTCCTAAATGTTTCACATATGAGACCAAAACCCTGCTACATTCACAGGAGAACACCACAATTGAAAGAGGTCTTTTATTCTGAATGGTGGTCCAGCTTGAACACAAGCAGCATTTCCTCCTGAATACTGATGCTGGACCTTTCTGGAGACAGCCCACGCCAAGAAGTTCTAACACCAATCTAAATAGGTATTACCTTTGGCAGGAAGACAATGAACATGAATTTATCCTCACACACTACAAATCACTCACAAAATACACTTGGGGCTGGTCTCTGTCAGCCAGTTAAGTTACTGGGCCAGTATGCTCCGTAGTGGGCATGGGCCAGGAGCGTTGTGCTCCTGTGCTGTCAGCCAGCACCCCCGCAGCACAGGTACTCAAGGGACCTCGTGCAAACACACATTCTGTAAGTTCCCTCACACACCAGCTTGGGGAAAACTGAGCATACTTTAGCTGGAGGTCACCGTTACTCACTGTAAATTTTTAAAATTGTATCTGCACTTAGTGCAGTTTGGGTTGTTTTAAACACATTCTGTCTCATCTAATTCTCTACTTGAGACAAAAGCCTGGAATTCTAAATCACAGTCATTAGCACAGCTCACCAAGGCCATAATCTCACATAACCTGTTTTGCTCCTGAAAGACAGCTCTGAGGGCTCGACTGCATGCACTGAGTCAGCTCCCTTTTCTTCCAGAATAGGATGTTAACACAGCAACAGCATTGTTTTTGCTTGAAGTAAGGTATTGCTGTTCACCAGGGGAGGGTTTGGCAATAATTACTTCTTATGTAAACAAGCAGAAATGAATGATGTTTTCTGGAGACCTAGATAAAAGTCTTTTTAATTATTTGCAAAGATGTATGGATGTAAAATCTCAGGTCTGATAAATATTGAGTCATTACACACTTAAAGTTCTATTTAATCTCTTATGTTTAAAGAATAAAGCAATACTGTTGTAGTATGTGGATGTGTTAGAAATGTCTGCAAGCTATAGGGCTAGTTTATTGTCCAGTATTCTTAGAACATATTAGAGCACAATTTTTTCAAGATACTAAGTCTGCAATAGACAAGTAGACTACTCAGCTAACACTGTAATTACTGTGATATAAAGGTTATGGTGAATAATGAGTGTTGCTGAAAGTGTATTGTGGAGTAACGAATCAGTATGTGAAATCTGGATACCTTCACGATAGGATCAACTAGAACTGCCATTAGGTGTTATTTGCTTTGTTCTATCTGAGGCAAACAAAACATGGTACAAACCATTAAGAACTCGTATTTATTAAGAAACTTACTTTAAAATGCTTTCAACTCTCCTTACTACTTCCTTATTTGACTTGTGCAAGGGAAATCAGATTTTATAACAATGTTAAGTTTCCTCTGACTATCTGAAAGGACAAAACTCCTGGAAAAAAGATGTTTAACTGTTCAATCTTTATTTCTATACTTAACAGCTTGCAATGCTAATTCATGAAGCTTTTAATACTTATTACTCCATCCATTCCCTCCTCAGTACCCAGCACTGAAGGTAACAATCAACATCAGTCATTACACCATGAAAAAGCAGTTATTTTTTAAGTGAGAAAAATCCAGCTTGCAGTTTGATCTTAGAAATTCATTGGTACTATTCTGCAAACACGATCATGCAGTGTGGAGCTACACCCCATCACCCTTATTTAATAGTTTGATATTATATTTAGTAATGTCTTTTGCCTAGAGGAATACTAAACAGCCACTTTCAATTTTAAGGAATCAAATGATCTCCCAACCTCCTGAAGACACCACTCCCAAAACTCTTCTAGCCCTCACAGTCTGTCTTGGGGAAGCACACAGTTTTCCTATGTTTCATTTGCCAGAGACAAGTACAAAAGAAAAACTAATCTTCACCTAAAAAAATCCCAGCAAATAAGATATTGGTGTTTCTATAAGCAAAGTCTGAAATCATGACAGTCTTCAAATCCAGAAGGATGAAGCTTAGATTTAATATTAACATTTTAAAATTTTTTTTCTGTAGTTCAAGTAAATATTTTTTTTTAAATCGAGGCTTGCAGTGGGGCTTTCAAGAGAAAGACAATTATTGCCTACAGAACCCAGTTCTTGGTTTAGGAAATATGTATATGCTATGGCTATCTATAGGGGATTGGCTAACCTAAGTCCCACGAAAGTCATGTGTGAGGTGCCAGCTGTAGGGCAGCCCAGCTGTGGCCAGCTGGAAGTGCAGGCAGGAGAACTGCCACTGGTATTTCAAGAATATATTGTATTTCAGCAAGAGCTCAACAAAACTGGCACTGGGGAAGGGCAGGCCAAAACACAGGTAATCCTCCTGTTGAGTTAAATGTTTGGGTCCCCTAAAAGTTCTGATTTTTCCCTTTCTGCAAGAGCTGTAGACATCAAGTACAACTTTTTCTGGAGCCTGCAGTTGTAACTCACACCACCACACAACTCAGCTGCCATAACCCCTGCTCTCCATCGTTCCCAGTCTTGTTGTGCTAAATGGAACACAGCCCTTGCTCTCACAGCAATTGTGCTAGACTAGGATCAAAGTCTAGCAACTGGCAAATTAGCATGTGGGACTCCAGCCACAAGGAAAAGGCCTTTTCATACTTGAAAAACAACGTGCATACTTCTGCTGCCATGTAACAGAAAACATAGTTATGGTTAGATATGTGATGATGAGTAACAAGGATACAGATCACTGGCTCTTGAGTGCATGGAAATGTGTTCACATTATCCAAAATGCTGACAGTGCCAGGATTCATGACTTGCTTTTAGTGACACCTCCTCCTTTTATTTATCTATCATGAGCTAAAATTTCAAAATGTGGCAGTACAAGCTAGTTATGGATGTCCTGAACTGACAAGTTATTCACAGAAAGCCAGATATATGTGTAAAAAATGGGAAGTTCATGCATGTGTATCCTGTTTGGTCAGCACTACTTGTGGTAACAGCCTCTCTGCATGACAGGTTTGGTGATGACCTCTCACCAGCTGCATTCCAGGCCCCTTAGCCTGGCCAGGAGGTAGCTGACAGCTTCTGCTTAAATGAGACAAGGAGGGGAGTTAAAACTGGGCCAGCTTCTTCAGGGCTTGGTGGCCCTGAGCAGCTCTTGCTCTTGATTTTCAGTCAGTCCTTCAGTGGGTGAGGAGGAACACAGGACAGTGGGCCTTTGATGTCCTTGGCAGTGGTAATTCTGGGACCTGCAGCCAGTGTTGGCAGGATGACAGTTCTCACTGGGATCAGTGGAGGCACTGCTGCTCCCCAAAGCCAGTTATTTTAAGTCACATCTAAACAAAGAATTATCAGCTTAAGATCAGCCTTTCTCCCCTGCAGGTTCAATTAGATGCAATACTTGGTAACTGAAAGGCAAAATCACATCCCTCTCACTTGAGCCAGACTGCTTCTGGCTTCAGTGGGTGTTGGCTGCTGCTGAACTGAAGAATTCCCAGCCTGGCCAGAGGTATGTGGTAAATACCTGGGAGGCTGACATGCCCTATGTGCCTGTTGGCTTCAGCAGAGGCACAGCAGCCTCATTTCAGACACTTCCCTGCATGCCAGTGCCTGACATCCCTGCCTGTGGGAGGGCAGGGACTCTGCACCATTTCTTGTACCACCTGCCTGGCACCACCACGCTTTCTGGTGGTGGTTATTTGCCTTCTCTCTTACTCATCTCCTGAGCAAAATTAAACCAACACACCACCAGAAACTACCTCTGGACTGTACACTTCACAGCCTGCCCCATGCATGCTCCTTTCCCTTCTTCCCTCCATACTCTGCATTTGCAGTGGGTATTTGCTGCTGCAGCCATTGTGTACTCGGTGGCAGCACATCTGCACCAGCAGCCTGCATCACTAATGCAAGCAGAGGCTAAAAGCCCATTGCAGACATGGTCTTAGAAACATGAAGAGGAATAAGGGAAACAAAACCAAACAAAAATGCTCTTAACACATCTATGGGGTTTTTTTCTGTGAACTCTTTTTATGAGGTTGGGTTTTTTTAATTCAGTGCTAGGTCTCTATGCCATATTATTGCCCATTAAATAAAAATATTTACATACCAAAACAGGACATACTGTATTTACTAACAACCAAATCCCAACACCTTTATAGGTTTCCAGACCTAGCTCAGGAAACTTCTTTCTGGGCTGTAGGGCTAAGCACCAGCCAGCTGCTGACAGACATTAGAGGTATACCTGGGCAGTGATGGCCAGCTCCAGAGTGAAGCTAGGCACTCCTTTTCCCACTGCTGCATTAAAATCAGCATGAGTAAACCCCCTGCCCCCACAAGTCAGAGCATCTCTGCTAACATCTGTTGGATGAAGACTTCACTCTATATCCAAATACCTCTGGAGCTGAGGTGGGTGCAGATCCAGGGGTGGCTCTCGTGTCTTGTTGAAATCCATGACATTGCTCCTCAGCTTCCTCGCAGCATTCCTGGCCCACATCTGAGGCTGCAGCTCCACCAAGCTTCTCCTCCAGCGTGCAGGGCTCCTGAGAGACCCTGCTCAGCTGCTGTGCCCTCAGCTCTGGCCAGCCCTCTCAGCTCCTCCAGCTCCTCTGGCTATGGCTGCCTTCCCAGCCAGATTTCTGGAATGATTCAGCTCAGGGAATAAACAAAATGGAGTTTCCTCCCTGGGGGAGAGGCATGAGCAGCAGGTGAGCAGTGAGAATACCAGCACCCTGCTGTCACAGCACAAGACTGTCATTACCTCACACCACGTGTAATTAAAGCCACAAATCAGTCACACTGAATTCATTTGTTCAGTCCTCATTCACTTGCTTTCAGCGGAGGGGAATCATTTGAAAGCAGCTGAAATCATGGCATTGATCACCTAACTACACATGGGTTTCAGCTGTGAAGTCAGACTCCAGGTATGTATTCTTGAAACTTAAAATCAGAAAGCCTCTGTCAGACCCCTTTTCCGTTCTTTTGCCTATTTCTTCTGTTGCAAAGATTTGTTTGAAATTACTGAAAAATCAGGAAATGTTTGAGGTATCTGAGCAGAACAGAAATCCAGGTGAATTCTGTGTATATATAAAATTTTAGATGTTCTGTTTAATGTCATCAATATTGCTGTACTACCTGCAATAGTTTTGAGAATCTAGAGTTGCACTTCATGTAAAAAAATGGAACAAGCCTGGGACTGATGATGAGAGTGTTGATGGAACTAATGCACACTTAAAAAGAAGAACCTTGCCTTCAGTATTAGTTTGATCTGAGCTATTGTAGAGCAATCACAGCCCTCAGATTGCTTTATACTCCAGTAAGTTAGACTTAAGTGCGTCATGAGAGAATTAAGAGAACCCAAGATATGAAAAGTATAATTCAAAATTTCTAAGAGCTATTAGGAGTGGAAATCAGCTACAGAAGGTTCTGTCATTTTATTACATATATGCACACACATGCATGTAGAACTACTTATTCACTCATTAATTAACATTTTATATCTCCCATCCATTGTAGCTCATTTGCTGCAATCCCCTAATCCAAAATTAGGGTGGCTATACATCCCTTTTCAAACATTAACTGGACCTGGGAATTGTGTTCTAATTATTTGTATCTCAAATGTTCATAAATTATTGAAATAGGAGATGTAGCTGACTGCTGTAGAGAAATCATGTTTTACCTAAGTTCAGACTGGTTTTTAAACAATTGTTTATTTCAATACCTGAAATTTCAATACCTGATAAATTCAAATACATTTCCAGTGAACACATAATGGAAAGCTATTTTTTCTGTTGAAAATTTAATTGAAAGTTATCCCAAGGAATAATGAAAGCCCACAGCAGCACTGGCGTTACATCAAACAGCGCTGGTGCATTACAAAGGCACCTCTGTACTGTTCATGATCAGAGAAAAGATTAAGTGATACAAAGGGCCGGCTGGGGCTTTTTTAATAAATTCTGGCAACAAGGTTACAACTCTGGACAGTGGCCAAGAGTGCTGTTTTCATGTGCAATCAAGGGTATAGCTTAAAACGGAGAAGGAATCAAATCCTCCTTCGCAGCCAGGGCTGGAGAGGGGACAAGCCAGCAGGTGGCCACAGTGGAGCCCAGGAGCCACAACTGGGGCCAGTTGTACACTATACTCCAATTAATTTTCATACATTTTTTAATGCAAGTGATTAAAAGCACAGCTGTCCCTCTGCACTGCCCAATGACAGCTGGTTTTGCCTTCTCCCAGATTAAGTAAAGCCAATCAGTCTCCAGAGCCCACTGAGACCACTTCCCATTGATGTCAGTGCCTGGCTCAGCCCCACTCCCACTCCACCCTCTGACTGGGAGCAGCAGGTGACTCCAGTGGGACACCACCATGGCAAGGACAATCCAGAGGCCTTTGTAAGACAGGCCAAGCTGGGGAGGCTGTGCCTGACCTCTCAACCACCGCAGGGCAGAGCAGCCCTCCCGGTGCATAGACAGGTCAAGAGTGGCAGCAGGCTGAACAGGAATTGTGAATGAAGCAGAAAACATCATACTCAAGTTGGCCTTGGAGAAGCACCTTAAATCTCAGCACACAGCTAAAAGGACATCCTTCCACAAATACCACTCTGCCTTAAGCAAAGACGTTGTATTTATATCAGAAAGGGTCACGGGTTCCTGCAATATGAATCTTCATTGGAAGTAATATCAGGTATTTTTGATGCAACTGTGTAAAAACTGTAATGGCATGGGATTAGCAATTTCACAGGGAAAGGATCAATTTCATGCTCTTCTCTATATTTTCTAGCTCTTACCATCCTGCACTGTGAAATCCTAGACAGCAAACAGCAATACAGTCAAGCAATAGTAGAAGAATATCCTTCCAATACTGACAAGGATACATCACATATGTTAGCAAAATCTGTAATAATGCCATACAAATATCAAGCAGGTCATCATTATTATTCAACTGCCACCATGAAGGACTTAAATAGTGTAATAAACAGTTCTGTAACTGGCAATTTCCATGCAGGTATCCAAACCAGTTAGGTTTTTTCCCAAAGGTTCAGAGTGCCAGGCTATCATCAAACAAAATCAGGTGAAGAGATTCTTGTAGAAACAAGACATGGGGTTTAGTATTCCAGTTATAAAACAATTAGTTGAACTTCAAAGTCATTTCATGTCATTACTTTCATACTTTTGGTTTTGTTCTTTTAAGTGGGAATCATTTTCTTGTACTATTTTATTTTACTAATGTAAATAATTTATCCACTTAATTTTTCATCTCTTATAGAAAAGAGCATATATGGAGTTTATACCAGATTTTAAAACAAAAATTATTGTCTAAAAGAGATATCTAGGAACATGCCCTTCTATGAAAGTAAATTTCAGCACTCAGAAAAGAAGATCCAAGTTGATGACAGTATCACTTACTAGTTTTACCTCCATTGAAGCATGCTCAGACTGAGATAAGAATCAGAGCATTTCACACCCATGAGTGGTTTTCTTCAGAGGAGAATGAGCTTCTCAAGATACTCCAGGTAGGGCTGCTCACCCTGCAGTGAGGGTCAGGGTTTCAGCACTGGACTTTGATAGACAAGCAAATTCAGCTACTGAAATACCTTATTCTCTTCTAGATTTTACACCAGTGTTTGTACAGACTGGTTCCAGGTGCCACGGGGGAAGCAGCTGTAACACAGCCCTTCCTGCCAGTGAGTGCCAGCAGGATTTGGGATCCTTCCAGCACTTTGCAGCAGGAGATACCTGGGAAGCAGTAATCATGCTGTGCCATAGAGTTTAACCCAGGCAGAGGATGAGGGCCCGTTCCCAATCCCAGGGCAATCAGTTAATGAACTCTGATTTGTTTATTACAAAATGGTTAGTCCTTTGTCAACCTGCTCCCTGTTTGCCAACCCACTGCCCTGACTTCTAGGCCACGTTTAGACTACTGGGCCAGACCTACTGTTAGCTGGTTAAAAGGATTGAGGACAATTTTCCCTTTTGTATTTGCTTTCACATGCTCCAGACAAATTGTTGCACCATCAGCACCTGAAGCCGAATCCTCTTGAGCTGATTATTCATTGTCAGTAACTTCTCCCAAGGTCACTACAGGTTTTCAAGACTGAATGCCTCTCTGAGGTGCTTCATGCCCACAGGGTTTGTGACACTGCTCTGAGGTCCATCATACCTAAGGGCTCTGTTTACCTCAGCAGTGCACATTTCTCAATAGGTCCTAAGGCATCTGCACTGCTATGGGACTGTTTGGGTGATGAGAAAATTTGCAGTGCTTTGCTCTGAAATGTCTGAAGATAACACACCCAGAGAGGCAAAAAGGTCTTGAGAACACATTCCTGTGAGGTTTGCAGGAGGACCCTGAGTCTGCAAGTCAAACAAACAAGAAACCCACATAGTCTTTGAGACAGACTGGATCAACCCCTTTTCCTCAAGGTGTAGAAATTTCAGCTGACCTGCTGGTAACTCCTCACTTTTGTCTCATGTAAAACCAAAACAAGCTCCACACAAAACCCAGGATAATACACTGTATAGTGGGAAAGTGAAATCTCAAGTTTTCCTGCTGGCTTTGAGACCCTTCCCCTGGCACCATATGTTTTCAAAGAAAGAGAAATTGCTACAGGCCAGTGCATTTCAGCCTTCCCTGCTGTTCCTCTGATTCAAAGCAGATCTGAATTGGCTGGATCAGATATATTTAAGAGTGAAGAGAAAAGGCACAATGCTTTGGACTTATTTCTATAGTGCTTCCTGGGATGGACACCTTAAAGTCAACAGACATTTGGCCACTGACCAGAATCCAGTGGAGACTATGGAGATATCTACATTTTGGTTCAGCTTAGGGTTGCACATTTGAACTGAATCTCCCAAGCACAGCAGTAAGAATTAGTTGAAGGTATGATTCCTGATGAGTAAAATATAAAACTGAAGGAATACATTCCTAGGTACAGCTTCACTTCTCACATAGGAATAACACAGGACTAGAAATAGAGATATTTCTTCCATAGTGGTGTGGGTTCAGTGAGAACTGTGGATACCAGTGCCCATCCTGCCTTTTCAACACCTGTATGATTTTCAGCACACCTTGACTCCTGAAGAAATGACAACAGCTCACATTGTGACCCTGTGTGCTTCCTCTCTCCTGCTCACTGTTTCCAGCCGATATTCCATCTTTCTTTGCTT
Organism: Ploceus nigricollis; assembly: GCA_013399945.1. Classification (NCBI taxonomy): domain Eukaryota; kingdom Metazoa; phylum Chordata; class Aves; order Passeriformes; family Ploceidae; genus Ploceus; species Ploceus nigricollis. Next base: position 1,644 of record VXBC01001702.1, on the reverse strand, counting down.
CTCCCCAACTTCCCCCTGTGCTGTGCCCAGCCTACAGAGGCCCTACACCACATATACAGGACAGGCTGCAATTCAAAGGCCGAAAGTTGCTAAAGCGCTTATGCAAGTTAATTACTGTGCCTGTTTAATCCCATGTAATGCAGATTAGTGCTGTCAGCCACTGTTGGGAGAGCAGTTGATGTAACAGGGCTGGCCCTTCCACAGGGAAACCAGAGGAGATGCTGATGCTGAGGAGATGCTGACCAGTGCTGGGAACAGAAACCTCTTGTGCTGCTCTCCAGCTGCTGTCAGAATGGAGGAGTTGGGCACAAAAGCTGGATATGAAAACCAGGCAAGTTTAGAAATGGTATCATTTCAAGAGGAAATTGTCAGCTTTGACCCTGTGCCCCACTTCTACACCTTGTGATTAAAAATTTTCAGTTCCAGAAGACAGATGCACAAAAGACATCCTTATATCAAGACATGAGCCATGGTGAACTCAAGCCATCAGACCCTACTTACATATCAAACAAAAAATCCTAATACATGTTTCCTTCAAAATCAACACCAAGAGGTCACAGAAAACCATCCAGTCTGAAAGGCCTATTATCCCTCTGGGCAGGAGAACATGGAAAGGTGGAAGGAGACCTTCCTGAGAACTTGCACTTCTCTCAACTTGAGTCCAATCTAACAGGATTAATTTACAGCCATTACTCAGGTGAAATGCCCTTTGGCAGCAAGGTGTGTTTACATAGGGCCTGCTTATTCCCCAAAAGAGTGCAAATACACTGTGTTCAGATGGCTCATCCCAAAAATTAATGGCATGTTGTATTTCAGGATTTCAGCTTTTCCTGTTCTAAAGAGTGAAATAATATGGGTTGTCTTGATTTGTAAGAGGTAGCCAGGGGTACAGCATTTCACATGACACCACTGGTAACCCAGCTACAGTAATAACATCCATTTTCTCAACCCACGCTTTATATGACAGTTAAGCAAATATTTTCCACCTCAGCAGGTTTTACGGTCAAATTACAGATTTTTCTCTTTCTGGTTCATGGCTGATAAAACTTTGACTGATGGAAGTAATAATGACAGAATATGTGATAAGGTGGTCTGCCACTGGCTGAGAGTCAGGGTACAAGACACTAAACGTCCTTTAAGAGCCCTTTTTATTCCACATGACTTCCAGATGCAGTAAAATTTAATCATTATTTTTAAAAGAGTATAATCAAGTCTAAATCACATCAATCTTTCGTTTACATTAGAAATCTAAGTCATTTGTATTTTGAAAAATTAGATTTTGCTAGCAAAAAATAGGAAAGATTAAAAGATTAAGCATTTCTTTCACAGATTTTTTTTCCCTTTTTGTTGAAGATCAAAAAGCAGTTACATATGTCAATAGCTTCCAGAGCAGCAATGGTTGTGTTACTTTTTCTGTGCCTTCCTTCTTCCTGCCAGCCTCAGGAATTAAAATGTCAGGCTACAAAGTCATATGCAGACAGAATATTTTCCAGGTGAGACACTGAATCAGAAGGAAAGCAGGCAGCGAATAAAGGCGTTCGAGCAGCAGCACCGTCCCCAGCACGGACCACGAGCAGAGCCTGCGCTCGGCTCCTCAGAGCTGAGCAAGCCCCAGCGCCACAGCTCCGCCGGGCAGCAGCAGGA
>VXBC01001701.1:555906-615089 GCA_013399945.1 Ploceus nigricollis | reverse complement strand
ATTCATGGGTGCACTGGCGTTGCACCAGTGCTCGACCCGTGACAAACATATTGTGTTTATTTGGCATTTCTCAAGGACTAGAAAAAGCCAAGGTAACTGTTCAGTTTGATCTGTAACATAGTAAAGAAGAACTCAACTCTGCTTTCTTTTGTTTTTTTGATATATGTTTTAGATGACTTCATATAAGTTCTTTGCAGTCTAGTGAATTCGTCTTTGTTTCTTAGAGAGCTTTTCCTCAGACAGGAAATCTCAATTTTTTCCCCAGGTGAACAGTGTTATCAATGTTACTTAGTACAGGATGGCATAAGATTGTGCAGCTACAGCAGGAAGAAATTGCTCCTGCAGGGAAATTAAAATAGGAGGGTTTGAGAATGACAGCAAATCACAAAGCCATGAGTAATATGGAAGAGGTGTGATCAGCTCTAGACTCTCTTCCAATTGAAACAATGGGAATTTTGAGGTGACCCCTGCATGAACTAACTTAAATTATGAAGTGCATACTCTGGTACATAACATAAGGAAGACAATTTTCTGTTACTAGCAGGAAGCATGATAAAAATCACCCGAAAATGAGCAACTTGGGAACAGAATTTCAGAGAAGGTGATTTCATGTAAAAGAATAATAAACACATGAAAAAAGGTTGAGAAGGGAAATGACTGGACTAGAATAAGTAATTTGTTAAAATTAGAAATAGATTAGATTCTTTGCAGACATTCAACAGGGAAAGAAAAAATAATAGAAAATGAAAACGTGAAAATTAGGGACATTTTAAAAAAATGGAAAGGCTCCTGGTTTGTCAGTGATGTTTTTTTCTTATCATGTAATGATTTTGTTGTTCTTCTGTTATGACAGAAGTTTGCACTGAAAGAAGTTGCACTGATGTGCAACTAGCTAATCTTTTCAATAGAAGATTAGAAATGGGAAGAATGTTAAATAGATTTCTTAGATCTTTATTCAGATTCTGACTGCAGAGAGAAAGACGTGGGGGAGATGACAGTAGGTGTTTTAGAGAATAGAACTGGAGACATAGACTATGAAGTAACTATGTAGAATTTATTTGGTAGCTATATTGTTTCACTTGTCTCCTTCCAGTAATATTTTCATATTTCATTAGGTGACAAAGGCCAAATTAGGAGTAGAAAATGCTTGGTTCTTCTTGCAGTTTAGCTACTGACTTATTGTACCTGTTTCTCTCACTATCCCAACTGTGCCTTATTTTTCCTCTCTAGAAGTTGGGGTGGATGGTGCTTTACCACTTCACAGGGTTGCAAGTGAACACTGTTTGGTCCTTGTCAGAGAGATACAGACAAGTACAATATATTATCAAGGATAATTGTCTTCTCCAGCTGATGCCACTATGGATCTGGAAGTAGATAAATTTGGTCCTTGGAATCCTGCTGGGAAAATGTAATTGCATCATTTTTACAATAGTGTTATCTTCCTGGTGCCTTTGAAGACTCTGCACCAGATTCCAGATGCATTCAATGATCTTGCTGCAATACCTTACATTTATAAAAGCTGTTTATTTAAATGTTTCATTTTCAGTAACTTCCCAAGTCCAGCAGTAGATATTTTAAGTTTCCATGTCATGACAACCATGCCTAATCCAAGATGAAAAAAAATGTACAAAGTGATTTTTTGAGAAATAAATTTTTCTAATGATTTCTATGACTATTGTGATTGCTGCGACTGTTTTTCAGAAATTAGCTGTTATGAACATTTTTTATTTGCCCACAGGCATCTGCAGTGATTTCTTTAAGCAGCTGACGTAAGCAAAGTAAACAGGTAGGAATGGGCTAAACCTGGCACTTTGCTAGAGCAGCCCTTTGTGGTTCAACTGCCAGCTAGAACTTCCCAAACCTTGATTTTTCCTTTCCTTTATTTTGTGTCACTGGTACAGAATTTCTGCCTATCACTTGTTAACATTAATGTACCTTGACTGAATGTGAAATCCCTATTGGTTTCAAAAGATAGAAGTTTTACTTCGGCAGGACTTACTTACACAGAAAAAAAACAAGGCTGAAATGTTTATAATAATTAGTAATGATTAAGATTACTTAGTTGCCTGTATTGGGTGGAGTTATACATCAGATGATTTTCAGTTTTGCTTATTTTTATGCCTGCTTTTTTTCTCCAGCCAACACATTAAAATCTAGTCAGTGAAATTTCTTCCTTACTTGTTAGTGGACTGAAGCTGATTAATGAGGTACCCATTTTTCTTCATATCTGTAAAGCAAAGAGAAGAGGACTGAAACAGATTAATAATACAGAAGGATATGCCAGCTAACATGTCCAATGAAGGGCCTATTAAAAAAAAGTGAAATATTGCAAACTTGTAGATTTCCTCTAGAAACTTAAATTGTGTTTTAGCTTGAATTCGTCTGTCAGATGAATCGTTTACTTTAATTCCTGTAGAAACTGTTCTCCTGTTCATATTCCAGACAGAATAAATCCCAGATGATTCATCTCCTATCCNAAAAAGAAGAAAGAGTGAAAAGCTCAAAAGCTCTCTAGAATAATTTCTTTTCTGCTCTTGTCTGGCCTCCAGTAGCGGATAAAAGGAGTAGGACTATATATAGGTGAGGAAGTGGTGGAAAAATTCTAGTGGAAGTTTTAGAATTCTGAATTAAACCAAGTTTTTTATTCCTTATGTAAGTGGTGTTGTGGAATTTTGTAGCAGCCAGCAGCTGAGATGCTTCAAATAACTCTGACTGCCAGAAGACCCAAAACCAGATGAGACTGCATGTCAAATCTTTTCTCTCCCACATCAAAGACCTAATTTATCTTCTTCAATTATTTGATTAGGTTGATTTAACTATGGATAACAAGACTGTCTGTAGATAAAGTATTTGCATTCTGATATGGCTTTAACTGTTCAAAAGAGAGAAGCATATATTAATTCTTGCTTTGTTGTGGGTCCTGCCATATTACCCATGAATGAGGCACATTTCTTCTAACTTCTCTAAGTTTGAGAGAATACATGTAACTTAAGAAAAAGGACAATAAGGAATTTAAGGAAAAGGCTCAACATTTTGGACTGATATACAGATACTCTTTTTATCGCTCCCTGTTTTTTTTAATTATAATTTTAAATCTATATAATTGCCATACTTGTTTTATGGTATATGAGGTTCTTGACTGGGATTCAATGGTATGGAAGCACCATTGGAATCCTCTCATGTAATCATGGCTTTGTTCAGATTTGGGTTCAGAAAGGTTATAATGGAGCAGCAAAGCCAGAGGCTATAGTAATTGGTTCAAGAGTGAGTAATAGGGAAGACAGCACAGTGTTAGTAAGAGTGGATTGCATAATTTTAAAGCCAAAGTGTTGTTTCAGTAAGAGAACCCTTCATAGCAGGAGTTCTGTCTATGTTCCACTGACTTCTACTGTGCTTCTGCAGACTCTGCACTTGCACTTTTTGTTGTTCCCTACTACTTACTGCAGCATGCAAGAGTATGGAATGGTGACAGATAAAAATGGTCCCGTAAAGAGTTACAAATTAATAGCCTGAATATACGAATTTAAATTCTTCTCATTTACATTGGTCTAAAAAAGAAGTAATTATCTTACGTTTAAGCCAACAGAAAGATGATGTAACATTTTGGTCATCTCTTTTGCAATTTAACATCACTAAGTATTTTCCATTTGGTCATCCAGCCCTTGTCCATATAGCCAAGATGGGGCCATTTACAAAAGCTTGGCCTATCAGCATTTATAACGGCACTAAATGTTATACAGACCCACAGGTGCTCCCAGAAATCATTCCAAACAAGAAACAGACTTTCTAGACTGTGATAGTGCATTTGGATATGAGAAACTGGGTTTAGAAATGGTGCTTTTCTAGCCATTACCTATTGGCAATAACCTATAGTGGTCCATCTCAACCAAAATAAGTGCTGGCTCATTTCTGGGGTCCTTCCTCCAGCATTTCTGGAAGACATGCCAAGTATGAGGCAATCCAGGCATTGGTTCCTAAAGACCTTTGGCAAAATGTGTCAAGAGTAAAAGTATCACTCTTCAAAACTGCAGAAACCCTTAGGAGGGGTATTGGCTAAATACAAGAAACTCTGTAATATTTATTTTCTTCTGTGCTTTTAAAAAGGCCTATAATGGCAATAACCCTGGCATTAGAACATGGGCTTAATGATGGCTCAACTTTCTTCAAGCCATCTTTCCAGCTGGTCATTAATCCCCAGCTGGTGCCAAAGGCTTTTGGCTGTGGTATATTTAATTCATGGTGGTTACACAGATTGCTTCCTGTGAAGATTTGCAGACGTAAATTCAGGAACAAATTAACCTTTTTGCATTTTTGGCTAGAAATCTAGCCTTTTTGATATATTTGTCCATGGAGAAAAAGGACTCAGACTCTAGAATCTTTGAATACATCTTACTGCAGAAGAAAAAAGAGAAGGGAGTGGAAGCAAGGGGAGGGGAAGGGAAGGCAAGGGAAAAAACTTATATCTCTTTGGCACCCTGGTTCCCCTTATTTTCTCATGCTGACATGGGGTAACTATGGTTTTTGTACCCATGTAAGAGTTTTACTTTCTCTGTAACCACAGGTTTCATAATAGTTTGGTTGTTTGTTAATTTGTCCTCTCCCCTGTAGCTCCACTGGCTTTGCAGACTGGGCTGTATGAAAAGAGTTGGTGCAGGTGCCATTCTGTCCATGGCAGGTGTCATTATGAGGCAGGGATGAGGTGGGGGTGCTGGCTTTTCATCCATAGATTGCTTTATAAAGAATAACATAACCCTCTAGTATCAAGGTTAAGAGCTAATCTTCACCACAGCTGTAACATATAGGAGCATGATCCAAAGCTATTTATCAGTGCAGAGCAACACCAGACAAAATTCAGGATGCAATTCCTTAGCACTTCAGTGCTCTTTCTTTAGAAAGCATTGTCAGATTTCTTGTTAAACCCTCTCTCTTTCGATTTATCTATTGCCTGCTTTTCTCTTAAGGTTACAAAAGGTATTTAGTATGTGTAATTAATAAAACATTTCATCATATTTATTTTTAAAGCATTAAACTGTAAATAGAAGATATGAAAGTATGTGACTTTGTGTTGTTTCAGAGCTGAAAGTCTTCTGCCTAAACTTTGCTTTTTCCAGTTACTGTATCACTGAGGAAAATGAAAATTAAAAAGCCTACATTTTCCACCCTCCTTCTTGTGGCTCCTATGCAAGAATATCAAGACTATGTACATCAAAACTGGCTCAGGTTCAATTGACTATCCAACAGTGCCTGTCTGGGCCCTTCAGGAGAAGAAATGTGATAGTACTGCGTTTTCTTTCATGTTTCATCCTGCAGTTGAATCTGATTTAATCTTAAGCATTTGGATGCTGTGCTAATGATGAAATACAAATTGAGAGGTGGAGAGAGATTCTGTATACCTGGAATATAATTTCACAGTTACATTTGTAGCCATAGAACTACAGATGGTGTGAAAACAGTGTTGATTAAAATAATCAGTCTAGCACTTAATAGCACTTAAGGTTTTCAAATACAACACATTAATAGATTAATCTTTGCCACACCCCATGGGGTATTTTCCTGTGCGTTTCCTACATACATAAACTGAGAAACTGCACACAGAGGAAATAAACTTGAATTTAATTTGTTGTTGTATGGCTTTTGAGCTCACGGAGTACTGCTCTGTGACAGAACTAACTGATTTCTGGTGATTTAAAATTCTTCCTGTATTTAGTCAGCCCTGTGAGCCCTTGTTCACTTCATCAGCAGGCTGGATAAAGTAAGAAGGTAAAGAAGTCGTCACTGTTATGAAAATTTTCTAGCCCCTTTCCTCTCTTCTCCTCAGGTTGTTCCCCAGACAGCCGAGCAGAGAAATGAGTGTAACATGGGCCAGTTCAATAAGGCCTAACCAGTTTTATCTCCTTCAGCTGGTGCAGTGGCCACAGGCTTTACAAGTTACCCTCCTCTCCTTCTCATGTTTCCTTTTGCTAGGATGGTGTGGAGGGAACAAGAAAGCAGCTGTGATGGCTGAGCCAGCTTGGCTGTTTAGGAGGAGCAAAATAAGTGGATACTGTGTTGCTTAGGTACCAGAACAATTTATTTTACTGTGACGAGTGTCTTGTGGGGGGTGGGAATCAAACAGTAAGCCAGGCATTCTACAGTTGATGAAGGTGGCTTTTGGACTGCAAAGTGTGTTTTTATTGCATCATTTATCTCAAATAAATAATTGAGGTCCAGAAACTCCTGACAGGAAATGACATGAAGACCAACCTTGCTTTAGGCTGAAGTAGAAGCATCTATCATGTAAATGAACTCTGAACCATGCCAGCAGGATGCATACTTTGAAGGGATAATGGCTGGATGATATATTTTGTTATCCTAGGCCTTATTTATCTACTTCAATATTTTTCTTTTTTTAAACAAGCAGCTATAGTGATAATTGCCAAATGTCTATACAGTAGAAGAACATCATTATATATAAAGGGCTTCAGGACATCTGAAACCATAATCAGGTACCAAAGGATTAGCTGGGGGATGGTCTAAAGTTTGCTTATAATGTTTTATAACCTTATAAATGTTATGATTAATCTGTTTTCTTCCCCATTTCTTCTCAGTTGTGTTTTACTTTTCTCTATAACAAGCCAACACCAAATGAAGGATGTCCAAGTCTTGGATTTGTGTGGCCAGATTTTGGCAGCAGGGGAGCTACAGGGATGGCTTCTGTGAGAAGCTGCTGAAACTTCCACCAGTTCCAGCTGATTCCAAGATAGATGTGCTGCTGGCCAAGGTTGGGCTAATTAGAAATTGTGGTAATGCCTCTGTGTTCATATATTTAAGAAGAAAAAAAGAAAAACAAAGTGATTTCATGGTTGTAATTGTGTCCAGAGAAAAACAGAGTGAGATTATGTGAGAGGAGCAACTCTGCAGACACCAAGGTCAGCAGAAGGAGGGGGAGGAGGTGTTCCAGGCACCAGATATGGGATTCCCCTGCAGTCTATCGCAAAGACCATGGTGAAGCAGCTGTGCCCCTGCAGCCCGTAGAGGATGGTGGGGATGCAGAGATCCACCTGCAGCCCATGGCAGAGACTCATGCCAGAGGAGGTGGATGCCTTGAGAGGAGGCTGTGACCCCATGGGAGGCCTGTGCTGGCACAGGCTCCTGGCAGGGACCTGCAGACCCATAGAGAAAGGAACCCTTGCTGGAGCAGGTTTCCTTATAGAGCAGCCTGTCCTTGAAGGACTGCACCACATGGAAGAGTGAGCCGTGTTGCAGCAGTTCATGGAGAACTGTTGCCTGTGAGATGGACTTGGAGAAATTCACGGATAAATATTCCTGGGAGGGACCCCATGGTGGAGGAGGGGAAGGACTCCTTTCCTTGAGCAGCAGCAGAAACAACATGGGATGAACTGACCACAACTCCCATTCCCTGTCTCCTTGTGCCACTGGGTGAGTAGGTAGGGCTGGGAAGGAGGGAGGGGTGTGGAGAAGGTGTTTTTAAGGTCTTATTTTACTTCTCATGATCCTGCTCTGATTTTGTTAGTAATAAATTCAATTAATATCCCCAAGTCTAGCCTAATTTGCCCATGACAGTATTTGGTGAGTGATCTCTCCCTGCCCTTATCTCAACCCATGAACCCTACATTCTGTTTTCTCTCCCCTGTCAATTACACCTTTAAGCTGAAACAATCTTCTAGATTTCTCATCAAATGTCATCAAGACAAGATATTTTCTATTGCCTTATAGGACATGTTCTCTACACAGAGACAACTGAGACAGACTCTTCCACAGGGTCTCCTTAGAGATGATAGAAGGAACTAGTTAAACAGAATGAGGAGGGAGTAAGAAAATGTGCTGCTCAGTCCATCTCATCTCTTTATACTGCAGAGTAGGTAAGTGTTTGTGTCTTGAAGTGCTGAGAGATCCCAAATGAGTCCTTTATCTACACTTTGAGTTTTAACATTTACAGTATGTATTACAGAAAAATGCAGTGAACAGTGATTTGAAAACCTTTGGGCTTGGCAGTAAGAAAATGCAATTGGTCTGTTTCTCATTTAAAATTGGGCTTCTACAGTTCTCATTGCTCATTAAGAGTCCAGAACTGTTTCAGTCCACAGTCTTATGCAGCAACTGTTGCACATCTCACTTCATGGAGAACAGATCTGCTTAAGCAAGCACAGCTTTGTTTTTTGACAAGATAGTCTGGTAAGAGGAGCTGTGTTGACATCTACCTGCACTTCTCAAAAGCACTTGACTTCATATCACATGACATTCCAATTAAAAAATTAGAACTATGCAAAATTAATGTAGCACATAATAAACAGATTATAATTGTCTGATGGATTTCAAAAATGGAATTTTAAATCAGGAATCATCACCCACAGAGGGTATTTCCAGCAGAGTTCCATGGGAATCTTTTTCAGTCTAATAAAATTCAGAGGTTTTATTAATGGTTTACGAGTGAGGAAATCAGTGCCTATAAAATTGGCAGAGGATGCAGCATTAGTAGGAGTAAACAGTGGTAAAGTCGGATCAGTTTGACAGATCAAGCTAGTTAATTTGGAAAGTGGGTCTTATTTAACCAGCACAAGTGCAAGGTTGTTTGTTTGGGAGCAAGGATAATAGGCTTCACATGCAGAGGTTGCTTCCAGAGAAACAGTGACCCTGAAAGGAGTTAGAAGTCAGGATGGATAATTGGCTGAACAAGAGCTCTCAGTGTGATGGTGTTGCTGAAAACGAATGTGACCTCAGATGAATAAGCAGAAAATTGCTGAATAGGAACAGGAAAGCAGAGAGTATGACCCTACAGAGTGATGGGGTATGTTGGAGTCTGGATGAAACCATTAAATGCATCCCTTGTTTGGGAGTTGAGCCTAAATCATGGGGTGAAAACAGTGCACAACACATCCCTCTGAACATGGTATGCTGAACTGAAGACACCTGAGAAAGTTCTCTGTCACCAGAGAACAGTTTGATTTGAAACCTTCCTTAATACAGAATCACAGATTCACAAAATAATCCCTGCTGAAAGGAACCCATCAGGAATCCTTCCTTTCTGCCTTCCTCCCTGCCTTCTTTCCTTCTTTCCTTCCTCCCTTCCCCCCTTCCCTCACACCTTCTGTGTCTTCTATATTAAGTAATTGTTGCTTTTAATTTCTCTTAAATATTTAAATAACCTCCATTTGATGTTTAGATTTAGGGTGATGCTGTTGAAGCCCACCCCCATGTGGAGACCCTGACAGTGAGATGGTTGTGTTATTTTGTGTTGCAGAGACCTGGAGAATTTATTTCTCTCCTGTTGAAAAGAAGATTTGAATAACCATAGCAACAGTAAAACCTGCTGTGAATCTTACAGCTTGAAGTGTTGCTGATATCTTCTTCTGGGGATCAAGGTCCTTGTCCCAGCTCTACCAGGTTGATTCTGGAGAGATCAATGTAAAAACAAGTGAAGAGTTTCTGACAGATATCTTTTAACACAATTTTCTTCTGTTCTCCTTTCCTTTGATTGTTCATGCACTGGCTGTGGATTTTTTTTATGACTTATTTAAAAGAAATCAGTGTGAAATGTTTAATTTTTAATATTGGGTATTCAAAGCAAACCGCACAAATGCTTGAAGAGGTATGTGTATTTTGTGGAGAGTGAAATCCAGCTAATGTAAAACAGCTTGCCTGGCTTAATTAGATCCACTTCAGGGAGCTCAGTGGGAATATTACTGACGTGGTGAGAAAAAAAAAAAATCAATCACATGTATGGGGTTGGGATAGGGTTAGGTACTCTTTTAGCCTACAAGAAGCACAAACAGTTTTGGTATAACACCAGTCTTTTTGACTGTGAGGTAAGTTGAGGTCTTCTCATTTGCTTTGAGCTGTGAGCCTATACCTGAACAGCCAGTGGGACTCAGGTGCCATGTGGTAGCTTCAGTCTGAACTGACTCTGTATATTTGGATTATTATTCTTATTATTTTAGCTCTCCAGCCACCTTGTTTCAGTTTCACCCTCACAGGTGAGAGTAAGGTCTGCATTGAGTTACAGGCTTTTAAATTCAAATGATGCCTATTGCTTGTCTTCTGGCTTCAGCTGAGTTTCTCTGGTGTAAAAGGTACATGACTGAATTAAAGAATTGTTAGTTGGGTATGTTCTAGCAGACTTTTTTACTTTTAAAATGTCTAATTCTATATTCTATATAGACTGAAGTCTTGTGACAGGTGCTGCCTGCCTGTCCTCGAAACCAGCAATACCATGTCATCACGTTCCTTTGGCAGTACTCTGTTTGCTGAGGTTGTGTTGAGCATATATATGGGCAGCCTCTGCTTCTGGCCCCACTTGCCTTTGCTTGATTCAGTACATAGTCAGTGCAAACTCAAGTCTGCCAGCAAACCCCGGGCAGAGGTGCCAGAGCAAACACTGAGAACTGAAAACACACAGCTATGATTATTAATGTAATAGAAACCATCCCACTGGCAAAGAAAGCTTTCACAGCAACATTTCACTAAGTTGTTGAAAACTCTTCTTGTTTGCCTGACTCCCATGTAAACAAAATAAAACATACTAACTCCCTTGTGAAAGATAGGTACTCCCTCTAACAGGTTGTTGGTCAAGTGCTTCTGTACACAGCAATAGGGTGTTAGGTCAGAGCATCCAAATGGCCAGTACAGATGGGTTTGGATGCAGAAAAGGCTTGTGTGCCACGGAATGCGTACATTACAACATGCAAGAAGAACATGCCTGACAGGACAATAGGCAATGGGCACGAACTGAAACACAGGAGGTTCCATTGAATATCATGAAATAGTTTTTTACAGTAAGGTGATGAAGCATTAACAGAGAATGCACAGTCCTGGGCAACCAGCTCTAAGTGGCCCTGTTTGAGCAGCAGTGGGGCTGAACCGAATGACCTCTAGAGATGCCTTCCCTTCCAACACAGGATCACCATTCCATGATCCTGTGTTGATAAACCCTTTGTGACCTGTAGTTGATGACACTGTTAGAAGAAAATCTGGCATGTGGCTTCTGGTATTTGCGAGTCTATCCTTTCCGTAGGAAGCAGAGACAAAACTCAGTATTCCTTGCTATATTTCAACTTACAGGCCTCTTGGCCTCTTTACAACTGTCCCATCTATATGAATATTTCCTTTACTGTGGTAGTCTAAACCTCATCAGAGGGCTGTGTAAAGTGTCTGGAGATCTCCAGATTACAGGCATTATGGGAGTCCCTGTTCTGTATTATGCTACACCAAGAGTTTTCTTGCTGGTGAGACTGGTATATGGGCATTACCTTAGAGCCAGGAAAGCATTTCCTTTCAGCTTGTGGCATCCATTTCCATGTAGAACAAACAAACAAACAAAAAGTGCCAGTATGAAAGAGCAGAAAAGCCCATTTTCCACAAAGCTTTTGAAAATAAGCACTGTTCCTGCGCTGAGACTTTTATTTGGAGTTTTATCTGTCCAACTCTCCCATAGGTTTTAAAATGCATATCTGTGCTTGCCTATATAGTTGCTTATGCTCCTAGACTTCCTCACCTCGTGCTGACACAGAGAGGAGTGGCTGGGAATCCAGCACATCCTCGGCTTTCTGCAGGCTGAGGCGCTGGGTGAGGATTCCAGCTGCCACCAGAGAGCACTGTCACCATACGTTTGCCGGGCAGGTGCTGCTGCTGGCAGCGGCTTTCCTTTTGGGCTGGCAGCGGCAGGAACTCTTAAAGGAGACCCGGAGTAGGAAGACTCTGTGCCATCTTTACCTCAGTTCTGCCCCGTGAATCCGCGCTGACAGGGGCTTTCAGGAGAGGAGCAGCTCAGCCTCGGCGAAGAGCAGCCGGCTGCTGGCACAACCCTGTGCGTTGGGCTTGAGCCCAGGGTGCACGGCCCCAAACCAGGGAGTTCTGACGCCCTGCTCCCTCTTGTCTACAAGGTGTTTTTTACTCTAACCGGCTTCATTTACACTTGAAAAAAAAATCTTCCTTATCTGTCATATTAACTCCAAATCTTATTGCTTCTGTTTCAGACCTGAAGAAGGACTTGTGTGTTCCTATAAACTTATTCGTGTTTATTTTGCTTTTATTTTGTACACAAATATAGCCTCACTTGCATTCTGCAGCAAAGCTACTGATGCTTTGAGTCCTTGAACAACTCAGGAACACAACACAGAGCTACTGGGGTTTTCAGTGATCATCCATGTGGTTTGCATGCACCTTATCTGCCTGAAACCAATGCACCATGCAAGCCTAATAATTACTTTGAAATTGGATGTGTCCTTTTTTTAAGAATAGCAAAGACCTCTGCAGATGGTTCAGCTACCTGCCCCTGAAATAAACATACCTGCAGGTGTGAAGACAGCATTTAGTTCTCCTTCTGGGGAGGCTGCCAGACCAAATTATAGTCAGAGTTATCCCAGTTACTGTGAGATATTCACTGCTGAATGAAAGCAGTTAGAGGTCCCAAGAACATTGCATCAGAGCAATGTTTTTTGTCCATTTTCTGACTGAGTCTTTCTAGTTACTGACAGTATGAAAGGGCTTCCTCCACATCCTCAGGAGTGGCTAGCAAGGGACTGCAGTGCAAGGATTCCTCAGTTCTCCTCCCTGAGGTAAAAATGTACATGGGAATGTGATAGAGGGCTGATCTGGCTCACTGTATCTGTCTTTTTCTGCAGTAACTTGGGTGCTATTTCTGAGTAATGGTGTCTCAGCTTCTTAAAGCAGTGACCTACTGCCTTGTGGAGATGAACTGCAATCAAGGCTCTGTTTCAGATCAGCTTGGATAGTGTAGCATCACAATAGGAGATGCAGTTCCTGTAGATGGAGACATCCAACATACAGTGGTCAGGGAATAGCATGAGGTAGTATCCTAATGCTGCTGCTCATTCTGTAACGTACAGGTTAAAATAGGCAGCCTGTGGTGAGATGATAGCCCTGGGTCAGATGGAAGAGATTTTTTCTTTAAATAAGTTCTGTGAGTTGAGGCAGCATCCTCTTGTTTCCTACAGCCCTCCCTTTCATATAACTTCAGGGCCAAATCCCACGTAATTTATAAGCTCTGACAAGATCTTAGAGCAAGAATGATAGCATGGTTGCAGAGCACAGGCTATCATTTAGTATATAAAGTGCCAATTTTCTGACAAAGTGTATAATCTAATATAGTGTTGTATAGTGTCTGTGTTTGATAGGAAACCTCTGTAAGTCACCTCAGATTAAGAAGGGAAGAGTTTAAACTGTTATATGGGTAATGACAAGGAGGAAAGCAAACAATTCAGGCACAAATCTCCATTCTCTCCCCCAACAGAGATTTGAAAAGACAGGAAAATATGATCTGCCTAAAATCTGACATAGGTTTTTTATGCTGTCTGATATCAATGCATAATTCCTGTTTACTTCCCCCTCCCCGGGGCTGAGAGAGCTTTACAATCAGGCACATGTTCACATATCCCCACAAAGTGTTTTGAGAGAAATTCTTTCTGTTTTGCAGTGTCCCTTGATGGCCAGATTGAAAATAGCTTTATTCAAATCAGTAAAAGTCTTAAGATTTTACTGTGAAGGTATAATGAGGTGGATTTCTCCTACTGGCTAAGCCAGGGATCTGTCTCTTCAGGACTTGCCAGGCTCTGAAGACAAAAAGGCATATTAGGAAAAGACATTTCAGATTATTATTATTATTATTATTAAAAATTATTACGGATTGATTGCAGGCTGAGTCCCAAACCTGAAAAAAGAGCTTAAAATCCCACTGCAGGATTTGAGGACTTTAAAAAAATTTGGATGATCAGGGCATGGAGGAGAGATTGAGATCTTCTCTGATTAATTTACTCATTTGAGGGTCTGAATCAGTGGCACAGGGCAGTTGGTGGTGTGTTACTAGTGGCGTCCCCCGAAGTTCAATACTGAGTCCTGTACTGTTTAACTTGTCCATTAATGACTCGAATGAGGCAAGCAAGTTTGCTGACAGTACACGCTGGGAGGAGTGGCTGATACCCTGGAGTGCTGTGTAGCTCTTTGGAAGGACCTCAGCATGTTGAAGCAATGAGCAGAGAAGAGCTGTCTGAAATCCAATGAAAGCAAATACAGGGTCCTGCACCTGGGCAAGAATAACCCCATGTACCAGTACAGGCTGGAGGCTGATCTGGTGGGAAACAGCTCTGGAGAGAAGGACCTGGGGGTTCTGGTGGACAACAAGCCATCTGTGAGCCAGCAGTGTGCCCTTCCTTGTGCCTACTGCGTGGGTGACCGAACACTGGAACAGATTGCCTGTAGAGATTGTGGAGTGTCCCTCACTGGAGCTACTCATGGCCTCTGGATGAAATCCTGTGCAATGTGCTCTAGGATGATGCTGCTTGAGCAGGGAGGTTGGACCAGATGACCCACTGTGGTGCCATCTCTGACCCAATGTGTGCCCCATTCTCTGTTTCTGTGACATATATTGCAAATTTAAATTAGGAGCCTTAGGTTTCTATATATAGAGAAAGAGCACCTTCTGAAGAAGGCAGAAAGCCCAAGAAAGCCCATGATGGGATTAAGTGGAGCTGATGTGGACTAGGAACTGGAACAGGCACTAACTAACTCAAGTGTTCAAAATAAATTTGATGGTTAGGTGGGCAAAAAGCTCCTTTCCATTGTGATATTTATGTGTAATGTCATGAAGTTCAGCCTGGAGAATGTCTAGAAATGTGATTCTTCTGCAGTTATTTGCCAGCTTTGGTAGAACATGCATTGAATTGCTGTGCCATTTGCGGGGGCTTTTAGACAAATTGCCACAGTATATAAGAAGCTATAAAGGGCAAAGCAAGGACACAGTTAGAGGAACTTGGTATTGAGAAACTGCTTGAGCAGGCAATTAACAGGATGTAAGAACCGCATAACAGGATATAAGGGGCGGCTTGCCTAATTAATAGCAACCAATCAACGCAGCCTAGTAACCAATCAGTAGATAATTGAAGCGCATGCATGCCTCATGAACAAGGCGGGGCATCCAATCAGAAGATGTGTGATTGCATGCAAGGAAGTATAGAAAAGTATAACTGCGCTTATTGTACGGGAAATAAACGGAGTCTTTTACCTACTCACATCGTGTCAGTGTGCTTACTCCCCTCCACCTGGCCGCGGCAGCCATTACACATAACACACAATATGTATAACTTCAAAGGAAAATGACCATCTATTTCCCCAAGGAGGCAAGCTAAGAATGGTTTGGTATCAGTACATTTCTCTGGGATGTCAGACTAAAATAACTTATTTCCTCTAATAATAAGTTAGCCAAGCTGGGGAAGCTGTGTGTAAGGTAGGTCATGGGCAATCTGAGTATATTGTTTTGCAGTTGGAGAATGAAGGACACAGTTACACTTAAGACAAGGGTTTCAAATAAGGGCACTAAAATTTTATGGTTCAGTTTTGGGTGCACATCTTCACAGAATTCAGTGCCAGATTTTCAGGACTATTGATCATGTCCACTACAGCAGAAGTTAAAAATATTCCTTCCAGAAATGCAGTGGCCATTTAATTAGCTGAAATTCGTTGCATCTGAAACTGGAATTGACCTCTGTAAACCAAGCCCACAGGCTTTTTTTTTTTGAAGTGAGATGCCAAGACACAGTAATCAAAATCCCTGAAAAATCACTCTTTTATTTAGTGGCAGAGCTATTTCTCTAGGAATACTAAAGATAAATGTTTGAACAAGCAATTCCACAGTAAACCAGACTAAGATCTCCTGGATTTCCATCCCTTGTGACTTTACGGAAGTATATTTAATTTACTCTTCAAATGAGAAAACTCTTTCAAGATAGTCTAGGAAATTGAATCTTGCATCCATATTTTCCAAATTCAGTCTTTCAATAGTTCTACATTAAGCTGCCAAAGTACCAACATATGTCATAGGTCTCCATTGAAATTAGAGGTTTTAATCTTCTTCACAAAGCCAATGAAAATATTCCCTAGGTTATTCTGTAATGGTAGATAATTTAGAATAAAACCAGATGAGTTTACAAGAGCTGACACTTAGGGGAGTATACCAGCACCAGTTTCAAGAGTTGCATGTAGGATGCCAAACTGAAGGAGTCTTAGCTCTCACTTTCTGAATTACCATTAAGACTTGAAGATGAATGATGAATCTTAAGACCAGGACATCACATTTTATGCAACAGAGTTACCAGGCAAAAGCCAGTTCTATTTTCTCTCTTTTGGAAGCAAAATCATATTGAAAATTGCTCCTTGATAAGCAGTTAGCAAACCAAAAGAGTATTTTTTGTTTCTACATGATTTTTTTTTTTTACAATTATTATAGTAGAAGGAGTTACAAAATCTTTACTCTGAACTGAGACCTTTTTCAAAAGCATTAACATTTTCATACAAGTTAACTCAAGATCAAGCCAGTTCCATTAAGAATCACCTTTGAGTTGCAGAGTCTCATGACTGATTGAATATATACACTCTATCAGTCTAAAGAGCTAAGGTAAATTTATGTCATTCAGTTATTGTCTGTCTAATTCATATTTCATTTATTCTGTCACAGACAGCCTTTCCTTGCTACTGGGTGCAATATACAGATCCAGATTTCTGGCCCCTCAAGAGGAGAGTGCAAATGGGATACAGATTCAGCTTTTGAGGAAAACGCACAAAGTGCGTGATACTAAAATAAATTTTTTGAACCCTCCTCTAATTCAGAAGTATTGCAATGGAGAAGAATCTTCATGAGAAAATGTTTTTGAGGTAATGAGAGACAGAAGAAGAAACACAGCTCCCTGTTTTCCCTACTTCTTTCTTTTTGATTACTTGGGCTGTTAAATCATTTGACAGTTAGGAGTCAATTTCTATGGATTAAAATAAATTCTGCTTCTGCCTTGCCTTCGCTCCAAGGTTAAAGGGATAATAGGACACTATTTTTCACTATCCCATCTGTAGCCCACATCTACAGATGATCTCCTGTTGGGGATGCGTGAGGATCAGTACTAGATGGAAGCCATTTGCATTGTTTTTCAATCTTCTATCAGTAAATATTAAATCCTTGACAATTTAAAATTTAAAGATTTAAGAGATAAAAGTTCAGCTAACCTAAATCAGAGGCTTCTGTCTAGAAAACTGAATACATGCAGCAGTTACAGAATCAGGCTCTGTTCCCAGAAAAATAGTGACACAGGAAAAGACATGGGTTTAGACCTGAAAAGCAATGTGACAGGAGACTACCAGAACACTCCTATAGGGAAAATAAAATCAAACAGAAAAAATGCTCCATCCCCAGAAATTTAAGAAAGAGTAACAAGTAGGATTAAAGAGGGATTTACTCTGTACACATGGTAGTGAGAGCCAGTACTAGAATATTGAGTGTAGCCAAAGTGTCTACATTTTAAGGAGAGCATTGAAAACATAATTGAAGTGCTAGAGAAAAATGTTATACCATGGGCCTTAAGAGGTTTTCCTAAAGGAGTGACTTGATTGCATCATGTAAGTGAGAAGAAAATGCCTGGTAGTAAATAGTTCTTTAATCTAATAGAGAAAAACATAATGAGTCAGAAAGTATAAACTAAAGCTAGGAGACAAAAAAATCTAATCAAATAACATATAAACAGAAGATATGAGCAGTAAGAAAACTTAACCAAGAATAGTGGTAGATTTTGTGTTCCTTGATGCCTCAAAAGCAAGACTATGTGCCTTCCTGGATGATTCTTTAGCAAAATGTGATTTAGTTAAAAGAGAATCTGTTGGGATCCACCGCAGCCCAGCTCAATATAAAACCAGAAGAAACAAGGTATATTTGCTTAACTGGAAACTAAACACCCTGGGAACACCAGAACAACCAGGCCTGAGTCAAAGGTCCTGTTTTGGTAAAAACACAAACCAGTTGTCACATGTTTTATCTCAAAATCCCTGGATGTTTTCTTACCTAGTAATGAAAAATAATAAATCTCTAAAGGGTTAAATAATCTAAAGATGTTTCCAGTTCCCATATTCAAAGCTTTCTGGTTG
Source organism: Ploceus nigricollis (assembly GCA_013399945.1). Classification (NCBI taxonomy): domain Eukaryota; kingdom Metazoa; phylum Chordata; class Aves; order Passeriformes; family Ploceidae; genus Ploceus; species Ploceus nigricollis. Next base: position 597,173 of record VXBC01001701.1, on the reverse strand, counting down.
TAGCAAACATGATGAAACACAAATGGTTTGAATTTGTTGATTTCGGATTCTACCGAGCTGCACCCACTGCAATTAAGCAAGCTCATTTGAATGAAAGATCCAGCATTGTTTCTAACTTGTGGTTGGGGTAAATCACTGGTATCCAGTGCATGATAATTCTTAACAACATGCCCTCTGTTGAGTAATGGACATGGATCTGGTTGCTCCAAAAACTTTAATTGCACTTCCCATTCTCTATACTTCAGATTCTCATGCTCCAGTGGATCATCAAACCATTTTCTTGAGAGATTTGCGATACTTTCCTTTTTTTGCAAGTGGTTCGTCTCTAACATTTAACGTCTCTAACAAGTGGTAGTAATTTCCTTCTAGCTTCAGCTTGTATCATGAAGAAAACATAGAGATGTGTAATTTTAAAGCTAAAGAAAACAAACAAACTGAATAAGGAAGATACTCTAAAATGTTCTCATTTATCACATTCTAAAGAAAAGTGAGTTGTCTGCCAGAGGATGTGGTATTTTACCCTGAGGACTATTCAGCTATTCCTATTGCAATTTATATGTTCCTTGATGTGATTGCTGAGATAAAACTCATACATTTGACTTGGAACAAGACTATTGCTGTACTTTTCATGGAAAACACTGGAGTTTTGTAGCTGGATTTTCAGCTTGCCTCTGCTTGTATGAAACTCTCTTTCTGGAGCAGCACTTTGCCTGTTTTCTCTAATCTCAGACAGAACTGGAAGTTCAACCACTCAGCACACATTCAAGATGTGCCTGTGCTGTTCTGGTGCTCCTGACAAACCAGGCCAGCTGGCTAATTAATTAAGGATGAGACACTTAGTGATGTGCACCTGGAAATTATTAGATGCCTGGAGGTTACATGTTCATGAGTCCTCCCTTGGAATTTGGACATTATCTGTTGTGTGTTTGTTTCCTTGGGTATCTGCTGGTAAAGTTCAAAGACAGTGATCTGAGAAGGTGAAAAATAATTCTTTGCTTCTGGCCAGGTGTAATTAGTTGTATTTATTGGTAATGGGAATGCAGATTAAAAGTTGACTGGAAATGAAAGTGAATAGAGCAGCCTGGGTCACTGTGTGTGGTTAAATTTATTCTGCAAAATAATTTCTCCTGTGGAAATTAAAGAAATGCTAATAAAATTGAATTAAGTATTGATTTTTTTTTTCTTGTAGTTGACTCAAAAAATGGAGAGAAATAGAGTATGCTATGGTACTTCACACCACTCTCTGTTATGGCCTCATAACAGAGACAGAGTTGCTCCTAGGCTGTCAGCTTTTGAACTTTCTTTTCTACTTTTTCTCTTATACACAGCAACCATATGTTATTCCCCAATGTAAGGTCAGATATGTTGCCTCATCACAATTTGTGGCTGGAAAATTATGATGCTAGCACACAGATAATCCAATAAAACTCTTGTGCTGATCAGAAAAACTTAATCTTTGAAATAAACATTCTTATAAGAAGTTATCTGATTTGATGAAAATTGTAACGGGAAGTTTTTCAGGTCTCAAACGATATTTGTAACCCAGCAATAAGGATAAGAAGAAGCAACTTTAGGATAATATGGCAGTCTGGTATACAGAAAGAATGATCATATGATTATATGTAGTGCAAATGAAATTTTTAAATTTTTTTTTTAGAGAGCAGATTTTTTTTCATTTACTAATAATGTTTTCCTGCTGCACTTAACTAATGGGAGTCTGTCTTGGAGTCAGAGATTTCTGAGCTGCATTCCACAGAGCAAGAAATTAGGCAGAAAATGTTAAAGACATTAGTGAATAGTCAATCGTGGAGGTCAACATGGCTCCTTCCCTTCTGCTCTGCTATAGTCCAGCACAGTTCAATGCACTGAAACATTTTGTTGGATTAACTAATCTGTGTTGGATCTTAAATATATGATTTAGAGCAGCTGAACAATCTCCTAAAAGACAGCTGAGCCATGGTAAATCTTGCTTTTAGCCTGTGTCAGATCTGAGATCATTTAGCTTTTCCCACCATGAAATTACTGGTAATACAATACAAACATATGCTTCTATGGAGAAGAGCTTATTTTAGAGACAGATTATAGTTACTTTTTTCTTTGTTTCTTTCTTTTTCTGTTAATACTGATGGTTTAAACAACATTTTTTGCCCTTTTTTTCAGAACTGTCTGCAGAGGTCTCCTGTTAGTTTCTGCTACCATCTGTTCTTCTGTTTCAACAGTACAAAACATCAAATAGACCTTTTTTTTAAGCCATTGCCAATTTCACTGAAAGGAGTGCATAAAAAAATCAGAACAGAATAACTGAGAAATTTACAAGAGGAAGAGTTGCAAAATTATGGAAAAGCTGTTATGTTTGTTGACAACTTTAAATTAAAGCTCAGATATGCCCTTCGAGGTAGGTGGTGGTTGATCCTATTCCCCCCCTTCAGCTGACACTCTGGGTCTAATTTGACAAGAGTCAACAAAACACATTCCTTGGGTGCAGAGGAAGACCGAAAGATAGGAAGTAATTGAACATATTTGTCCTGGTTTAGGGCAAAAACCAGATTCTTTTGGGTGACATTGGTTCAATATTCACCAAGAAAAATGATATTGCCTTCTATATTTTTAATAAGCGAAGACAAGAAAGTCACGGAAATGAAAGGCAAAGGCTTCAGTACCAGACACAACTAGATTATCTGGTTTTCTTGCTGCTGTTTACTTTTGACCTTCTGAAATAAAGAAGAAATGAGACAGGCATGTGACACCCAGATGAATACAAATTATAGCTACAAAAATTTGGTTGTGTTAATTTTCTTTAAAAGTCTAACTTTATTTTCTTCACTAATAATGTTAGTTATTGTTTAATAAAAAAAGGTTCACCCCCAGGAAGGCACAAATAATTAGGGGCTTTACCCAAGGAAGATATTTTAAATCAATATATTCAAAGAGGAAAACTACATGGGAGGTCACTGGGGAGGTCTTAACTTGGGATGCCATCTATCTGTCTGTGTCATATTGGATTATGTACATGCCATACACTGAGAGAGATTAAGGTTTATGATCTTACAAGGAAATAACTCTATAGGAAAAAAATTTATGCTATTCAAAGGGCCAGAGAATTTGAAATGAAAAATAAAAAATTTAATATTAAAGCCAAGCTGTGTAGGTAATAATGGGATAAAGAAGTAAAAGGCTGATGACAGTGACATCGCTCAGAAAATGAGAATAAAATGTGGCAGCTTTGATGGACTTTAAAAGCAAAGATATTGGAGTGAGGGTGGTAAAAAAGACATAATTTCTCATTTTTGGTGGGATTAAAGAGATCAAAAATGCCAACTCCAAACCCCTTCCTATTGGAATTTTACAACCTCTGCTTGTTTTTGCAGTGATTTGTATAAGAGAAGAATGAAAAAAGGCTAAGTGAATTTGCTTATGTGAGTGAAGATCAAGGCCAGTGAAAAGTTGCTGTGCTGGTCAGAAAGCAGTCTTTAATGGCAAGATTTACTGGGATTGTGAAATAATTTCCCCAAAGGAAGCTGCTACAGCAGACCCATTGCTTACCTCATTTAAAACAGGGCTTTCAGATGTACTAGGAGTCTTGCGTAGAGAGTAATCCTGCTGGGGCCAAGGTAGCCATGATGTGCTGGCAGCCCTAATGCACCTTCGCTGTTCCTAGTGCCTGCTAACCTGCTACAGCCCTTTGTGTAGCCCAGTTGGTTTGGGAAAAAGTTTTGAGTACATTTTCCTTTGTCCTAACTAGTCTGGCCGCTTTCCGTGATCTTCCATTTCATTGCCTAAAAGCAGCTTCATTTTGACAATTGTGATTCATGGATTTCTTTAGTATCGTCATGTTCCATTGTTAATACATCAAGAGAATACATAGGCTTCCAGCACAGCTGGAAAAGAATAGTCCAATACTATTTCAGTCTCTTAACTTTCTCTTGACATTGTGAGAAATTATGTAAAGAGCCCTAGGATTCTTATTTCTGTTGCCAACAGCCTACAAGACAATTTAGACTGGAACTGGGAAAGTTATGATTTGTGATGCCAAACTATGCCAAAAGAGGTGGGAAACAGCATTCACTGGCACCTGCACTTGGTCCAAAAGTTGAAAAGGAAGAGACTGGGTCATTATGTGCAAACCATTTGTATTACAGGCCTCAAGTAGCTGCTTGTGCTTCAGCTTAGGTTTGGAAGAAATAAATGAATCCCCAGAAAGCTGAATGCTGTTGGAGGAGATAGTTAGATTTCCTCTCTTTGCGTCCTGAATGGGATGTGTTTAATAATGTGCCTGCTTATTCTACTCAGTGCAAAGCCATATATGTCATCAGGAATGTATCCCCTGCACAACAATGGAGGAAGCAAAAAATGTGCTCCGTGTCACAGTGATGAGTATATTAGAAAACACAGGGATAGAGAGCCTGTTAAATGCAGCCCCAGTCAAAGCAGGGTCACAAATTTCATGGTGGTGGGTAAGCTCACTCACACTGCTTCCTGCCATTCAGGAATATTTAGGCAACTGGATGTCTGACGAAAGACTACTTCTAAGGTGATCATTGGTATTGGGTTGTGAACCAGCCCAGCCCAAGCCCAGCAACAAGGAGCCAAGCCAAGCTGAGTACTGCTGATCACAGCCAAGCCCAGCAGTCTGGAAAGTGAGAGATGGATGATCTGGCCTTTTAGGGGTTTATCCATCTTTTTTTTTCATTGTCTTAGGCCTGGGGTTGGGGAATGCCAGCTGTGGAAAGCACTCACCATCTTCACTTTGTCTCATGAGACCATGTGGCACTAGCTGTGGAGAGCAACTACTGTCTTGTCTTTGTCTCAGGAATAACTGTGTGCCACTGCCGAGCTGCAAGAACATTGCCATGTTGTTTTTGTCTCAGTGGCCACGCAGAACTAAGCTGAGGTGATGTACACCTTTTGTGTGAAAAGCACCTTCTCTTTCACATGCTTTCGTTATTAGTATTGTTACTGTTACAACTGTTCCTTATTCTCCGTTGCTGTTTGCTTTCAGTAAATTTTTATGTCAATCTATAGCCTCTGCCTTTGTTCCTCTCACCAGAGAGGGGTGGAGGGGGATGGAGTGTCTTACCTGGGGCTTACTTCCCAGCTGGGTTTAAACCACCACAAGATCACTAGCTGAAGTACATGGAGTATGTCAAGGATGTTCTTGTGTGCTTTAATGATCCTAGGGTTTATTCTGTTGGCATTTTCTCCTCAGTTTGTATTAGCACTTTGAAGATAAATTTTAGTAATTTTTATTGGTAGGGTATTGAGTTCTGGCTGCAAAAATGAGGGTCACTATAGCCAGAAGCTGTGAAAGTCAATTTTGACTTAACATCAACCCTGCTACTTTAGCTCTGGGACTCCGCTGCTCCAGACACACATTTGTAGCAGATTGACTGGAGGGTTGCGAGACAATTACAAGAACACTTAAATACTTGGCCAAAGCTGCCAAACTATCCATCAAAACCAGAAACCCCAGGTGGGATGCCATGAGCTTGCAGGCAGATGCCTTGTCTCACATATATCTCCATGCACAGTATCTACAGTCCTGTACTTTTGTACAAGGCAAAAGCTTGTTAAATACAGTGTTGATTTTCTTTCTTTTGTTGCTGGAATTACTAATAACACCTGCTGACACTAAAAACATTTTCAAGCTTGTGGAGAGGCTAACATTCACTGTTTCTGTGAGTTTTCTCTCTTGACTATACACAGTGATTATCAAGGGGTGTCTTCAAGAATCATTTTTGGACAATTACATGAAAGAAAGCTGGCAGATATGATAATGAATTGGCAAATGTTTTTATGCCTATCCTACATGGCACATGCCCTCCACAGTTAACAGCTGGTTGAGATCCTTCCTGAACATGGGGACATCTGCAGCACATGCATATTTGTTTAAAGTTTACTGCTACAAAAGAATTTGGGTAGACACGATGTGCAAGAAGGATAAAGGGGAAATTTCTGAGTAAGCATGAACTCTTCAGTGAGTGGTGCATTTTCTCATGTGAGATGAGAACATGTTTGTGTTTAGAAAATTAATTATTAACTGGAAGAGACTTTTATGGCAACATTTACCACATTAGTGAGGCATACATAACTAATTCCCCTGCTGACATATTGAAACCGTGCTTTCCCATCTCTCTGCCATCATGCCCCATATGTATCTGTCTCCCACAGACACTTAACTAGGACTTTCACCATGAAAGCAAACTCTAATGTATTTGTGAGTCAAGGGATAATGACAATGGACTAAGGCATTAATGTGTTCAAGACAGATGATAATTTCCTGCTGCTATATAAAAGGCAAAGCATCTATTGTCAGAGTAGGAAACACTGATCCTCTGACAGCGCTGTTTTATCCCAAATGACTGAGATATTTCCATCTGATGATGTGGGTATATTAGAGTGACAGTCTCCCTGTGTCTTACATCTATTTTATTTCCTTGAGAAAGTTGTCTTCATTCTCACAGTACAGCACTGCTTCCATCATGGTATTGGCTCCCCACAAACAGAGTTTGACCTTAAAATCTGTATGTATTGTTCAGCCCTCTTGTCAGGCTTGGTAGTGGCCCAAGAATATGGTTCTTATTTGTGCACAGTGTCTGTAAAAACAAACAAAAAAGAAATGCTGGATAAAAATTGTGGATTTGGAAGACATACTGGCTTTATTCATTTTGAAGTCTCAAGTGCTAAAGCCTGGGTCATGCACATTCATCTGTTAATGTGCTGCATGTATCTCTGAATGCCTTGCTTATACTTTGAACAGTGCAAACCTCCTGCATTGAAATACTTCATTTTGGGACCTCTGTTGTCTGCCAAAAGACTCTGCAAGCAGACTTAAAAGTATAAAGTAAATATTTATTAGATAACACACCAAGAGAGAGAGAGAGAGAGAATTTAGAGAACTACAAGGCAAAAGGCTGACAGGCTCACCACCTGATAAAGTACCCCAAGAGTCTCTCCTGACAAAGCAGGCATGGGTCAGGAGGGGAAGGATTGATTTCTGCTGCTCCCTCAAGCTAATCCTCTATGACAAGGAGGTGCCATTTTCCTGTTTTTTCCTTTAGGATCCTATGCCTTTCCACTTTGGTGTTTTTTTACTTGACTCTCTGAGCTACCTGCTGTCCCTGGCCCAGGGGTAATTTGTAATTTTCCCTTTCTTATCTTTAAAGTTTCTTTTCTGAAGACTTTCTCACAGCATTTCCAGAGGTGATTTCCTGAGAACTCCATGCCAAGATGACAAAACTGTGTCAGATCAGAGTTGGGTCTTAAATCCTTGGAGAACAAAGCTCCTTGCCACAGGCTGAAAGTTTGTATGTGTTTGAGATAAGATGGGATAAGTTCTTGCAAGAGGAGTCCATTGAGAATCATTGTATTCACAAAAATGCTATTTGGCTTCAGAGGTCTCTCAGTCTCACATTACAAAAAGCTTGCAAGAGGCACTGAGGAAATCACATTTGCTGCATTCTACTCCCTAGGTATTAGCAGAGAGTGACCTTTCATCTGATGTAGCATGACTGCTCTTATAAATTTGTGTATAGTTATGATTGCTCTGGGATAGAATAGGGACTGGTTTTGAATGTCCATTGCTAAAAAAGCACTCCTTATTTGCTATTGATCAGCATGAGAATGCTGTGGTTTAAGGGGGACAGCAGTTATGGCCTCTCTTTTCTTCTATTTTCACTCTATTGCTCAGGAGGTCACCAGTTCAGGTTTCCTTCTTCATATTCATGGATATTTGGGATGTGAGAGGGTGGTTCTTAACATGTGGTTTCTCTAAACTCACCATGAACGCAGGCTAGATCCCTCTTCTTTCCTCTGCATACCTTGGCACTCTCATTCATTCTCCCAGATGAACATGGCAGGGAAAATCCAAATTGTAAGGGATAATGTGGGAGACTATTTTGTGGAAAGCACCTGGTTATCAGTGGTATTTTCATTCATATGGAATGAAATAATTCTGAAAGCATGTACAATCCTGATCTTGATTTTGTAATCCATAAAAGTCTGTTCTAGCATTTCCCTACCTTCCTTCCTTCCCTTAGTAAGACCTCAATTTTCTGACCACTGTCACAAGTGTTTCCCACACACAAATAGAACTCTTTGTAGGGATCCCTTGAGATCCTAGGGTAAACATTTAAAACATTGACAAAATATGCCACAAACTGTGACATAACTGTGAACTTGTTTGCTTATAATGTCCTGCTCTTTAGTTATCTGCACCCTGGTTACAATTCAGTAGAAAGATAAGAAATAACTCCAAAAAGCACTAAGAGATTTCATGTTCTGTGGGCTTGACTGTAAAGCTTCACATTTCCAGTCTCAGTATGTGTTAATACTTCCCTTTCTCTTTGAGATTCACTGCACTACTGAAAATCCTAACTATTGTCAATAGAGTAGGTTTTCCAAGGTCTACACAATGTGAACAGAAGAATGGAATGCAGAAAAAATGGGGTAGGACTTGACTGTATAAGTAAAATACCTAGAGGCCACAGGTAAGCATGACAAGAAAGTTCATAAGCATTTACAATGTTTGCCACTGTTTTCACTTTGATGACAATTTGGCAATCCTACTATTTAGTTAAACTTCAGTGAAGACACAAGGTCCCCCCAGGCTAGTAGCTCTAGCACACATTTACTGATCCTCCATTGCTCTCCTTGTGACTTATGGTGGGTTTAAACTGACAAGAATTCTGTCAGTAAGGGTGGGTCTCCCCACAACCATGCTTTCTTTGTTGCCTCTCAGGAAATCTGTGAATTCTCATGAGCTGTGTCATCTGGGGCAGAAAATTCAGGGGAAAATGGGAGTCTTGGCCTGCAGAGACTTTTGCTGTGCCATCAATAGTTCCTTGTGACTGAGGAAAATGACTTGGGAGTGTAGAGGAGTTTATGTTATTTTGAAGTTATGGGCCCAGGTCTGGAACTCTGAAAAGCCATGAGAGAGAAGCATGCTCTCTTGGTGACCAGAACACATCCTTGGTTCTCACCACAAAAAACATCTGGCTGCCAATGGAGTCAATAGCTGTTGTTGTCAGGGTTCTTGTGAGTTTTTGCAGATGGGCTCTGATGTTCTAGTATGTACAATGGGGCAGGTGACAGGGCCTGTGTCTGACAGTGCATTGTTTTCCTCTTAATAGGCTAAGTTCCAGGGTGACATTTCTTTACATCACCAGAAAATTGTGAGGATATCTACTTCAATCAGTTTGTGAGCTGTTCAGATTCTGAGGTGAAGCAAGCCTGAAATCGTTAGTCAGTGCCTTTTGTGACTGACATGGTAACGTGTATCAGAATCACGGTATTCCTGCATAAGCAGAGAAAAATCTTATAGCCCAGTGTCGCATATGTGGCTGCGGGGAAACACCTGGAAAGATGGGCTGCTAAGATAAAGCTGAAAGTCTCATGCCTCCCAGTGCCTTGTAGCAGGAGGACTGTATGTTATCTCCCATCATTTGACCAGCTCACTTGGGGGAAGAAAAAAAGAATAGAATAGAATAGAATAGGATAGAATAGAATAGAATAGAATAGAATAGAACAAATCAGAACAGGATATTTCAGTTGTAAGGGATCCTCTATTAGGCTTTTGCTACCATGTCATTACTATTGGCAGGTGACAGAGTTTATGTGTAAGCCAAAGTGTGACACTACTACTCCAGGTAGGGGGCCACCTACCAATTTCACAGCTAAGCTAAAAATGCCACAGAGAGCAGGCTTTTGCTCTGGCACCTTTTACGGACGACTGTTGCTAGAACACCTGGAAAGCAACTTTCTTTCAAGTACTTATGCTCATCTTTTTCAGATGGAAACCAGAAGGGCTGAAAATCACATCTGAGCTTTGCACTTGAAAGTGACTGGGAAGTTTGAAGCCACCTGTCTCGGATGGAGCTCATTAGCATTTCACTTGAATCACAGTTACTGTTATTCAAGGAGCCTTGTTAGTACTTCATGGCGCATGGGTCCAAAGAGAGTTAAGCTCCCTTTCTTAGAGCTGTGTTGTTTCTGCCACGCTTTTTTGCCTCTTCACTGGACTGGATGTTGTGCAATTAAAAGGCATATGCTAAGCAGATGTGTTGAGAAGGGTGATCATTTCTTCCTTACTTAGAGCCACATTCTTGGTGTTTAAACTAGGAAAAGCAGTGGCCTTAGTTTAGAAATGACAGACTGGATACATGGGTTTGAAGATGTCTGTATCTTAGATTCATATACTGAGCACTTCACTGTTGTTGACACAGGCCTCTTCATTTCCAGCATGGACTTGCTGAGCTTGGTGTAATGTGGGACTTTGGAGTATGAGGTGGTTTGCAGATGCATGTTGTATATGACATCTGAGGTCAGTGAATGTAATAGTCTCCATTGGTATGTTTGGCCCAGGATATGCTTTCCTGCTTCCCACTGCTGTGTTGATCTTACATTTTATGGCCTGATTTGTCTGTCCTAGATTTCCACCTTCCATTATGGGAGTTTTTCTCTCCCTTAATAGTATTTCAAACTTTTTTCAGTTCAGCAAACAGTTTGTTCCCCCCACTGTCCTTCAAATAAAGTTTTCTTTGGCAATCTCTGTTAGAATAAATTCAATAACTATTTAACTCAGAAGGATCCCTGAGGAGGAAGCCAAGAGTCAAATGCTACAATTATTCACATTTTGGTGAGAGGAATCAGACTTCTCAGGAATCATTTCAAACAAAGCGCTAACAGTTTATTCCTGCTGGGTGGAAGCAGGAAGTGTGCTGGAGGGAACCTGACAGCCTCCTGAGCACCATCAGGAAGCGTAAAATGGATGGGCAAAGCCAAGGAAGAGAGAGAGGCATTAACAAAGAAAAATGTCTCATTTCCTCCCTGAAACTAATTGGAAAAATATGTTACTGTTGTGGCAGTGGTAATTTCTCAAGGTGGCAATATCTGAAGCCTGTCCAGGCGTGGGACTGGCCACAGATTGGACCTCTACCTGAGATGTCTGTGATTAGTGCAAATTATAGTTTTTTGTTTGCAGTATAAATGGACACACACACACATAAACATATATGTGTATATATATATTTATACATATAAATATACCAACATATACATATGTAAGGTTTTTTTTTTCCTGAGGATCTATGCTTCATTCCTAGTAATTCTTGAATATACACATATTTACAGAATACAACATAGCAGAAACAATTTTTCTTTAATTAAACAACTGTGCTTTTATTCTCTTCCTCTTCTCTGTTCTCATCCCCACTTGAGGGTAGCTTACTCCATGAAAATATAAGGAGAGACGGAGGGAGAACAGAAGTGATGGAATCATATTGGTCACAATATTTTAGAATAAAAAGGGAACTGCTTATAAATACTGATGCAAGTTGTGGGCAAAAAATGGAAAAAGAAAGACTTCCTGTAACACATCAAGGAATGCTGACATCACCCACCCTCTGTAATCTTAGTGCAATTTTGATAAATCCATTTATGTTTCTTTTATGAGCAGGGCCAGCCCAAATTCAAATGTTGCTCACCTGTGCTACTCTAATTCCAATGCTTGGTTGACATCCTTTTATAGCCTCTGTGCCATCAAAAATGCATAGTGTAACTCCTCTCTGTCACAGGCGCTGGCCCTGAGATATCACCTTTCTTTGTACCGGGGAAGAGGCACAAGGCAAGAGTCAGCTTGCAATTGCTGGGACTGAAAGGGTGTTTCCTATGAACTGGAGAATTTTCTGCTCATGGATGTTTTCATACAGCCCCTTTATGCTACCTCAGCATCACACAGGTCTTTCACACAGGGAGGGAGGGAGAGCTGAAGGGATGCAGGGCACGCACATCCTTGACCATGTGGTATCTGGAGAAAAAAATGTTCAAATTCTCAGGTCTAATTTCTCATAAAAACTTCATTCAAAAATATTTAGTTTCACATCTCTTCAATTACATTTTCTGTGCAGCTGATGCTAAAAGCAAAATGTACAGCCCAAATGTAATGCAGATAATTCTCTTCTGAATAAAGGGGCTGTCACCTGTGTCTCAGCAATCTGATTCAAAATATTCAGCCTCTCTGGATGTACTGAGTTATATTCTGTCATAATTTTCTTGGCTCTTCACCCTCCTGAGACAGACAAATTAAACTGTCTGTAGTTTGCTGTGTATACATGTTATTTAGGCAAAACATTGTAATAAGGTTATAGAGTGAAATCGTTAAATGAAAACATGAGTAGTGGGCCACGCCATATATCTAGGAATGTTAATATGTGGAGAGAATCTAAAATTACAGGTCTGGAAGTTTAATCTGTAGAGGTTTTACAGAGGCAGCAGTGTACTGAAAGTTCACAAAGCACCTACCTGTATTCATAGCATGGTTTTGCTTTTATTTAAAAAGGAAAAAAGATTTCAAGAAGAGATCAAAGCACAAGTCTTTGTTGCAAACTTCCCACATGCACTTAGAAGCCAGCACCCTTTTAACACCTCTGTCCACAGCCCCTTTCAAAATTCAACATATGTGAAAATTAGAGAATACCTTGCAATAATGAATCACCTCCCACTTTCCTCATTCTCTACTGGTAAGTGTGAGCACATGACACTTGGTGTAGAGCATGCAAATACAAAAAAAGATGAATGAATGCTACAGGTATTCATAGACAAGTCTTATTGTATGATATTCTATAAAGTCAGTATGGAAGTAAACCCAGAAAGAAAGTATGGATAGCTCAGCAGCTGGGGAATTAGAAAACTGAAACAATGAGATTTCATTTCTACACTCCAGTGACTATTTCACACCATCTAGAACAGATTTGGAGATGGAGATAAAGCCAGTGATTAGGATATTATCTTGGAAGAGTGTAGAAACTGTGTTCAAATCTTTACTTGAAACCAGCAGACTGCTACCAGCTATAGCTTCTACTATGAATATGGATACCAGAGGTTAATAATTTGTAAACACGCAATAATTTGTCTCTACTGTGCTCATTTTAAGGGCAAACTTCAGGGCTCTAAATCAGATGAATTGTCTTAGTGGTTGCAGTCTCCTCCCATCTGATATCTCTTTTCCCTTATTTCCCTGAATGGATGATGTCCTATCTATTCTCAGTTTTGCATATCATTTACACAATAGTGTATTTTGTATTTGCTCAGACATGAAGACATTGATTCAGTGTCTTGCATTCCCTAGGATTCACTAGCCTTGTCTTTGTTTCTACAGATGGCAACAATGAGGTCACTGTGCTGTGACCCTCGTTCAGCCACCCAGCAAACAGCCAGTTTGGATGTGATGTGGGAAAGCTATCATGGATATTTGGAAGAGCTTGACACCTAGGTTCTTGGGCAAGCTGTACAGTTATTCTCTGTAAGATGTAGAATTACCCTTTGCTTACCAAAGCGGTTGCCAGGATGGTAAATGCAGGGGTTAAGATGGACAGAGAGGTGGAGAGCCATCTTTGAGAGGGTCAGAGATATTTGCCTTCACAATTTCTTCTTCCTGTTTCTTTCTGTTACATGGTGAATCATCCACCTCTCTCACAGAGACATCGCCTCTGCTGTGTGCTGATCCATGCTGATCCTCTTGTTTAATGCGCTGTTAGCCTGAAAACACTTTGTATATGAATGAATACATTAAATAAAGAAAAAATGAAATAAAAAGAAAAAAATACACTTTAGGCAGATGAGAAAGGAGGGGGTACATCTGTACTATTGTCGATCTGGTTTTTTAATCTGTTATTTTTCAGTTACTTAGTTATACATTTCAGTGTTATTTCTACCAGAGAGTTCCTACAAGCCCACGTTTCCTGGGCAGCCTCCACTCTGGGGGACTCTGTCTGGGTATCCTGTAAAACACTTGCTAGTGGCCCTGCCTGCTATAGGCAGCATACATGTATGGAATGACTCTGCTTCTGTTTAAAGGCAATGTTTAAAGTGTGGGAGATATGGGGAATGGACATTATTCAAGCATATACAACATTTGTTGTTAATTTAATTTTCTCTCAACTATTACACAGCAGAACAGTGGGAAATATGAGGCCTTTCCTTAGGGTGGCTGTTGTTCTGATGTAAATGAAGCATAACATATACATTTAAACAATAAAAATAAAATAATTTCTCTTTTAGCTCTAGTATCAGTTTTTCCTTGTTCTGAAAAAAAAAGAAAAAAGGGAGGACAGTGATTATGGCAGTGAAGGAGGTTGTTTTATTTTTGCTAATGAAGGTTAGGTTGGATAAAATAAGGTGTTTTTTTTTTTTCTCAGATTACTCATACCTTTTTGCTTTTCTTTCTTTATGCAACTAAAATCCAGCACATCTAAGAGATGCTTCTGTCTTGCACAAAACTGAATTCAAATGTAGCTGGCGAGACATCAGTGCATCACTTAGCTGGCTGTGAAAAGTAGCAGGGGCTCTGAGATCCTGTCAGTGTTTAAGAGGGCAACGTGCTAAAAGAAAAATCAGTCAAATTCTCAGATTCACTATGACCCATAAACTGCCTGCCAGAAATTAAATGCCCAGTGGAAGTCATCAGAATGTGCTTGTGTGTGAGTGTGTGTGATGGAAGTCAGAAATACCGCACACAGAGCGGGGGAATGTTTTCCTCTCAGAAGCAGTCGCTAACTGCAGAGGGGAAGGTCAGAGCCTTGGCTGCAGCCCTGCAGCATGTCCCTTCTGCACAGCTGGCACAGGCAGGCACCCTCATGAGAGGCAAAGAGAGCACTCATACCAGCGTGTACATCTTTGGACAGCACTCACAGACACTGTCCTGCACCCAGGGGTGACTGCATGACCACAGCTGGGAACTGAACAGGGAAGACCTGCACAACACTGAAATCTGGGCCCAGTATCAAACCCCTCAAGTTCACTGCTCCTGGCCAGTCAGATGTGTGTTACAATAGCATGCTATGCAGAGCCTGTGTATAGAATATTTTCATGAGGGAACATTCATTTTCCATACTCTCTTATTCTCTGTCTGGACTTTCCTAGAGCAAAGGGAGGGATGGGAGATCTCATCTCCACTACTGATAGGACAGCTCAGCAGTCAGCAAATGAAATACTTTCCCTGGCCCCTGTTATCTTGAGTCCTGGCCAGCATGACTCATCTACATTTCCGTAAGGGCACAGGTTGGAACTGGGAATGGCAGAATTAATTTATCACATTTTAATAGAGAGACAGTTCAGGAAGGGAGGGACTAATGAGAAACTTTACAAAGAAATTAGTAGGGCTCTGTTACAGTGTTGTCTTCCATGAGGCAGCTGCAGTAATGACAGATGGCATCAGGCATGGCCTCCTGATACCTCCCTGCTTCTTCCCTTCTCCCTTGGGGGGCTGCCCTCCAGTGCATCATCTCCTCTGATTATTTCCCCATTACTGGAGCGATGAAGGTGTCCAGCTCATGTACCTTCCTGAGTTTGGGGTATAAAGCCACTGGGGGTGTGCTGCACATCTTAAGCAATGAAGAGTTCATAGGTGAGACTGGTGAGATACCTCCCACCTCTGAGGGCAAAGGGAGAAGAGCTCATTTTTGCTTGTTTTTGCCTTGATTACGAAGAAGCAGGCCCAGGAGCCCCAGCAGCTCTGCTGACTCAACATTCACTCAGGACTCATTTGCAACGACTCAAAGGTCATTATTGAATATTTGGTTCAGCAATTCACTTAGAGAGGTAGGATTTTTTCCCCCTGCATTGAGGGAAGTATGTGAGAACGTAATTAGATTAAGTAGGTGATTAAGGCTTGTTGCCTTTAAAAGTACAAGTAGATTCTCCTGTTCAATCAGGTCAAAAGACTGGATTTCTTACAGGTGTGTTAGTCTTTACCACCTCATTCAGGTATATTCAGACATTTTTACCTAGAAATGTCTTTTGTAGTTTTGCTTGAACATTTTTGTCTCCAAACATTTCTGAACTTTGCTTCAAATGAAAAAAATGGAAAGGAAAAAAGAGTTCTTGTAACTATTGAAAACAGTAAATTAAATTCAAACCTTGCAGGTTTCAGATGTGGCACTCAAATCTGATGCAGAAGTTCCTGAAAGACAGTCAAACCCATCCTCAGTTGTGCTGCAGCTTGCTTACCTAAACAAATGCCAAGTTTTCTCTTTGGTTTCAACATTTTTGTACCATGTGCTCAGCTTGTATCATAGTGCATTACAGAGTCACAGTTTGTACTCTCTTTCCTACCCATCAGGCATGATGCAGAGCTCTGCAGTGGTTAAGGTAAACAGATTTTTGTGTCTATAGACAGAGTAAACAACTGGTGACAAAATGACCTAATCATCTCTAAAGTCATTAGATTCAACTAAAGTCATTAGATTCAACTCTGTATCAATCATTCCATATTGCTGGATAATAATCCGTAATTATGAGCTGCTCCTGGTGTTAGCATTATTTCCATTTAAATGTATATATTTCCTGACCTTCTTCTTCCTGAGGAAAGGGAGAGCACTCCTTCTTTTCAAAGTCAAAGGAGGGGGACAGCCTGTCTTTGTAAGCACTCTGGGGTCACTTTCACCTCACCAAAAGGTCTCAGGCACCCCTGGGAATAGCAGGTATTTTGACAAGGATGGACAATGCTCTGGACTGGTTGGGCAGAGCACCATTCCTACAGTAAGCTGGCATTGCAGGCACATCACTGCTGGCACGCTGTGCAGTGATGATGCTGCAGTAACTTGCTGGCTGTCTGCCAGTACAAGCCAGAGCCTGGGCCGTCAGCATGTAGAGGAGTTCATTGTGGTGGAGTGGAGAAAAGGCCAAACATCTTTGGCCTCAGGTCTTGAAGGAGATGGGACTCAGTTTGAGTTTTAAATGCAATCAGGCATTTCTTAAATATAGAACTTGGTACAATCCAGTGACAGTGTATTTTGGATTATCAAGCTTGCATTTTTTTCTAAATTTTAATATTTTTGTCTGTTGTCTCATTCCTGCATTTTCCTTGCTCATAGTTTTTTCCCATTCACAAAGGGGATGAAATATATATTATTTTTATTATCTTGACACACACATATATGCATATATGCATTTTTTAATATGTCCCATGAAAAAGAAGATTACTGTCTCTGTCTTACTTTGATTGGTGTGTTTTGTTTGATTTTTTTTTACCAAAAGTACACAAAAATGTATTAATTCCAAAGAGCTAATTTTTCTTTGAGAGATGCTGAAAGAAATGGGGCATTCTCATAACATAAGGTGCTGACTTTGTCTTCAAACTTAAATCCTTTTAAAATCAACATTGTTATCAAGGAAAAAGTACAACAGAAAATCTTTTTCTGCTAATGCTTTTTGGCAAGGTAGGAGGAAATATAGGAGAGGTAGTTTGGTTGCCACGGCCGCTTCACAGACTAGGAGATCTTGCCACCAGGATGCTGACTGTGGCCATGCCTCATTATGGCATAGCAGCTACCTGTTTAGTGGGAATAATGCTGGGAATGTATGACATGCTGCAAGTGTTTCACTGCCAAATCATTGTGGCAAGGAGAGCTGTGATTGCCACGTACCACATTCATTGCTGATGTGGTGATGGTGGGGTTTCTGCTTTGTGGGCATTAAGTTTGCCCACAGAATGTCCAAAGATAGGAATCTGAATTTTAGACGCCATTATTTCTTCAGTGAAGCATCAACGAACTTCTGATTTTTGTATTTTGACTGTATATATGTGAGTTTATTTATATATTTTTGTAGAATTTATGTTCTTGTTGTTTTGTAAGGTGAGCTTCAGAAAATCTGCACTCCTTTACAAGTATTGTCCCTTGAAAAAGAAATCTTTAGAGAGTGTGTAAAAAATCAGGTCAGAAAGAAATAATTTGGGTCAAAGAGGTGACTTATAGGTGAACGGAAATAAGTTGTTATAGGAAAACCTATAGTTAATTTTGTTTTATTTGCATATAAGTTCAACTTTCAATGCTGTTAAATCAGGAGAATTTAAAAAAATTTGTTAGCTTCTTGAAGACAATAATTTGACTTTTACTTTGTTTTAAGAAACAAATGAGAAAACTTTTGATAGAGTAGACTGTTTCTTTTTTCTTCGTGGGCATTTGCTAGCTTTAGACTCAACACACAAATATATTAGCATCTCCTCAGTAGTAACTTGAAACATAGAACTGGGTAGGTTACTGAAAGAAATACATTTCTTTGCTCTGTTATCTTTGAAAAAGTAATTAAATACACCTGATTGTTTATACATTTTCTGAAAGTGATTCCATCAGTAAATTTACTTTATTTCTTTACCATGTTTTTCTTTGTCAGTTTAATTTCTGTTATAAAAATCTTGTGAGTTATAAAGAAATAGCATACCTTTGGAAAAAAATTATCATGTTCCTCAATTGGTATCATTACTTCAGTTGAAAAAGAAATAAAGGGTTTTCAACTTCACCACTTATCTTTAACTTAAAAGTCAATGAAATCCATTTGAAATAATGGCTTACTGTAAAAAAACCTGCAGATAAGTGAATAAAATGTTACAGAATTCCTGCTTAGCAATTTGTTCAGATATCTAGATGATTTTTCAAGGCTTTTTTTCCCAATTTCTTTTCATTGTTAGATTGGAAACTGTGATTTGTGTTGTATTTTCATGAATGATGTGAAAATTCCATAATACCATGTTTATTTTCTTAGTAAAACTTCTGATACTTACTGCCTTCAAATGGACTGAAAGACTCCTAAGACATTTTTTTTTTAATTGGGGTCTAAATAAACATATTGTAAAAAGCAGACAATTAATATAACTTGGAAAACAGATTATAACCAATTTTTAAAACTTGAAGTAGAGCTTGGGTCAGTTTCTATGTAGACTGGTCTTACGTATCAGATGAGTTCTTATTTTATTCAGTTCTTTTTATGGAGTCTACAAAACAAGTAACTCATTCATAATGGGAATCTTTTCTCCAATGTACATTGTTGCTCTGTGAGTAACACTTCATTTTGACTGTGAAGCTATATATATGTGTGACAGATTAAGTTTTGTGCACCTAAGCATAGCTGGCATCCTAGGAAGTTTGACATTGAACTGGAACATGGAAGACATGTACCATGCTATTGAAAGTGGTGCAAGCCCCGATGTTAAACAGAAAAACAAACTTGCTTAATGATGCAAAAACAAAGGCCAAAATAATCTCTAGTTTAAGGAAATTCAATATGTTCCACTCAATAAATGGATTCAAGAAAATTCAGCTTCTGCATGAAAACACCTGAGAAGATGATTAGGCTTAAAAACCCATCTTCCTCTCTGTCCTTGTTTGCTTAAAGTGCTGCACAAGATGTGAAGAATTGCAGAGTTCACGAAAATGTTTCCAGTGTCTTCAGTGGACTGTTCAAACACTGCTTGGAGACTAAAGAACTGGTGGAGAAAAAGCTCCCTTCTCTGGTTTAATTTTTAAAAGATGTAGTTCAGATGAGTTTTTCTGAGACAGTAATGGTTTGAAAAATTCTCCCTAGATGAATTAAATGCTTCTAAGTAATATTTGTTCTTGGAATGCAGCAATTGTCCCTGTAATTACTTTGATGAATATTGAATTGCATCTATTCTTACTTCATTGTTCAAAGCTTTTACAGCCCTGTTCAATATTTGTTCTTCTTATATAGTGGTCTTTTGAAATACTGACATTTTGTATGTCACACCACGGCACAGGGTAGAACAATACAATTATTACATAGGGTTTAAGTTTGTATACTGGCATGCTCAGCAGAAAGCACACCCACACTTTTACACCTGCCTGTCACCAATGGTAATTACTTCTCTTCCTTTCTCTGTTGGACCAATCTGTTGCTCCATAACACTGACTATTTTAATCTGAAAAAAAAAAAAAAGAAGCTAATTTTAATTTTTTTTTGCATGGTAGGAGGGGAATTTTATTTTCAAAAAAAAGGTTTAACTTGTCTGGCTTTCTCATCCAGAGCCTGAGCTTGAAGCATCTTCCATTCTGAGACAAATTTACCTCTTCAGACTGGCTCAAGGGATCAGGCTTGCCAGATTCCTGCTGCAGAGGTGAACATGAAAGATCCTTGGCTTCCAAGCTTGGTGTCTATCTCTGGATGTTCTTCCCAGAGTCTGTGCCCAGGTCGTTCCCAGTCGGTTCCCTAGGTCCAGCAGCATTGGAAATGGAGATGAACTTAAACTATGTCCCAGTGAGAGTCTGAGACTTCCTGGAAAATTGCAACACTGAATGTTTTGGTTTTTTTGGGCAATTGCTTATGGATTTTACTTCCCATTCTCACATTTTGAAGCTAGAATGCTCATTCCAAAATGGGCAAATTATTTTTACAAGTTTAAATTTTCCCGAGTGGCACTTCGGACTTTCAATTACCTCCAGTCCTTGTCATATCATGTTTATTTAGACACTTATGCCAGGTGGTAGCTCTAATCTGTCAATCCTTGGATCATTCCAACCTGTTTAAGCAAAGACTGATTTCAATATCTGATATTCAGTATTCTGTAAAGCTGCTAGGTATGATTACCCGTTGTGAGCCAGGTCCTTGGTTTCAATGGTAACAGCAAAACACCTTAATGAGTAGGTTGTGCCACTTCTGCTTTTGGAAGTTACTTTACTAAGAAGTTTCCTCAGCATATCAACCAGATTTTTATGAATCATTGTTGTTTGATTCATCAGGTTGGTACCATGTTTTCTCTTCCAGCAACTCAGGAAAGGGTCTGAAGTAAACATCTCCCTGATGTCTTTGCCTGTGAAGACTAAATGCATTTTTTTCTGCAATGTCTTTATTTTCTGTGAATTATCCCTCTGTTTCCCTGAGTTCAAAATTCTCTCCTTCTAAAAGACTGAATAATAAGAACTGAACAATACTGTTGTTTACATTTTCTTTCCTGTTTAATTGCTTTTTAATTTCCCTTAGCCTTTTATTTCAGGCTTCCATACATAAGTCTACTTCTTGGTAAACAAAACAGCACATCTGCACTGCAGGCTGCCTCTGAAAGGCAGGAAAAATAAGCAGAGAAAGTTTTAACTAATAAAAATCCCCAAGCAAAAATCAAGATTGATTCTCTCTGTTTTTTATGTAGGACTGTGAACATCTTTTAATAATGATGAGTGAACTCTCCAGTCATTTTGAATTCTTACGTAGATATATTTATCTAGAGGATTTGGCAATTTTCTTGCAAGAGAAGTTTTTTTTCCTTCTTGGGCTTGCATACAGTTAGGAAAATTGTCAGGCTAGATGTAATGTGAATAAGGGGAATAAACATAAGAATGAAAATGTATGACTGTGAGAAGCAAAGCCAGCAAGCAGGAGGAAACCAGCTTTTTCCCTCTACCTTCACTTGGATAAATAAGAAGAATTCAGAGTAGGAAGACACAAATACCAGGTATCAAAATCATTAATAATGCAGTTGCCATACAATATATTACTTGTAAATTCCATTTAAAGGGCATGTCACACCATTTAGTACAATCCATTAATCAATAGCTTACAGAAAAAGAAACCATCTGTCTTGGTCTGTTCCTCAAATCTAAACTTCCAAACAAGCAGAGGTTTGTTCAAGTTAAGTATTAACTGTTCCAAAGCAAGGGAAGAAGCAAAATCATCTGAAAGAGAGCAAATGTGGTTTACTTTCAGCATAGGTTGATTTCAGCATGAAATTAATAATCTGATTTAACTCTTCACTGCTTACTATCATGAACATGTTACAGATCCCTGTTAAAATGCAATCTTTTTACTCACAAAATGAAATATAACTCAAAGATACTTGCTAAAAGTGAGCAGTGTTAAATGGTTATCTTGGAAACATACTGTAATAGACATCAGCATGGAATGATCTGACAGTACACTTGGCTTTCATCAGATTCTAATGACAGTTTTATTAGAGACTGGGATGAATTTCTTGCAGTGCACCTAATAAGAGAAAGATAATTTTTCCTGTCCTAATTGGCTAAGTGGTCTCAGTGCTGAAGTGCATCTGTCATAATCTTTATGTTTTTGAACTTGTGCTCTGGCATATGAACTTGGTTATCTCTCTGCTTGTTTGTGGACTCCTGAGAAACTGATCTGCAGAAAATTGGAAACTGACTGAAAAAAACCACCTGAAAACACCTGCTGGAGCTTCAGATTTGTAGGATGTCATGTCTGAGGCAAGGTGACTCCATGCAAAACAAGTGCTGTGAGCAGCCATGTGGACAGGCTGCTGTTTAAGACAGAGCTCCTATCATTTAAGAAGACAATATAAGACATACATTTGTCCTCCCCTTAATTGGTTGTGGGATGCTGTGGACATGGTGACTTCAGGACTGAGTCTCTCTGATGATCCTGAATCTTGAGAGGCACCATTGGTTCTCTTTATCTCACACTGTGATCGTGAGTCCATTCATGACTCCAATGTGAAAAGATAGCTGAACCAGCAAAATGCTTACATTAGCATGTGATGAACCTGAGCCTCCACTTTGAACCCAAAACTGGAGTTTCACTTAGCTACTGAAATAGGAAGACATTTACAAGGGACTAGTCTTGTTCTTTCTGCTTCTCTATATACCCCTGTTTACAAGATTAGTTGGGACAGAGAAAGATCAGATGTGTGTGCTACTCCTGTATGGATGCAGCCACTTTGGTTGAAGCTCATCCCAAAAAAGATATATCTCCAAATCCCTGATGAGGCTCCCACTGATCTGATCTCCCAAATAGCTCTGAAGTGAACATGAACTTAGTAGTCTGAAGAAAGAATGGCCTAGGCACTTAGCTGGATCTTGGACTTTGGTCTGGAAGCAGACTGAGATATAGAAAACTGGGCCATAGTATTTGCAGTTATTTGCTATACACCTTTCACAAGGAAAAGGCTTGCATTTGGATCATCCTGTGTCTCATCTACTTCGAGTCCTCTTCTAGACCAGGAGTAGAGTGGGTTGAGTCAGAGGGGGTCAAGGGTTTGCTCCTTTGCTCTTGCCCTTTCCCACTTCACTGGATGACTCCTGGCATTTTATTGAGAAAGCTGCATGGCATTTTAACTTCTTATTGATTATAAAGGGGAAAAAAAAGAAAAAAAGAAAAGAAAGAATCCATACAGTGAGGTCTATGTATAGATATTACTGTGCATCAACACAGGGAGTACAATTAACCTTAGAGAGCAGTAGCAGTAAAAAGGAGCAGAACAAACTGAAATAATAAAGCTGGCTCTGCACTCTACCATGGTGTCATGGACAGATTGTGCTGAAAAGCATTAGCACTGCAGAGCTTTCGGGTGAGGAGGGTTAATTATCTCTCTGTGAAACATTCATTACAGCACCTGGAAGTACATGGAACTCACTGGGCTGCAAGTTTGTTGAGAGGTTCATGATCCTTTGTAGCAAACCCAGAGTCATTCCAGCATGAAACCTTTTCACTTTGCTCCATCTGCATCCAAGCTCTGCCTCCTACATGTTGCTGTGCTGATGCTTTTTCTCTGCTTATTCCTGTGATTATGACTTTGGACTTTTGCTGGTTTTGTGCAATATGTAGAACAATGGGACCCTGATATTAATGTGAAACCTCTGGGTGGGAGTGTGGTTCAAATAATGATGCTCCTGAGCAGCCAGGACATTCTCACTGTCCTGCCTCTCAGACTGTGTCATTTCTTTACACCCATCTGGCCATACTCAAATGTGAGCTT
Organism: Ploceus nigricollis; assembly: GCA_013399945.1. Lineage (NCBI taxonomy): Eukaryota > Metazoa > Chordata > Aves > Passeriformes > Ploceidae > Ploceus > Ploceus nigricollis. The sequence continues at coordinate 573,664 of VXBC01001701.1, read as the reverse complement.
AAGCTCCTTTTCTTAACCTTTGCACCCTAATTTGCTTTTGCCATTTCACCCCAGTCCTTGCTTTTCCTAGCTTGCATTGCTCCATAAAGCTGGCTTAATTATCTGGGTTTTTTTTTTTGTCACAAATACTCTCTGTGCATTCATTTGCTCATCTACACTTTCACAGAGTAGTTCGAACTGTCAGCAGCGACTTTGTCATTACAACTTCCTCTGTTCCATGTTCACTCTCATGCTTGTAGGAATTCCCATTTGCGAAGACAGTCGGGGAACTGGGCAATACATATATAAAATAGCTTAAAGATAGACTGGCACTGTACAAGTAAAGCCATAGCTATAGGGTATTTCTCACTTTTCCTCCAACACTTTCATTTTATCTCTGTAGCAGAAGAGGCTGCCTTGCTCTGCTGCATGTTCTAAACGTGTGTGGGACTGCAGTGCAAAAAAAGGACCATTATTCAAAACAGCCTCTATATTTGCTTTGTTAGTCTTTGTTCAGACAAGGTTTTGATCCTTCCTAAATTATACAGCAGATTGACTGCTGATGTCAAGCATTCATGTCTTCATGACAGACAAATTCTGTTAAAGCAGCCTCTGAGGGTTGGGAGATGTAGCTTTGTATTCTTTGAGATAGTAGACAAAATTTAATCTATTTATTCCACCTGCTGGTATTATTAAAAACAAACAAATGACCCTCCCCAAAAGAAACATAAAAATGAGAAACCAGTATTTCTTTATTTAAAATGAATCCTTACAACCTGGATTTTGTGATGTGGCCAGCTGCTTCTCAGAAAGTCTAGATCAAAGCTGGCTGAGCAGGAAAGGCAAAAGAAATATCCCATATGTGAATCTTCCCATAGTTAGTGGCAAACCCACTCATCTGAGCGGCATAAAGCTTGTAACTCTTGGAAAGCCCCACAGTTTAATTTATAGGCACTCAAGGAATTTGTTTTCTTCCAAAGTTAAGTCTCAGCTGGCTGGGTATTTTGACAAGCATGTCTGAATTTAGACATGTAAATCCCAGTTAATCTTTCTCTGCATGTGAGGTCCCTGCACTTCCCCCCTGAAGTCAAGAGAGAGAAAATTGAGACACAACAGGGAAAGGACTGGCAACTGCGTGAGGACAAAGATGAGATCTGCTGTGTCAGTGGGAACTAGATTAGACAGGATTTAAAGTTGTAACTACCGAGGACAGAGAGGACAGGTTTTTGTCAAAAGTCTATGAGGCTATATAAAAAGCGAGATGTGAAAGATTGTGAGTAAGAAGAGACTAAGGATTAACAGGTGGAGCAAAGAGTGGTAAGAAACAGAAAAACAGTCAGATGATAGATGAGGTACAGAAAGGGTCAGAACTGAGCTGTGACTTGAAGGTAGCAGGAAAAGTAGAAACTCAATAAATACGGAGAAAGACATTCACTGATGGCATTCCAAGGGAACTACTTAGTATCAAAGGCCACGTTGTATGCCCCCGTAAATAAGGCCAGTAATCCAGCCTGAGATTGCAGAGAGTGGTCCATGTAAGGGAAAATAGTGAGCAACAATGAACAGCTTCAGAAAAGTCACTGTGGTCACTGCTAAAAGTTCAATGGCAGAGGAGAAATGTTCAACAAGATTAATCCATAGAGCAGGAAAGACAAATGTCACGGGAAAGTGAAAAAGATGGAGGAAAGTGGATTGAAAAGAAACAAGTATTTTTCTCCCTGTTTTCTGGAGCATCCAGGTAAATATAACTGCTGCTGTTGATGTCTTCCCTCAGAGCTGAGGGCCAGCCATATAGCAGCTGCTGATGGCATGCCTCTGTGGTTGTGAAGAAGGCCCAGTGGTTGTGAAGAAGGCCCAGTGATGCCCAAAATTTTAATTTTTTCCCTAATTCCCCTAATTCTTTTCTTGTGTGAAAATAATGGAGTCTGATCCTCATTGCAATTTTACTCAGAATGGTGAAAGTATATTAGATCTCAATCTATTTTTCCCCGGCTTGTCATCCAAACTGGTCCTGTACATACCCCAGAAAATGGAAGAGATGCCTAGCACAGCAAAAACTTGGCTTTTGTTTTGCATTTTTAATAGAGTAATGGCAGTGTCTTCTTCAGCTGACAATTGTTCTAGTTTCCTCTCCAATCCAAAACTTTGTGTAGTTGCAAAGAGTCAATAAGTAGGTCAAAGAGTGTGCTACCAACCCCAAAAGATTTTCAGAAATGCTTGTTACCTAACAAATTTCCTGAACTTTTAGCGACTTTAATGCCTAGTCCCCTTTGCTGAATGGTTGATTCAAAATGGAATGCTAAATCTTTATCAGAAAGCCCCAACAGAAAATGCAGAATTTATGTTTTGATGCAGAAATTATCAAATAGATATTGATTGTTAATGATGATTTAATGTATTTTTACTGTTATCTGGCACAGTTTGATTGTATAAATGACCTCAAAATACCTTCCAATGCAGCTTGATTTTGGAAGATTTGATGCGGACATGAGGGAGACGAGCTATTATAAAAAGGAAGGCAGAAGTATTAGAGGCATGGCTGGAATACTTCAGATTATGATGATGACGTATTTTGTTATTTGTCTTCAAAATCCAGACTAAATATTTTTCCTTATCTTGTTTCATCACATCCCTTTTCAAAATATTTCTACGTCCCCAAGCTTGAGGATGTGATCATGTTAACATTTGTAACCCTGTCATGATGACTTCAAAACAAGAGGAACCACCATGAATGAGAAGGAGTTATGGACTATGCCAACATTTACACTGCAATACTTAAACCTAAATCAACCAAACAAAAACAACCTCCCCCTCTACCCCCAACCCCAATTTGCATTTCAAAGCCAGATTGACTGAAGCTCTGGGCAATGTGGTCTAGTGAAAGGTGTCCCTCCCCTTGGCAGGGGAATTGGAACTAGATGATCTTTTAAAGTTCTTTCTAACCCAAGCCATTCATTGATCTGTGATTCGATGAACCCATCATTTAGCCAGTTCTGCTCTATGTTGCAGTAGACTACAAGTCTATGCCTAGACAGCTGGTGCATTCTGCTGAGGAAAATCACAAGTTTTTATGTAATGTCTAGCCGTGCTCCTATATTCAACTTGTGTCAAAAAGATGTCTTAAAAGTGCACAAAAAAGAGAGAGAACTAATACGCTGCAGGTGAAGTACCTGCCTTTGAACTGAAGTCTGACTTGCTTAATGACTTTATATCTAGTTTTCAGAAAAACACCACACTACACTAGTTCTCGAATTTTTATTTGTAATGTACAGTTAATGTAACATTCTTGGCCCATTGCCAAGTTGTGAAAAACATTTTTCATTCCTGTAATGATGATGATGTTGATGAGAACAGTATTTTTAAGGGAGAAATCAATGAAGTCTTTATAGCATTTGATTTTTTTTTTTTTTATGTTATTCTATAGGCAAAAAGATTCCACTTTCATTATTTGGAATGACTTCATTTCAACCGACATGAAATTTCAGTGGAAAAATAAGAAAGGGAGGTTCAATGATCTTCTTCTCCTTCTCCAACAGAAACGACATCACAAGGATACACCAAGTGAATGTAGGTAGTGCAGCTAGAAATTTCCACAGGCAATATGCTCATTTCGATATTTTTTTCTGTACAGTCTAAACAGTGACTAAAATGCATGTAAGATCCACTTTGCTTTTTCAAGGAATGTGACAATCGCATACTTAATATTTTTTAAATCACGGTATTTAGATCAGTTGAATGGCTTTTCCTTCATTTGTCATAACCATAATTAGTTTATTGACTAGAATAATGCCACTGGTGAATGCCCTATAATTTCTTTTAATTAGAAGAAAACCTTTTGGTTAATAATGAAAATAATTAATCTCCTTTGAAGAAAGGACTAGAAAGGAATAAGTTGCTTGATCGTGAATTGTGAAAAGTTAAAAAAAATTAACAGAAGGCTCTAAAGTGAAAGTGAATGCTATCTTCCTTCTCAGTTTTCAAGATTTCATTCTTTTGTCTACAAGTCATTTATGCCAGCTTTGTGGGAATAACATCATCAAGACACCTTGCGTTTTGGGTAAGAAACATACTGAAAGCATTCATTCAGCCTGATCTGAGAAATCAATAGAGTAGAAGGTGCTTAGGAAATAAGCTGCACCTCTTATCTGTCAGTTTGGCATCTGAAACTCCATCAGTGTAGCAAATTGGTTAAAAGCTAAAGTTCTGGTTCAAAGCTATTTAAAAAGTTGCCACAGATTCAAAAGGATCTCAGACTGGGCTTTGAGGCTAGCACCCGTATTTAAGCTGTACAGTGGCATTTCCCCCTTGGGAAATGAGCGCCACCTGCAGCGGTGCTCAGGATTAAGAGTGATTCAAGCTGCAGAACGTGTCTGGGGTTACAGGGCTGTACTGGAGTTGGATTAGTTGGTTCTGAGTAAAAGAAAAACTGACTCCAAAATTTCTATTCTGGTTTAAAATTATTTCCCCTCTTCTTTTCTAGTTACATAGATAAAACTACTACTTGGGTTGAGATGTAAGATACCTGGTCTGTCACAAGGTCAGATGTGATTGAATTAGTTCTAGTCTAGCTGTAGTGAGTGTTAGAAATTTGATTATCAGACTTTTGTTCAAAAGACAAATTGGGTCAATTTGTGCAGAATAGGTGTCAAGCACAGAAATTCTGAAGAGATTGATGGAATCAGAGAGTCCTATCTCATAAAGAGATTTTAATTCCAGAAATTAAGAAGCACTGAGGACTCATGAATCTGCTAGAGACTTTGCTGCTCTAAGGACTTAGGTTATGTGCAAAAGGGGCTCACGTAACTATGTCAGTATAAACCCTCAAAATTAAAGAAGAATTCAGATCAGTTGCTTTTCACAGTACTGAAGATGTAGAAATCTTTCCTTCTGCAGACCACACAAAAATAAAAGTGGATCCTTTCCCCATATTCAAATGTTGGGTGGGGGTTGTTTTATTTCTTTTTTCCTCCACAAGCTTTTTCTTTGATTAGACTAGCTAAAAGGTTGAGAAAAAGACACTCTTATAAGGCAATACTCACAGGTATCACTATCCCTCTGTCCCTGAGCCTTTTTTCATGATGAAAGTCAGTTGGGTTTCCATGTTTGGGCCAAGTTTTTTCTGTACTCACAGTGATAACATGAACCATTCTGACCTCAATTCATCAGTTAATGGGGCTTTACAATAAAGTGAAATTCTCCAACAGAGAATAATGCTACTATCACTGTAAGTGATGTGCAGTGCTATGGTTTATTCTCTGTTGTCAAGCAGAGAAGGGGATGAACTCTTCATCTCATCTGTAGGAAGCAAGGTGCTTGGAAGCCTCTGGTAAATCATTTATTTTGATGAGCTCGTTTTCATTTGAGCCTGCAGCATTTGATATCCTTCAGTTACTCCCCTACTGAACATTGTTGAGGCTGTGAGTAAATTGCTGTTTGTATCTATCAAGTGATACGGTTCTGCACTTGTGTAGCATCTGCCATCAAGGATCTCAAAATACTGTACAAACTTTAATGAGTAAGCTTTCACAACACTCCTGGGATGTGCAGAAGTACTGTTAACCCAATTTAATAGATAAAGAAAGCAAGATGCAGAGAAATCAGCAGACATATATTCAGAATCCTGCGTCTACCTGGGTATATATTTTGCAAACTTTTGTTCATACATAAAGAAAAAATTCAATACCCCAAGAAATGCAAATTGAAAATAGTGCTTACAGGTTCCCTTTGGGAGAAAAGGATTTAGTGAGTGAACATCTCAGTATTATGGCATCCAGAAATGTTCCAAATTTATGAGCAGGCATACAGGTATTTGCAAGACAAAACAAAACAAAACAAAAAATCCCAAGTACACTCAAAGAGTCATTTTTTCTATGAACACCTGGAAGCCAGTTTGGGGCTGACAGCTGTCACATAACTAAGAGAAACATGGCCATATGTTCTGTGAGGGAATAGGGCTCACTGGGAGAAACCACAACAGCTCAAGATAGTCTGTTTTAAATTAGCAAGTGTCTCTTGTGGTCAAGGCTCCTTAGAAAATTGCTACTCCAGTCATTGATATTTTTATGGTACTGAAATATGCACTATTTTGAATTATTTGGGCAATAGCTTTCCCTTAAGGAGTCACCTGTGAGTCCCACGGGGGCACTAAGTCTTTCCATTTCCTCACTGCTGCCCCTCCAGGCCCGCTGTCGAGCCCTGGGAGCTGCCCTGCCCTGCCCTCCCGCCTGGGCACCGCCCGGAGGGGCCTTGGAAGTGAATTATTATCGTTTCTAAAAGCAACAGCAGGGGATGCTGCCGGGTTAAAAAACCAATACTCCTTGCTTCCCCCCTCTCCTAAGGACCTTCCAGGAGAACTCACAGCACCTGACAATTTTAGGAGCAGAAATCCAGCAAAAATCAAATCAGCTGTGTTTGAGTCAAGCACAGATCACTAATTAAGGGTCCATCCAGGTCACTGTTAAATAATTATTTTCAAAATGGAAATTATAATTTTATATAATTCCACTGCAAGAAGTGATGTGAAGGAGCCAGGCAGTAAGAAGTTTATTTGCATTGTTTCTGATCTCTCAAATGAAAAGATCTGAAAAGTTCAAAACCATAGCAAAATAGATATTTTCCATGTTTGTAACAATTAGTTTTGAACAATTAGTTCAGAGTGAGGGAGACACATCCTGTTAAAAAGACCTTCCTCCAGTCATTTACTAAACGTCTGGAAACTATGAACTGTGTCTGAGAAGTTAGGACCACATCTAAAATAAAATTGCTGTTGACAGATTCCCAGAAAAATAATCTCCTGAAAATCTGAGATAATTATTTATTAGAGTCTACATATTTATGAGTGATTTGGGCTAGGAGAACCTACTCCTTTTTCAAGCTCTTATTACTGAAATCTAATTCATCTGGATTGCCACAGAGATTTGTGAATGTTTTAGTGTTCCTTATCATAATCAGAGATGTGATAAGGCTGTTGTAATCCTGAAAGAATCTCTGGTAATGGTGTTTGTGGCTATGCCTGGCAGATAACCCTAATCGAATGCCAGGTTTTAGGGCATTAATTAATTGGCCTCAGAGGTCGGAAGAAAATGTTTCCTCCCATGTGCTGTGCTGCAACAATTATCAAGGTACATAATGTATGTTGGAGTGAGTTGGTGTATGAGAATCAAACTTTTCTTTGAAATTTTATTTATTTGTCATTTATTTATTGCCATCTGGCAGGGTACCAGAACCACTGGACCATGTAACTAACTTGGTATAACAAGTCTTATGGAAAAGTAATTCTATTCAGACATGCAATACAATGTTAATCCTTAGATCTTGACAACAGAAAATATGTTCTGAGAAAAACTGTCTTATTAACTCTGCTAATAAATGTGTCTGTGCTGGAAATGAGAAATAGATTACCTCGATACTTGAACTACTATTAGAGAAAAAATACACATTGCATGCATGAAGAGGAGCTGCCATGTCCTTTATGAACAGTGAGCTGGATTTTTTTCTCACTGATTTCATATTGTGTACCATGCATGGATGCCACAAAATCATGACTAGCAAAAATGAAACTCTTTCCTTTCCCAGATGTCTTCCCTCAAAAAATTATTCAGTCACATTTACATGTTTAAAAATGTCATACCCCAGCATTTAAATGAATAATACATCCCTTGAATAAAATTTGCTCCTGATATAGGTCTAGTGATAGCAGTGCAATTTAATCAGCCATGCATTTGGATAGCTGATTCATTCCAGAAGATAAGAAGCTAGAGAGGGAAATTAGCATTCTAGCTCCTTTTAGACTAGTTAAATATTGTCACCTTAGAAGACCCCAAGACCGTGATCCCAGTGACAATAGAATGACAAGGATTTCTGCTTTGCCATGCTTTTCTCAAACAGTGTTTGATTTATATGCTGATCAAACTATAGTGCTGCTGTTGCTACAGATATCAATTTATCTTATCAATTGGCTGTAAATCTATCCACACTTTATGAAATAGTCACCTCAGACTACCATACTCACTCTTTAATTTTTGTAGTGCTGATGCCTAGCTGAAATCATCGCACTGAAAAGAAAATTAGAGCATTTGCTGACTGTCACCAAGTAAACACTAGTCTTTTTTATAATAGACATGGCAGCAAGAATGAGGCAAACAGAAAAAAGTGTTCTATTTTTCATAGCACGTAAAAATGTACTATTTTATATCTAATATAGAACTCATTGCCATATATTATTATAACAGGCTTTTGGATCGGCTCATTGGTGTTTTTTAAATCTGTAAGCCCAGTGTGGTCCGTGGTGAAGGAATCCTTTTCCACGGCTGAGGGGGTGCTCAGGAGGACACCTGAATCAGCAGCTGCCCTTTGTGCAGCCTTGCCCTTTCTGCCCAGCTGGGGAGAGAGGCTGCTGGGAAGAAAGGGGCGGAAGAACAGGAAAAACTTCTAAGGTTGCTGTTTGCTATCATTAGTCAATCAGTAATGAAACAAATGCAGGAAAAGAGAGAAAAAGAAGAACATAAATTATTAAAAAGGAAGCTTGTAATGGACAATAGTCATGCTTGAAGCAGAATTCAAACAATATCATATCAAATATGAGTTTATTCCAATTAACTTTGTGACAGGCCCATTCATGCAGATTTAAATGTAGCTCTTAATTGGTGTTCTTTCCTGGGCATGGTAGGTGATTGGTCATTTTAGATAACAGAACAGCAGAAGGGAAAATTATACTGACAGAGTGCAGAGAGAGAAGATGAAATCTACATGTGGCATGGAACAATAAACTATTATTACAAATGTTAGTCATCAGATCACATCTATTCATTATAGATTTTTTTTTCTGTCTTATAATATTTATTTATTATGAGTGGCTTTTGCAGCAGTATTTCCCAGAGTGATACGGATTAAAGCCTGATCATAAGGCCTTGGCCATACTAACTTTTTTTTTGGTAGTGGATGGGAGACTAGATGGGGGCCTGCCCCTTAAGGGCTGTAGCAGGGGGGTCATTCCTCAGCGAAATGAAAGAGCCCAGTGCAGCAGAGACCTTTATAGATGCATGCCAATCCTGGCAGTCACAAAGTATACAACTTGCTTTAGGTTCATACTTATGTGCTATTGACTTTGAGCAATTCAAGGTTAAACATGTGCTAAATGCTTTGCTTTGCATGCTGTGTCTGAAGCAGAGGGAGGGAGCAGTGACAGGTTCATTAGCTCTGCTTCCAGGTGCCCAGCTCCCCCTCCATTGCTGTGCTATTATTTAGGCCAGCAATGATCACAACAGCCACACTTTCAAGAAGCAATGTGAAGTTCCTTAAGACAGCTCATTACAAACAAGACATGCTCTCACGTGCCTGGAAAATAAAGCCTCTGTATTTGCATTTTCCAGAAGACTGTTTGCTGCAAAAATTTGAAGCAATCCATGGACCTTGCCTGTTGATACCTATGGAGAACATTAATTGTCTCCAGTCATTGTTAGAACATCTGTTTCCCATTTTGACAAGTATACTCATCCTTCTTCACTCCCACCCCTCCTTTTCACATCCCTCGTCTAAAGATAATGAATAAATTACAGAGAGATGACAAACGTGTTGATAATCAAGATGAAAAACAATGAACTAGAAGCAGCTCTGTTTCTACATGAAGCTGTAAATTGCTTTCTTTGCTTGTGCAGTGAAACTTCTGGCTTGCCATCTAAAAATATGAGAACATGAGAAAATTGTTAGAAGTGTTCTGAGAGAAAAGGGTCGCTCTAAAGAGAGGCAACAAAGCCTTTGGGGTCTCTCACCTTTTTGCAGAGAAAATGGAGATGAGAGAAGAATCCATAAGGGTTGAAAGCAACTTGAGAACCTGGGTAGATGGGGAGTCAGGATAGTGAAGAAGGAGTTAAAGAGTTTAATTTTAATTAGGATTTAATGAGTGGATATTTTGCCTATGAAGCCAAAGGGCTGGACTGAGGCAGAAGACAGAAGGCACAAAGCAGTGGGACACTGGGCAGTGGAATACTGGGCAGAGGGACACTGGGCAGGGGGACACTGGGCAGTGGGACACCGGGCAGTGGGACATCGGGCAGAAGGACACTGGGCAGTGGGACATGGACCCCAGGCAGTGGGACACCAGGCAGGGGGACATCGGGCAGTGGGACACTGGGCAGTAGGATGCTGGCCAGCGCCGTATTGGCCTCTCAGCATCTGTACTGTAGGTGGCCTTCCAGCACCTGTCACACTTCCCTCGTTTGCTCATTTGTAAACCCACTTTTGCTACTAGCTAAGGGCACGTCAAAGTATTTTAACCTTCACGCTCCTGAGGTGTTTAATGGACTAGAACCCCCCTCACCTTCTGTGTTCTCTGCTCTTCCAGCCATAGGGTCTGCCCACAGCCCAGACAGGGCAATCCTCCCGCAACCCAGAGTTTTATTCTTCCTATCAGCAACTGAATCTGCTGGCAATTCCTCTGAATTTACAAAAGCTGTTGTATTAGCTTAGTGTCATGCCTCTGCAGAACAGGAATATGACAGCACTGAAGAAGAAGGAATGACATATACGTTGGAAGATCATCTTTGGCACCTATAAATTCAGACTTTTCAGGAAAATTATGGTAGCTTGTATGATTTTTAACATGATTGCTTAAGAATATGTTGAAAATTTTCATAGCGATATCAGGATTCCCAGCCTCTGCATTTTAATCACTCTCTCTCTTGAGCTGAAATGAATGCACTATATAGCTAAATAATTAAATTAAATTAAACATTATTTATCTAAAAGTCTGCACCTCTTTCCGGAACATGAAAGGCTGTGAAGTGGATTAATCTGATTCATCTTTTGGTTTTAAAAATTTCATGGATGTAGGGCATTCTTGTTCATTAAAATTCAAAACTGGATAAATATGAAATAACTTCAGCCCACTGAATTTTTATATTTGGAGAAGACTGAGACATATACAGAAAACAATCCCTTCATAAATAAATTGTGCTATTATTCCAATACAAGCACTTTTTTTTCTGCAGTGTGATAATTAGTTGGGGTGGGCATAGTCATGAGAATTATTATAATTAGCATTTTTCAACACTGTGCTATTTCAAAAGATCATTGCCAGGTTGCTGTGGGATGTACTTCTGAGAATCATCAACCTTGTTACACAGATGAGGAAACTCAGGCAAAGGTGAGGTAACTGCTTCCTTTCAGCAGGAAGAGTCACTGAGAAAATTAATCTGGGGCATTTACAACTCAAAATGTAACACTTTCTTCTAAACTTGGAATAAGTTAATTAATTTACAAGTTCATTAGTAACTCAAGTCTATAGTTTGGAGGCTGTTCAGTTGTTTGTCTGATATGACTGGATGTCTCTCTCTGGCTCCCACTGAACTCATATCTGCAGCTCAGAGGAGTAGCCTTGCAGTAGGCAGGTGCAGCCCTTCTTAAGGCCTCTGCACACCTCTTTTCCTTCTTGTCTGGACTGTAAGTGTTGTCATTCTGGGGCCACAGACTGCTGCCCTGGGCTGAGGTCAGATTCTAACAGGTCAGATATAGGAGCTAAAAGATCCCACCAGTTTACACCAGTTCAGGCTTCTGTCTGCCCCAGACCATCCCTCTTCTACCAGCATGTTTCAGACTTGGCAGCTTATTTTGTTTGACTCCTCTCAGATTTTAACAGAGAGCTCCCTCATTTGGAGGACTTTGGTGGGGACAGGGCTCTCAGTAGTAGCCCTCATTAATAACATTAACAGATATGAAGTGTAGGCGTTGTTATAATCCCATGGTGCCTCCCTGGGAGAGCCATATGTTGCTCTCTGACTTACTGGCATTGCTTGAGAATATTCCTGATGGGGCTAAAGACAGGGCATCACTCCACAGAGTCTTGGAAGATGTTAGGTGGGATATTTAGCAGGGACAGAGATGAATATAAGGAAACCAATTGGCTGAATGATCATAAAACACCTTATCCTCAAGTATCGCCTGGTGCTGCAGCGATGCTCTGAGTCTGGTGCTTGTTTTACACAGATGAGCAATAGATTCTGCCAAAGCACAACCAGCATGATAGATGTTGCCCTTTGAATTATCTTTTTTTACTTTTGCAGTTTCTGTGCAGAGCTGTGAGCCATGATACCATGGTGCCAATTACCCACACAGCGAAGAATCAGCAGAAGAAGCCTCTAATCACCCTTGAATTCTGACTAGGTCCAGAAGTTTCAGATACGACTAAACACTTTTCCTTTGAGATTATCCCCTTGATAACCAGATCAAGGAGGTTTCCTAGAAAAACAGGAGCTTCAGAGCCCTCATTTGAATGCAGTATTTTCTGGTTTTTTTAAGATTCATAAATACTACTATAATTCCCCTGCTACTCAAATATTTTTATTCTATACCTCTTAGGAACATGTAAAAAGCACAAAATCCACTAAAATTGGTTAACCATATGTGATTAGATCAAAACTTGTTTCCACATGAAGAAAGTACTGAGGATTTCCTCCTCCCTTCCTCTTGAAACAAGAGTTCAAAGAAACTGTACTTTCAGACACTATAATTAGGTTTGATTGAAAAAGAGAAAAGAACTTTTTCTTCTTAATTAATATAAGGCTTCCTTGAGAAAATTTCAAATGCACAAAAGAGTGGTTTTCTTTTCATTTGAAAAAGCTTCTAATTTAAAAGTTAAAAGGCATTTGAGGCCAGTAGTTGCAATGGGAGCACAGCTGAACTTTTTTGGGGGAGAATAATGTTATTATCAGAAACTTATTAGCAAAGGATAGTTCAGTGGGTAAGAAGCTATCTTCAGACTCACAGAATAGTGAAGTTTCTTTGGGGAACACCAAGTTAATGAGAAGCACTTTTCAGCAAATAAGAGTGTTTGCTTCAAGCAGAACCTTTTGGCATTTTGAAATTATATTTTTGAGTTTTAAAATTAGCTGATATCATAAGACATAGTAAATAGCATTTGGTTTGGCTTAAAAGAAAGATTTTCAGTTGAAAGAAATGTTTGGGTGAGCAAAAGATGTGCTGTCTCTCAACACATATAGTGCACAGCCATCTGCATCCCTGAAAGCCTCTAACAATTATCTTTGCTATCAGAATAGACTGAAGAATGTGTCCAGTTTTCCAACTAAAACATCCAATGTTTACATGACTTGTTTTTTTTCAGAGCTTGGGATTTAGTTTCTGGCTCTGTAACAGAATTCCTGGATAACTTTGTGGACTTGGATGCAATTTTATAAGAGGAATCACAAGAAATTTATATCAGATTTAGGCCAGGAAGTTTTAAATCTGATCGACTCTATCTAACTTTAGCCGTGCTAAGATTCCAAGAGTGCCTTAGTTTTTAAGTAGTGTTTGCCTAGGTGCTTGATGAGGTGCTGCACTGTTGGTTACTCTGAAGGTCTGGCTTCTCTCTAAACGCAGAGTTGCCTCTGGACTCTGTCTCAGCTCTCTAGCCAGTTGGATTTGCTCTGGAAAACATTCTTAATACATGTGTACAGATGCTTCAGACAAAATGTAGTGCAGCTCCTGTTAGCCTTGAAAACACAGATGAGGTTTCCTGAGGGAGGTTCCCTCCTTTTCCACTGAAGTGTGGGTGTTCTGAGGCCCATGGAACAGAGGGTCAGTGGGGTGCCTCTCTGTTCTCTGTCCAGAGAAATGTAACTTGGAACAGGCTTGTGTTCACAGGAAGGTTTCACAGAGAATTCTTTTGAGATTGATTATAGTGACACAAAGAAGGAAAAAAATTAAGTCCTTGATTATATCAACGGATTGTTCCCATTCCACAGATATGAAGTTTTGCTTTGAGTTTTCAAATCTAGTTCTTTTCAGACTGCAATACTGGAGTTGTGGTCAGGATTTTTTTTTATTTTTATTTTTTTTTTTAATTTTTTTTTTTTTTTCCAAGGATGTGAGAGATCCAGGCTCAGTTTCTCTTAAAGGGCTCCCATCCACATTAAACTTCCATCTCTCTCTTCTCTCTTCCATCTCCACAGCAGTGCCTAAAATCCCAGACTATTCTGGCAGGAGTCCACTCTCCAGGACACCCTGTGCTAGGTGTCCTGTGAACCATTGGCCATCAGCTCCTGGCCACTGAGTGCACAAAGCTGTACTGCACCGAGCAGGCAGCTGATGGGATTGTGAAGAAAGCTGGATTACTGAGAAATTGAGGAATCCATGGGTTTCCAGTGGTTCATTAGTCTTCTGCTTTCTTGGCACTGTGGGGCTTTTGAAGGTCAGGACTGGTTCACTGTTCATATGGATGGACTACCAAATCAGATTAGTCTCGGATTTTTTTGTGGTGGATATTGTATTTCACCTACAGGGAAAAAAAGAAGTCCAGTTCTGTGGAGAAAGGTAAAAAATGGTACTCTATCCTTTGCCCTGCCAATAAAATATAGAGTACATTCTCTGTGTCCCTAATATGCACTTTCCTTTAGTTTTGTGCTGTAGGAAGGCCCAGAATTCAGAAATATAACTAATCATTCTGAGTGATAGAATAAAATTAATAACTTTTTCTCTTCAGGCTTAATTTAGATCCTGTGACACTACTGTAAAGCATTCCCTCAACATACTAAATAGTGGCTAAGATTCTTAGTATTCCTTGTCATTCAGACTCTTCTGTAGTTTTTGTCTTTTTAAAATTGTATTCTTCCAGAACATGGCTTAAATTTACAAAAATTTCATTATTTATTATCTCACAGATTTGTTTCATATATTTTCTTGTTAATCTGGAGGATGTAGCAATATACCATCCCAGGAAAATAAAAAGTAGAAAGTAAAGAAAGGGTAATACAAAAAATGAGTAGTCACTGTTACTAAAAGTTCAATGAAAGAATATATAGCTACTTCATACATGAAAGGTAAGAAGATGCTGCAATAATCATTGTGGTAAGAATCCTTAAAGCCATTTTGACATTTTTAGGTGATAAGTATATGGATGGAACAGACATATTTGTGTGAAGGATTCTGTCTCCAGTACACACCTGAGGAAATCTTTATATTTTCATTTAAAGAGACTTGCAAATATCCCTGTCACTACTGACTGTGGAATGTAAGTCTCATGCATGAGCCAGTTTATTTCCTGTTGTGTAGGATGACTGCTTCAGTCTTGTTCTCCATGAAAGTTTCAGTTCTAATCTCAGCTTTTACCTGGGGACATAAAAATATATGCTTTGGCAGGTATAAATATTTTTATATGTTGGTTCTAGGACTGTGGGACAAAACTCAGACACAATCTGACATGAATATAAATTGGTAACTCTTCAATATATGAACATGCTTAGAGCAATTAAGGAAAAAAAAAAGAAAAACAAACAACAAAAAAATGAGGCCAAAAAGGTTTGGAGGAATCAAGAAGATCAGCAGATGAGGATTTGTCCCTAATAATGTACTTGAAGCATTTCTTCTAAGTCAGCACTTCTTAGACAATTGCTGCACAGATAATTTCACTCATCCAGAGATTCATCCTTAGGTATCTGCCTGGGTATTCTAATCAAGAAAGATGCATTTTTCTTTCAAATTATTTTCCAATTCAAGGTAGTTCTTGTATCATTGTGGAGGAACATCTTCACTTAGATGCTGGGCTAACAGGGTTTGTGTGGCTTCTAGATCATCAATCTCTGCCAGAAGAAAATTCAGATTGGTTTCTCACCAATGGTGCCTTATGCTGTAAATTATATTTTTGCCATATGCAGCTGGTGCAGTTCTTGATTTGAGCAGGAAGATCTGAGAAATACTAAATTCTACTCATACATGTCAGAACATGTCTCAGTGGCCTCCAGAAGAGGAAGGCAGTAGAGTCCTCACAGTGTTGTTAAAGGTTTGTGTCTTGTCTACTGGACAGGTAATCAAGTTCAATCTTTCACATTCATGCTCACCTGGTAGATAACTACTATGAGGCAAATACCTCATTATTTAGCTAAATAATAAACAAGACACATACTCTTAGACAAGATAGTCCTATCAAAACCTTTACTTAAATTAATTTGCTTAAATTAACGTTTTAAAATTAAGCAGGATCAAAACAGGCTAGATAACCTAGAAAGTGAGTAATTTTTTAAAGTCTTTTGTTTGAGAAGGATTTGGAAGAAGAGGGAGCCTGAGGCACAATAATGTAAAAAAACTTAGGAATGAGTGAACTTGATATGAACAAGAAAGAAGAGACCCCACCTGTACACAGCTTACAGCAGGCAACCCTTTATTACAGGAAAATTTAATATGAAGATTAAACAAGACTAGAAGGCAAAACTTCTCACTCAGAAGTGGTCCTACTGGGAAACATGATGATGTGGAAAATGTTTATATGGCATTTTATGTCTTTTATGTGTGTTCTGGGAGAAGAGAGACGCTTTCCCTCTGCAGGACTGCCCATAAAGCATCCTTCACCTGTGTACTCATCACTTAAAATTAAAACAAAATACCTCATCAGTTAGGATAACACCATGCTGCATTGTCAGTGACTAAATTCCTGTTGTTAGGTCTCAGTTTGAAGTACATTATATTTTAATTACGTTCAGTGTATGATCTAGGTTTAGTAGGGCAAAAAACCCATAAAATCTTAGGACAAAACTATTTAAACAGAATAATCTCTGAAGCTAATTATACATAATAGCCAGTAAGGGGAGATTATTTCCCATTTCTTAATATTAATATATTAATACATATTATTATTATATGTATAAGGCATATTAATATATCTTCTGGCACGATTTTTCTATTTAAAGTATAAAACATTTGAAAGAGTGAGATTTAGAAGAGACTACAGTACTAACACAGACATAATAATTAACATTTATATAATGCTTCATAATGCACTAAAAATTTATTGTAATTTTACTACGTAATATATATTTATTAAACTGTTCAAGCACATACATACTTTTTTGCCAGCATTATCTTTGCTAATATTACTTGTTAGCTCTACTAGCTAACAGGACTAAAATGAAATACTAACAGCTCTTTAGTATATAACAGCTCTTTATATACTTTTTTTTATTTTATCAAACTTTTCATTGTTTTCAAAAAATTTGAAGCTTGTCAGCTCACTTTTCTTACATGGTGAATTCTACTTTAACTTCTTTCTAGTGAGAAAAAAAGTAATGTATTGTAAATAACTAAAAAAAGAGAAACATAAGAAGATGAGAAAATCTTTATCAGTCTTTCCTCCACATTTTTTCCCTTAGTATTTTCTGGACGTTTTATTATTTAAATGCCATAAGTATTTTTGAAATTCAGGTTTGAAATATTGTTTGATTTTTAAGTGATTTTAGTAGATGTGTGGAACTTATAGACTTAGGGAGATTGTTGAATCACTTACTAAAACTTGGCTGCAAAAAAGGCTGGATAACGTATTTGTATTTTCAAAGTGAAAACTTTTGGGCATTCACTTCAAAGTAATATCTTAAGACTAAATGTAGTTTTGTTTTATTTTTAAATAAAGGCATGTGAAAACAGTGTGTCAAAATTGCTGTCTTTATATAAAAAATTATTTCCTTCCACTGGCAAATCTGGATCACAATCAAAATTTGTAATTCAATTCTGTTCCCAAGCAGAATATTTCTGTCAGGAGTAATCTAAGTTTACTGTCACCAGCCAGATTTCAGCCTGCTTCCAAGATCTGGCACGTTCAGAGCTGTTTGTGGGGAAGCTGTGAAAGATAAAAGGAGAGTAAGTCCATGCAGCCAACTGATCATTTATTGAATTTATGAAGGAATTTTTGACCTCAAGCTACACAGTGGAATTAATTCACAAATGTGTCCTTTATTCTGCAAAATAGAGTCTTTCATACATACATGCACACACACATATATATATAAAAAAATATATA
>VXBC01001701.1:506142-555867 GCA_013399945.1 Ploceus nigricollis | reverse complement strand
TATATATATATAAAATTCACTTGCAGAGGCTTAGTTTGTGGAAGCAGGATTCCAGACTTGTGGAGTAGATGGTCCAAATTCTGATTAAAATTTCTTTAAAGTAAAATCAACAATGCATCCCCTTATCTCACCAGAATTATTCTGGAAATGCTTAAACATTGATAAAAGCTCAGCTTTATTCTCTTTGAAACAAACAATTTTGCTGATTTTTTTTTGATAAATGAGGAAAAGTGATATATTCTCAGATAAAATTTCCACCCAGAAACTTCATATATTGAGTAACTGGCCTTGTGACACTGCCATTACCAATCAAAGATATTCATATAAAATTTTTATCTTAGATCAGAAAAGTCTCAAACCCAAATGGATTAACATCCTCTGGAATAAGACATTTCCTGAGGGAAATAAGGATTGGAGGAGTTTACTGGGGCAGATCTTTTGACATTCTGATTTCCCAAGCTTCCAGGAAAATCTTTTTGCTTTGACCAGTATTTGTCAGTTCTTACTCTGCATATTCCATTCATGTCTTCAGTATGTTTTTTTCTTTAGAGAGGCTATTGTTTTGCATTTTAGCTATCAGACAGGAGGAAAGATATAGCTGTGAGACTTAACGATACTTAGGCTATATATTAATTATATGGACTTTTTTGTTTTTGATTTTTGCTTGTCCTAAGCAGTGGCATCCCTTGTATCTTAACTGCATTGCTTTAGTATCCAAAGTCTGAATTGAACTATCAGTTGTCTTTTGCTAGACGATCTAAAAAGTAGATAGGAAAAACCCACAAGTTCTTTTCTTCTTACAGCTGACAGTTAAGGAAAACATTCACCCTCGGGACAGCACTTGTAAATATGATTAAATTTAAAGCACATGCCTAAGGTCTGCTGAGAACCTGAGGAGGCTATCTGCTTAAGACAATTTCCTCTTCAGAAGTTTGGTCTTAGGTGGGTAAATGCTTGTCAGTTATCTGTGAGATGTTACTGAAAGCCACTTCTTTGGGAAATGATAAATATTTATTGAAAGGCTTTGTGAGTGTTGGCTGGTGACCCTATTTTCAATTTCACTACAAATACTTTTACTAGAAGTTGTTGAATATATTTTCAATTATTAAAAAGCCTTACAGGCAAAATAAAATAACCCAAAACCCTAGCATAATGTATTACCTAAAAAGCTGCTTAATAATATAATTTTATATTAAATGTATTCATGGGTACCCAAACATCTGAATTTAATTTTTTTTTGGTGTCAATTTTTCAGTTTCACATACAATGAGTAGAAAGGTCTTGCTTTGAAAAATGAACTACCATACAGTATATTAAGAATATTATTTTCATTTATGGACAGAATTCTGGTTTATGTTAGCAAGAAAATAAGAAAAAGTACCATCAACAACTATCCTTTTGTAACACATGAACAAAAGAACTCTCTTACCTTTCTAATTGGTTTGGTAACTTCTCAGATTCAGTACACAAAATGTAGCTGTCCAGTCATGATTAGATTAATTTCATATATAATGACCTTTTTGTACCAGAACTGAACAGTTTTAGATTTCAATTCTCTTCACCTCAGTTGTATTGCTGTAATGCAGACTAACTCTTCTGACAGTCAGACTGGCAAGTTCAATATGCTTCTGAAGAGAAAATCAGCAATGAATATTTTGATTTTAGGTCAGGGTGACAAAATCCAATTCCTGAAAAAAGAAAACAGAGTGTAAAGATTGCTAGTAGAATTTTTCTCATCTTTGAATTACTTAGGAAATCTCTCAATGACTGCAGCAGGGTTTTTATCCCTCATTTTTCCTGGGAGCATTGATTATGTGTAGCATGCTCTTACCACTGTTGAAAATAATTTTCTTGAAATGAATCTTGGTTTCGCAATGTTAAAAACGGGACCACACTCCCAGTACTAAAAGTGATTTCAGCATTTATTATAATAAAAAGAAAGGCCTAAAGCAAGGGGGGCTCGCGGGCCGAGCAGGAGCGTTCCTGTGGAGGATGCTGCAGCGCCCACGCTGGGTCTTCTGAGTGGCGATGTCCCCGATGTTCCAGGTGGAGCAGCACACCTTCAGTGGGTCAGATGTCCCTTTTTATCCTGTTTTTTGTCCCTTTGGATTGGTTTCTTTTTGGATCCTTCATTTGCATGAAGGTTTAAGGCGCTTGATTGGCCCATTATAGTTCTGGTTTCGCTGGGGGGGTGGTGCACTTTACTTAGGTGTATTGTGGTATGTTGAGTACCGTTTATAACTACCCTTTTAACCCCTTTTACCATAACCAAACTAACAGTACATGCTTAACAATTATCAACTATTTTACAACCGTTTCTAACCTATTTTTAACAACAATACCAGTCAATCCTTCTCAATTAGTTCCTTTGCCTACAGGCTTCATCTTGCTTTCAAGGCATATTAACAATTTGTAAAAGGCTAACAAAAATGCCATCATCATGGTATCATTCGAGGATTATTACAGAACAGTACAAAAATTAAAGTTTTCTTATCTGTTAAACTTATGGAATTTAGTTTTCTATATTTTGGAAATGTGGTTATTTATGAATAAAAATATAGGTCAGTTTCACAAAAACTTAATTAAAACTACACAGACAACCCATTGTGCTCACTAACAGCGTATTGCATCAAAAGGACTGTTATGGAGTCCTTTGAAATATATTCTCAGACATCTAGACATTTTTTTTAGAAATAGATAAGAATTTACACATGAAACAGAAGGGAAGGTGTGAACCTAAATAACAAAGTGCTTGTTCATCAGAAAAAAAGCAAAATTGCTAAAGCATTTATGAGAGTCAGGATAATCCATGTTAGCTTTCTTTCACAAAATGACAGGAGAAATTCATATTCCTCTTTCAAAGATTAATAAATCCCAGTGAAGTTCTCACTTCACTTCTGGATTGCTCATCTCACTTTATGACTATAGACAGAGCACATGTGCCTAGATTCAGCTTTCTCTTTAAATGATGAATTTCAGCTAAAATTGCAAACAACTCTTTGTAAGTCTTTTCAGTCAAGTATTTGTCTTTTCCAAAAAAAAAAAAAAAAAGAAAACCATATACATTTCATCTCAATGTACTAACCAACACTTTTTATAAAAGGATAGGATGCACTGACACTTTTTTTTTACAAGAAGTGTATAGATCAACAGGATCTCACTCCTTAACAATTCAGTTCTGTCAGGGTATGAGAGCAGGCGCTTTGACATGATGAAGATGCTGACTTCCCTAAGGTCCTTCTGATCTTCTCTGCCCTCTAAAAGTGCTGCATGAGAAAACCCACCTTTAATTAATCAGTGAGGAGATTGATTTGTTCCCACTCCTGCCCATACGAGAAATGATCTTTTCAGAAAGTTTTAATTGAATAACTGGATTAATTTCATCCTTGCCTCCTCCAAGAAGGGTGGCAAAATACCACTGCTATAAGGCAAAACAGAAATTGTTAAGAAATAAAACTTGAACTGTGTAGTACAAAGTATCAATGAGCAACAATTTGAACAGTGCCAGTGCATCCTTTGTAAAGCTGAAATCGAATTAATTCTTTGAAATCTTGACCAAGTCAACTGATATTGAAAATAAATTTCCAAGGTACACAGCAATGAAAAAGCCTCACCATATCTCATTTTTCTTCTTAGTTTATCCTTAGCCATACTGCTAGAGAAATGTATGAAATTGTATTGCATGATGATACTGTGATAAATAATCCATAACATCTCCCCATCCTTTTACTTTTTTTTAAAAATATTTTAAAAAAATCTGTTATATTTCCTTTCAGAGTAATTTTGAACTCCTAAATTATTGTTCTTCTGGGGTGAGTGTTGTTGCTTGTGCAAGAAATTCATGTGCTGGCTTGCATTACAAAGGGTTATACGGAGTTGCTCCCTCCCTGCTGTTTCCATGTGCACAACCACTCTGCCTTTTAAAAACTTCTCTGATCACAGATCAAAGTGGAATGGTTTAGTGAAGTCACTTCATGGTCTGTGTCTGCAGAGGGGAGGGAGGTGTGTCTCTTCCCCCTCAAGGGATGTTCAGTTGCACACAGACAGGACAGGCTAACCAGGAAAACTTATAGAAATTGATGTTTTGTTTCTCAATTACAAGACAAGAAATAGGAAAAGGAAAAGAGAAGGGAAGGAAAAATAGAGTGAAATAGAAATTGGGAAGTTGCCCTGTGTCTTTTTCAGAGTTCTCTCTGATATGCATATACCATATTTGGTTCTGAAGTCAACCCATTTCTACATTTAAAAAAAAAAATCTAACTTACAAATTGGTTGCTTTTTGCTATATGCTTTTAAATAACAAAATATCTCATACAGGAGGAAATGTTTTTCCTTAAATTGGGACAAAGTTCATAATAACATTCTAATGAATTACATTTAACTTCTTATCTAATGTTGGCTTTTTTGAATTTACAATAAGCTGATGAAAGGCCCTTCTGCTATATTGTATTATAGGACTGCACAAATAATGCTTTAACTACAGAGTTAGTGAATATAGGCCTTAGAAGAAGACTTGGAACACAGTTTCTGGCTTTTTGTTTCATCCCTGCTACATGCAGAATGTGATATTTAAGAATATTGGCTGTCCATGTAATAAAAACAGGGACAAAATATTGGCTTTGAATCAATGCTTGAATCATAAAATATCCTTTTTTCCTGAAAATATGGTGATTTTGGCTTAGGCCTACCTTTATAAATTTTTTTTCCTGAGACTTAGAATACCACAAGTAGTGGGCTGCTTGGCACGCGGTTCATGAGCTGAAGTAGGAAACTGAAAAGAGGGGCAGCAGAGAAGTTAAAGATTTAATCCTACAGGGGAGTCAGGTATCCTTAGCCACAGATATGATAGGACAGGCAGAGCTGAAAATCATGACAAAGACACAGAAAGTCTGAGAATAAAACCCCAAGTGGCTTTTTTATACTTTTAAAACTGTGTTTGGGGAAATAAAAGCTTGTGTTTCTTCCTTCATAAAAAAAGTCCTTCTCTTAAAGACTATTTTGTATCATTAATTTTCCCTCATATAAATGACCCCAAGTTTTGGCTAACTGCTTAAACCAAAGTGCTTACAAGACATAATCTGGAAAAATTGGACTGCATTGGTTATCTACTTTCTTGATGTTGTTATAGAGGAGAAAAGTGTTTATTTTAGAGACAGTATGTCTCAGACAGAGAAAGCTTACTGCATAAGAACTGCAACTCAGCAGTAAGCACTTGGAGTTACCAAGGAAGACATAATCATTACTGTAATTTTAAATCATGTTAAACAAAAGCATCAGTAGTTATGGTTTTATTTGTGGGAATCCAGACATGTGGTTATGAAGAAAAATGAGCGAGAGAGAGATTGTGTGGTTCATAATGGATGGCACTGAAATCATAATATCTGTGTAAAGAAATTGGTTGCTACACCTCACTGTCATTGCAGCCATTCCGTACCAAGCCAGAACTAAAGATACAGGTAAACCCAGCGTCTGCCCAGATGTGCACAGCTGTAAAGGGCTATCAAAACCCAGCTGCAGCTTAGTGGTTCTCTCCAAAATCTTTCAGGAAGCAATTGCTAAAGCCTATATTGACATCTCTTTTGACAACCGCATAACCTCTTACAAGTTGATGGTAAATGCTGCTTTACATCATCTTGTCACAGGTTGTCAGTGAAGGGGGAAACAAGCATGTATTTCAAGGTCTAGTTCAGGTTGGGTTTATCCCTGAAGTCTCCCATGCAGATTTTCTCTTCTCTCTTAGATCAGAAAATATCTGGCAATGAGGAGACCTTACTGATGTTTCAAATCCAGAGGCTTAATATTTTCTAAATAAATTTAATTTACAATTATTCCACTTGGTCCCTTACTTGACCTTTAGACACCAAGAAAAAATTTAAAATTCATTTAGATACTTAGCTTTCTTCTTTCATTTTCAGTACAGACATAAGAAGTCACAAAATATGGATATATGAACAGGATCCTGAGCAATCCAAAAGGAGATTTGGATTATAGTTCATTCTAGATTATGAGGTCCAGGTAAGTTGCTGAATCTAATTCTAAATGTTTAACCACTTAAGTGTGAAGATTTTAATATCCAGGGCTTTGTTTTTAACAGCTGCATATTTCCTAATTCTAGCATACAGTAGTTTCCTTCCCTATCTTCTCTTCCCTAAGCAACATCGTCCTTCTATCACTGTGTACCAGACAACTTTTTGTGTCAGCTCCTCTCTTTAAATAGTGTAACCAGGTAGGAAGCTGCTCCCAACTGTGCTTTTCTTCACTACTTTTCTCATCTCTTCACTGTTTTAGATCTGAAAAGTGGTTTTGTGTCCTAGAAAATGTCTTTTTTTCATTGCGACAATCTAATATCAGCTTTCCTGAAAAAATTCTCATCTTGTGTTCGTGTGTACAGGTATAGTCCAATAATTAAAAGAAAATCCAGTTTAGGATATGCTATCACATGTGTCAAAAAGTTTTCCTCAGCTGTCCTGATTTGTTAATTTCTCATCTCACTAAGTTTCTCCACTGCAGGAGTTAAGTACAGGGCTACTTATCATGTTCCAGTCTGTGCTGATTCTAACAGATCCTAAAATGTCAGAATCCTGCAAACTTTTTCTTTTCAGTGGGATTCTGTGGAAACAAACAAAACAAATGAACAACCAAAAAGAGAAAGAATAACCCCTCTTAAAAAAAAAAAAAAAACAAAACCAAAAACAAACCAGCAAACACCTCCTGTGATCTACTTAGAAAGACTAGTTTACAAAATGAAAAAAACATTCTTAGAAAAAAACCCTGCTCATAATATTAGCTAATAGTTTAAAAACTCTGGCACATTGCTCATGGTATATACCAGAAGCTGATGGTAGAAAAGGCCTTTTTCTCTATCTGATCTCATCACTGAACTAGTGGTAGTGCTGGTGATACATATGATTTTCCCCAGCTATTACATATTGTAGAGGATCAGCACAAACAACTTATTGATACCATTATTGCTGTAGCCAAAGGACTTCTGATTCTTTCACGTTGCTGGAGGTTTGTAACAACAGAGAAGCAATGACAGGACTGCAGACTTAGATGTAACCCAGGAGACTACCTGGAGCCAGCATTTTATTTTCTTCTACTGTTTCTCTACATTTTAATACAGTAATCAGATTCAGCCCTAATTCAGACATGCTGACAGACATGGGAGTGGCTGAAGTCAGAAACAGAAACGTGTCCTCTGCACCCTTGTAGTTAATCCAGCCAGTGTTTGGATTTTTAAGAGCTTTAAAACTAAGTTGTTAATAACACTTCTGGCCTAAAAATGTCATTTAAACTATTGGAAGGAGAACAGAACAACTCTCCAAACCTCAAATATTATGAATCTGTTCTTTTAAAGTGCTGTTTCTCATGTTTCTGTCAGTTTGTTTGTTTTTACAGTTTCTTAATGATACAGTACATTGAAAAACCCCAAAATTGGTCAGGTTTTAGTAAGTGAGACTATTAATAAAATCCCTTTATAGGAAGCAAAAGTTTGTAAGAAGGAGCTGAACTCATTGAAGTTAAGAAGGAAACTGGCACTATCCTTTTGATTCTCAGTAGAATAGTTTTTCTCACTGGAGAAAGATCCAAACCAGAGCTCCAGCCTTTACTTTCTTCAGTATGTGGAGCCAGTGAGTGTAAAATCACATCATGGTACAGACTTGTGTGCTTTGTGCAGAGAATTTTGTAAATGCAGAGCAAAATTTACAGTTACTTAAAGCTAATAAGTGTGTTTGCATACTTTGTTAAGTAATATCTCACGCTAGTCTGAGCACAGTAAAAAATTATATAAAGAGCAGGAGAAGTCATGTTGTTTTTAAAACACTGGCTGATACGCATTTTAATTTTAAAATCATAACTTTATGAAAAGATAGGGAGGATAAAGGAAAAGTTCTGTTGAGCTGTCTGAAAGGATGTTGGGTTTGTTTTCTGTAATTCTACATCTTAGAAAAAGAAAAATTAATTGGGAAAGTGCTAGAGCAAAATCACTTTTTAAAATAGCAATTGGTGCATCTGTATCCCAAAAAAAAAGCAATTATCCCTGGAACTGCCATAATGCAGTTCAATTCCCTGTCTTAAGGATCTAACACAAATACATACCCTTTCTATTAAAAAAAATTGATCAAAACACCTTAGAGAGATTTCCTAGACAGAGCTGTTCAAATAAAGTTGTTTTTTGATTTGGAATCTTTCTCTGTAGAAACCAGAAGTTTATTTCTTTTTCAGACATTTAAATATAAGAATGCTTTACAGCTTCTGACAAGCCAGGGAGAGAAACAAACACAATAGCTCTGGGCATATTCCCTTTCCCTGCCATGAGATGCTGTCTAAAAGAATTTGGGGATTTTTTTTACATTGGTCTGAGATTTCTAGATGTGTACATAACACACAGTAGTTCTAGCCCTGATGTCACACCTGAAGATCTCAGATGTCTGCATAGATCATACATCTATCAAATTCCTGGTATAAGGCAAGCTTACAGTGGGAAACAACTTTTGTATGTCCCAAAACTATTGAATTTGTTGGCTAAGAAGAGATCATCAAAGTAGTCTAAGCACAGTAGGTCCAAACCTTCCTCAGTATGGGACACCCCACTTTGTTTGGATGTGTGTCCTTCAGTGACCTTTTTTAAGTTAAAGTTGGCTTTCACATTTTTTGTGGGTTTGTCTTATTCCATACTGTTATCAAGATTGTGCTAAAAAAGCAGAAAAAGGAAGATAAATTGGCATGTATTTCACTGTTATAATCTATTGAAGGTTCTTAGGAGTCTTCAGTAACTTATTGAGTTCCTTAAGGCTTGTGAGTTCAAAGACTATGCAGAGAAACAATAAAGCATCTGTTTCTTTGCCATAGGATCCTCCAGGAACCTGTGTGAGTTTCCAAAATTTCTAATTTTAGAAAAAAATAAAAATAATAACAAAAAACCCCAAACCAACCAACCAAAAAAACCCAAAAACCTCCCAAACGAACAAACAAAGAAAACCAGCCAAAAAGACCCAAACCAAAACAAAACACCAAAGAACCCCCAAAACAAAACAAAAAACAAACAAAAACCACAAAACCAAAACAAAACAAAAAAAGAAACAACAACAAAAAAAGTGTCTGGCATTGTCCGTCCCTTCTCATCCTATCAGTTCCGATTTTGGCCTAATTTCTGCTGTATCTAAGGAATAAAAATTCCTTTGATTTGTAGTTCCATTCCAGCCTTTAAAAACCATCTTTGGATTGTTTAAAAATATTGCTGAGCTCCTTTCTCTCTTTTTGAAGTTTTCATATCCAGATAAAATAACAGGATGTACTGTATCAATGAAAAAACACCATTACATTCTCTTTCCAAAATGGAGCCCATTTAGAGCAGACTTTTAATTCCCAATTTTGCAGCACTATGTGAACATTTTCTAAACCTTAAAAAAGCTCAAACAGAGCTTGAGGTTTAACATTTGTTCTTACCTGTTCTGGACCATCCCTCCTATTTCCTTTTGGTATCCATCAAATGTTAGGAACAAAGAGAATCCATGAAAAACACAAACCAATAGCCTACTGTGCATTTCTGAGTGCTCCTTCACTGTTTCTATTTCTTATGAATGGGTAATTTTTTGACTTAATCAAAGTTCTTGCTTTACTGCAAGGTCAGTAACAATATATTTTATTATCTGGGTTACAAATTCACCAGGAGAACAAATTGGAAGACAATAAATCTAAGCTTCCTATGTTTTGCTTTTGTATGTTCAATTATTTTTAAAAAATCCATTTGTTTTTGAAAGTGTGTTTCCACATATGACTATAGCAACTCCCATTGAAAACAAAAACTGTTGCTGTTACTCAGGAACAGCAAGTGACCTGGGAAGTCTCTGTGGCTGTCACAACATTTCATGCACCTTTCCTTTTTCCATTTTCATCCATAACTGATAGAGTTACACAGGAAGATTCTGTTGGGAGGGCTTGTACCCAGTGTCTCCCTTTGCTCATCCCAGGAGTGGACTTCAAAAAAAGGACAACATAAAAAGTAGCTGGGTTATATGATGAAGCCTTTTTGTCTGAACAAATGTTTTTCAGCAACTGACTGAAATTATAACTCCACTGACAGGC
The DNA here is from genome assembly GCA_013399945.1 of Ploceus nigricollis. Taxonomy (NCBI): domain Eukaryota; kingdom Metazoa; phylum Chordata; class Aves; order Passeriformes; family Ploceidae; genus Ploceus; species Ploceus nigricollis. Next base: position 545,778 of record VXBC01001701.1, on the reverse strand, counting down.
TTGTGCTAATCCATCTATCCTCTTGAGTGAAAATGCTTGTTGACTGATTACAAAATAAATTTTTCATTCTGAAAAATGCAGGGATATGTCCTGGTGTCCCTGAGCCTGAAGCTGACTCTCTTGGTAAGGCAGGGATAGAGTATACATAAAGATCAGGCACCTGTTTCTTATTTTCCAATGGCAATTGCCATGGAATTTTAGGATTTTTGGAAGATAATATTTTAAGCCATGTATTTTAGTATATTTCTTAGTCATCTGAAAGCTTAAAATGTAGTTACCTAAAATCTTTATATAATCTTGGTTTAAATTCACCAGCCATGTAATTTTAAGCCTGGTGGGGCCAGGTAATTGAACAATGAAGCAGAAATTATGCAACAAAGAGAATTTTCTGATTCTAACTTCATGAATGTTTTGTTTACCATATTGAAGACCAAGGGGAAAATTATATTTACAAATTAGGAAACATAATTTAAAAATATTCATTTAACATCTGCTCTGCTAATCATCCAAACACCAAGGCTCTAAAGTGTCCTGTCTGAATGCATTATGCCATGTATGGGCCTCTCCTGGTTTCCATAACTTGAGCAATATACCTCCACAATTAGGCACTGGCAGATTGTTTCTGCAAACTGAAATGCATTTTGACTAATTATGTCAGAATAAAACTTTGTATGGAATTACACATTTCAGTGAAAATAGACAGCATATTTCTGGGCTATAAAATTAGGCAAAAGGAAACAAAAGTAGTACATGAATCACTACACCTGGAGTATTTTACATGCAGCAGTGATTTTCAGTAGTAGGAATAAATACAACAAAAACTCAAATGGGAATCCATCTTTAACTAATAGTATCAAAATGGTCTGTTACAGGACACTGATTGTACAATTGCTTCTAAGTGCTTTACTAGTGCCAGTTAAAATCTGCTCTGGCTATCAAGACTTTTAATTTGTCCTAATTAAGAAATGAAAATGACATTTTTGTATTTCATCTAGATCTTATTTCAGATTGTGAATTCCCTCCTTCTCCTCCCTTCCTCAAATTCAGTCATCTAACATCTTGGTTTGAGTTAAAGTCTCAACTGTTACAGACAAAAGGAAAAACAAAAGGTTGATTACACCATTGATTTCCATCACTATTCCTGTGCTAGCAGACAGACAAAAGTAGAGACTACACATAAGATTCCACATGAGCAGAAATGAATACTGCACTTAACAAATTGAATAAAATATTGATCCATAGTAGAGAAATTGTGATGGAGTTATTGTGGAATCATATGGACTGTAGTCAATAGAAATTGAGACAAAATTTCAAATGTCTAGTCGAATATTAACGAATTGAGAATTTCATATTACATTTAGAAAACAAAAGCATTTCACCTGTAGATGGCATTTTCATTTTACCAGGGGCTAGACACTATGCTTTGCCCCACACAATTGTATAATGTATTCTTCTGTTCAGGTTTACATCTCCAGGAGGTTAATACCTCCTCTATAAGGCTGCTTAGGCTGAAAGGTCCTACTGCTTTGGCATTCTTATTGATGCTGACAGGCAGCTAAAGAGATATCACACCAGTATTTGGAAAAATGACTTTTTTATTGTTGGCGTGGATTGCACTAAATCAAGCTGAGTGGTCAATAAACTGGGTAGTGTAACCCTACTTCCCTTAGTGGCTTCATAAGAAATACATAATTTCTTTTCTCAGCTAAAACACTCTGTGCTGAAAATAAAATGTAGCATCTGATAGGGCCAGACATGTACTGCTCTGAAAAGTTTTGTGTGCCTGTAGGCAGGAGACAGGATAAAACAGGGCTGCTGGTTAAGCATCACCATGTGTAGCTTGGGCAACCACTGCTCAAGAGAAAGCCTGGAGAGGGTGAATGCAGGTTGAAAAAGTGCACTGGAAAATGTTCTGATTCATCTGACGTTCATGTGAATGAGTTTTATATATCTTTGTGCTTATACTTGGGACTCTAAATGCCTTGATAGAATATTCATCTAGTATCTTCTGCATTCAGAACTCAATGACAGCAACATAGCTTTATCAAGGAAAATAATCCAGCTTCTCCAAACCGCTTCTGATCCTGAATCTGAAAGCCATCATGATAATAAAGAAGAAAGACAAAACTTTGGAGGAATCAGTGAAAATGCAGAAATGCACTAGCTGATCATTCTCAACTGGCCTGCAGTTCTTTATGAAATGCAACCTTTTTACATAATATGGAGTGAGCTTTGACTGCATCAGCTAATATTGGCTTCTATATTTAGGGCTAGCTATGGTGCATTCATAGCCATCACATTCTGTAAATAGTGGTCAACAGGCACCATTAGGGGCAGCATTAATTGGATTAGTTCTGGTGTACAGATTATCAAATCTGACTCTCTCTCAGGCCCACAACCCCCAAGATCAATTAATGTGTTGAGAGGATAAATTTGTAGAGAAAATTATTTTGATAATCATATGTAAGGGAAGAGAAACATCCTAAGCTTCTCTCAAGATCAATATTTGTCTGCCTCAAGATCTGCCTTCTGATGTTTTAAAATCTTTAGATATAGTTTTACCTAAAAATTATGTCAACAGTACTTTACACTAGTACAGCAGCCATGAGAAATTATAATCTACTTAAGGAGTGTTATAAACAATATTAATATCTATGAATCTGGTGTTTCATGTACCTTCTGGACAACTCTAAATATGAAAGAACATGTAATTTTAAAATGGTCTATAAAAATTTTTACTACAGTGATTTTGCTGTGTTAATTCTCCTCTCCTCCTTAATGACATAACTTTAATATTCATGTGGCCTCTTTCTTCATATTTAATGAATATACACAGTGTATTTTGAAAAAAATCCAGCCACAGCAAGTCATAAGAGAGCTGAATTAATTTGGTTAGTCTAATTAACAAGGGTGTTTTTTTGGTGTGCTACAATGGTGAGCGTAGTCACCAGATTGCTACTGGGGAATAATCTGGCATCTGTTAGAATCTGACAAAGTGGTGTAGTTGTTCAAAATTCTTACAAAGAACTCCCTTTGCCCTCTTATTTTATCTATTTTTTTTCCTTAATGAATATATTAATAGGAAAAATCAGGCTAGCCACAGTACTGCAAAATGAAATATAAAACACATGGCTGATGCATAGACAGAAAAGAATCTGCTCTTTTTAGTAGGTTAACCTGGACTGTTTTTAAAAGCTGCAAGAGAGACACTGAGGACCTATGATGGCAGCCCATGGGATCTCTGCAGCAGCCAGATGTTAAATCCTGTGCTATGAATAAATCCCCAGGGCAGCAGCTACCTAGCCTGGCCCTCTGGCTCATGTGTTTTATCTTCTGTTCTAGACTCCAGTTCTCTCCTGGGCCTTTTAAGTACTTGCTCCTTTTTATCCTTGAGGCTGCTGCTTGCAGGGAGTAAACCGAAGATCTAGATCAGACTTCAGACTGACTGAGTACTTCCAGGAAATCTGTGATGAAAAGTTCTATTTCGTTGCTATTCTGTTTTTTGCTACATATTATCCTCATTTATAGAATTAAACCAGTCTTCCCACGTACAGAACCTGCATGAAAATGAGTTGATGCTAAAAGTACAGTTCTTCAGTAATGTAACATTGCCACAAATATCACCATCTTTTTCATTTCAAGCTGCATAGCTCTGTCCCACCCAGAATACATCTTACTCTAAGTGATCTATTTGCCAAGTGATAGATCTAACAGAACCATCACTTAACAGTCTTTGAAAATCTCTTTGCTTAAATTAGACAGTCTTATTTCAATATTTAATTCTTAATTGTTCCCAGGACAAGCATGAGAAATACCTCTGTTCATTTTTTAGGCCTCTATAGACTTTGATTTACAGGAACTAAAACCAAAAGGTAGACTATTACAAAGCTTCTCTTTTTATTTTTAGAAAATAAAAATGGAAACAAAGAAGAGAGAATAAACTAGTAGAAATAAATTTTTATAGTTAAAATCTGATATGCTTTTTCTCAGATGTTACTCACAAGCCCATGCTTAGTTAAAGCCAAGGATACTCTGAGGTATGTAAAAGCAATGACCTCAAATGCCTAAATTTCTTTTTGGTTGTAAGCCATTTTTCATCTTTGGAAATACATTTGTGCCAAATATTTCAGAGAGCAGTTTATAGTCTATACTATAAACACCCTCATATGCTATAAATCTAGGGTGGCCTTTTAGTAGAGGAAAATGTTGAATAACACACAAGAAGCATTGCAATTGGGTGCTCTAAGCCCAGACTTCCTTTATTTCACCCAAGTGCCTCACATTTTCCCTTTACTCCCTTTCTGTTTTTGTCAAATCACTTCAGCTTACGAGCTTGACACCTCTGGTATTGTGTGTGTATTAGAAAGGTCTCTGAGCCTGAAGGTTGTGTGCTCACCCATACACTTGGCTGTGCTTTTAGGCCCATACACTTTAGGTAAAAAACTTTGCTGAAATGTAATTATTTGTCATACAGAATTGTACAAGTTTTCTTTTTCATTGTCAGGTTGGCCCTTTTTGCTGTAAGAAGCCATCATATGTTTCTTTGGGAATGAAGAATGATGTTGATCTGGAGATCTCTACCTCTTCAAAAGTGATACGAATGTTAAAAATCTGATGGTTCTTCCATACTAAAACCAGGTCATACTATAGTCACAACCAAAGCCTGTGCAGGTGAGATGAATTTTCAGTTTTCAGACTTGAATTATAGATTCATCAGCATCAATGTACTACTCTTCCTTTTAGTACTTCTACACAATTGGGTCTTAATTCCTGATTCCAACCTGCAGCCGTAAGCCCCATTTGTAGGACTGTCAAGGGCAAGAAGTGCATTTATTTGTGTCTATCATGATCCAAAGATAAGACAAGCTACCTGCTGCAGATTAAGATGATTTTTTTTTGTACAGTACAGAGATATAATTTATCTGGGTTAATTTCTTTTCCTTTTATTTTTTTTCAAATTATGCACCTAATATTAGATCAGTACTAAGTCAGAGCAACACCAGTGTTTAGCACATACCAGGGAAAAGCTGTGTAATTTTAACTGGTGACAATGAGTATCCTTAGACCTCAGCAATAAGAGATGATAGGAATGTATGTATGAGAAATATATTTGGTGCCTCAAAGAGCAGAGAATCAGATCACTTGTGGTCACCACACCAGTAAACTCCATCTCTGAATATTTCTGTTTTGTTTTGATTGTGCAATCTTGCTGTACTGCTGAAGTAACTGAGAACTCAATATCATAGCAGGCATCACCTAAAGCTGATGGAATATGGGCACAGATGGACTACAGGCTATGGGTAAACTGGACAATACTTATGAGGACAGCATGACCATCTTATTTACCTTCGAAGACATAGACCAGCGTTAAAATGTTCACTTCTGAATTTCCTTCTTTCCAAGCAAAATACCAAATCAGTCTCATCCAAAACAGAGTTTGGATAGGTTTCTATTACTATAGATAAATCAGAAGAAGAATTTTTTTCACTTTGAACTTGAGACTATGGGTCTGAATATCATCTTGTCAAAGTCTCTGTTGACTTCAGAACTGAGAAATAAGTTAGGGTCCTTTTACTAACCTGATCCCTAGGGAAAATATTTCTGTGTAGAGAATAAATAAAATTTTCCCACTTTTTTAAAAAAGCTCTGTAGGAATATCTCCTAATTCTAGAAATACACACAAATTTTTCTCTGAGTCTGCTTTGACTTTTGCACCGTTTTTAGCTTCCTGTCTATTTTAGCACTTTAGATGTGTTTGATTCTAGTGCTAAAACTACTAATTAATGCCTGACAGGTGGCCCATAACTGACTACCTGCAATTCTGTTACAGTCAAAGGAAGTGACAGTAGCTCTTTAGACAGCACAAGAAGGGAAGCAAGAGCAGTCTTTTCCCTTCCAGCCTCTAAGTGGGTGTTACAAGTTCTGGAAAAATGTATTTTATTATATGTATAGCATTTAATATACAAGGATTCACTTGTAAATTAAGTTGAAGCCATGTTCAATGTCAAAATGATAACACAAACAGCTCTAATCTCCTTGCAGGTTTTCAATTCTTTTTGCTTGTTTGTTTGTTCTTGTTCATTTGTTTTTCTGCCTGGACAAGAGATTATTGAAAAGCAAGGAATGCTATTAATCCCTTCCAGTGACAGAAAATTAGAGCACAGAGGAGCTGAATAACTTATACCAAGACTATGGATTTCACACCTCCCAACAGTAATCACCTGAATGTCCTCTATAGTTAATAGTTATCTTCAGAGGGCAGTTCATTCTATTTTAGGAAGGGATGAATCAGCTGCTACAAGTATCTTCTTTGATTACTGGGAGGTTTGGCAGATAGATCAGAGGAGCCGTGTGCTTTTGGATAGGGACAACGAGGTGACCTGGAACATATTTTAGTCTTCAACAAGGATGGGAGTAGACTCTAGAAATATTGGCAATACCGTGTCTGTATGAGCCATTAAAATATTTTTCCATCTAAAAATAATATTTGATTTCTTTTTCATTACCTCTATTTATTTTTTTATTAATTTAAATTAATTTTTGATCTCTATTCTGGATGTTTCAGAAGGCTAGTTTTTGTTGTAGCTGTAGAATTTTTCTAGTTTTAGTAGTTAGTGAATGGAATTAACCATACAAAAATATAGGAAGAAGGAAGCCTTAAGAATTTATGAATCAGTGCTATTCAAAATGTTCAGTTGTCCCTTCTAAAAACCAAAATGCTTGTTTCCTTTCTTATTAAAGCAAGTTTGTGACTGACTGAGGAATAATAATGATGAAAATAAAACAATTTTTTTTCATTTCTGCAGAATTAATTAATAGAAAAGAATCTGAATGTAATATCAGTAATAATATGAACTCATCTGTCCTTTGCATGATCTAACTGTATTTAACTAATGTTCTTAAAAGCAAGGTAAAATTGTACTATTTTTGTAAGTTTTGTGTTCACGCTTCTGAATATAACACCAATGTCTCCTACTTCACCGGTCATTTATTTAGTTCAGTTTCAGTCTATATACAGCTTATGTTCCAGTTTTGGTTTTGATACAGTATTCATTACAATTGTGATACTTTTGGGTTTTGAGTTTGAGATATTTTATGGTTTGTTGGATAGACCACCTTTCGAAGGCAATTAATTGAATATACATAGACATTTATTTTGACATTCGAAATTGTTTATTATTTTGACTTTTCTGCTCATAGAAAAATCCTGCTGTTACAATCTCTCTCCTATGGCACTTAATTTTTTTTTGTTGCTTTTGCGTTAATGTGGTAAGTTTTGCCTTCTTATTTTACCTTCAATTTTCACAACCATTTCTTTCTAAAAGTAGTAGCAAAACCTAGAATGGTCAGGATAGCAGTGTGATATTTATAAAGTTTAACAGAGGAAAATAGTTTAAAGATTATATCCCAGAAGCATATTTGCATATTGTGTACTTCAATTTTTTGTAAGTAGATATTGTTATTGCAAACAATATCTCCCTCATGTCATCCCTCCAGGTCTTTTAAAAAGATACATGTGGAAATATATTATTACATGAGTTTTCCCAGCACACTATAGTCCCCATGTATACATTCCATTTCTCCATGTCTTCTTTTTATCCATTTTTTCAGTAAAGCAAATAAACAAGCCTTTTAAAATGCAAATATTGATATTTAAAATAATAGAGTCTTCTGTGTAAAAGAAATGTGAGGCTCGAAATAAACTGCAATTCACAACTTTGGAATCTCTAGGAAACTGTTGTTAATATAAGCCAGAGTTACATGGAGAAAGAGTAATGGGAGCAGGAAAGCAGCAAAGATGTTCCATTTATTTCCAGCTGTTGCCTTCTGGACATCTGATGGGGATAAGTATTACCTAGGTTCAGCTGACTGTATCTGTATTCAATGCTATTCAGCTCCATGTTCATTCTCTAAGCATCATGCACCTGGCATGATGGGTGTACCCATCCACTTTTAATTTAGTGGGTGAAGTGGCTATCACAGATAAAATTTGAAAGTCCTTTGAGATGTTTTTAGAGCAAGAACACCTCAGATATGTAAACCAATTTATTTTTGGTGTCTGTGCACTGATCAGTGCTTTAATGACGTCACTTGTTTGAAAATTTTACTTCATTTTGTCCACTCTCCTTGTTAAAATAAATTTTGAGTTGTGTGACTCAGGGCGTCCAGCTCTGAAGTGAATATTTTCCTTAACATGAGAGCAACAGAAAAAAAATCAGAGTTTCAGTCTCTAAACATACATTTTGATAGAACAAAAAGCAATGAACTAGAGCACAGTGATTCTTGGAAAAATCAGAAAATATCTCAGGAACTGAAACAGATTTAAACTAAGGATCTGAGGGTCAATCTTTCCCCTCCTGTCTGTGTCATTGCCATTTGGACCCTTTCATTTTGGTCTTTATGTGCTTCACATATTTTCAGTAGCTTCCTAGTCATGATAAATCCTGAGTTGTGAGAGAGTTCTCTTTTCCCACTTGCTTTACCTGCCTCCTGGTCTTAGGAGGCTACTAGTCCCACTAGGCCTGCTGGGCCTCCTCTTTGCATGCCATCTGTCACCCCCACCTGCTCACTTGGCCCCAGGGGACATGTTACACAATGTACAGCACTCCAAGACAAGAGAAACTCTTGCCTGTAACTTCACAAAAAAAGCCCTGGTTGCAAACCCACAGTAGGCTGGGAGCAAAAAAGCAAGACACAAAATACCCTTCAATTTCTGGTAATTTCTTCTCAGGACAAGTTCCAAAAATCCCTCTTTTTGGCAAACAAACAGGAATGCTAAATAATAATTTTTTGGTCAGGAAAATTATTTTCTTTATATGATATTTAATATTAATCTTTTTATGATGTTGATGCTAGAATGGCATAAAGATTGTACATTTTTTTTTTTACTTTATTATGATAGATGTCTTATTAAGCCTTTGTAAATGGCATAAACTTCCCAGCCACATAAAGAAGTAGAGCTTAGAAGGTTGATTGCCAAAGACTCATATTGTGTCTAGACCAAAGAAAACCACAGTGAACAAAAATTAACCTGAGTGGAGTCCAATTTGCAGTAAACACAAATTAAATTGGGACAAATCACCATAGTTAAAACTATTGAAGGAAAGAACATAAAATGCAGTCTTCAATTACTTTTTCTGCAGTCTATAGTTGAAGTTATTTCAGCTGAAGTCCACTTTACAGTAGGAAAATGAAGCACAGCTGGTGATGGTTTTGGTGTGGATAAATAAAGAATGCAAAAAGACTGAAATGGTAATGTGGCCTTTTCTTGCCTGCAAGAGGCAAGGAAGGAACTCCTTTGCTTCCCAGGATAGTTAACTAAACTCTAGATTTGCTTTAAGGCACTAGACACTGGACACATTTAGCAGTAATCTAAAATGAAAGACCCTGATTATCTCTTCAGCATAATTATCTGCTGACTGGCTGATAAATTTTATTTGTGTGTGCAGGGTTAACATACCAGTGAGGACTGCTTTGATACAGGCAATATTTGTATTTTCTCCTCGTGACATGATTGTAGTTTTGAAGTTTTGCTATGGTCTTATATCTTGTTGCAGGAAGAATGGAAGTATGTTCTGGGATTATGGACAGCAGATACTTGTGAACCCTTCAAGACTGTTGTCCTTTTAACTGGGGCTTGCTTCAGTAGTTTCATCCTGGCTGGCACACTTACAAGCTTTTTGTTCACCATACTTTCTAGTGATTCATAATTTGTATTTCTTCTGTAAGTGAAGAGCTCTCTGGCAGCCAGCAAACTTTGTGAGGGTTTAATTTCAAAGGGTTTCTGAACTTCAGTTGGCCACTGTGGCCAGACATATCTGATATGTGGGTGACTTCAACAGCAAATGATATAGGATTTGTTCATATAATAGAAATACTCAATTTCCCCATTTTAAACTCTAAAACTTGTAAGCAATTTCCTAAAAACTTGATAAATGTAATTCTCTGTCCTTTTCTGAGTCTCTTTCTTATTTAGAAGACTCTCTTAGACTGCACTATCATAATATTTGAAATATTATTCATTGAAACAGGATTTGTCAGAAGCAGAAAAATATTTAAATATTTAAAAATATTTAAAACCTAACTTGCTTTCATTCCAGTTGGAATTACACACTTCAGGGCACAAAAAATAAGACTCTGACCTTAACTGAATCTCTTAGTAAATCTGTATGAACATTTTTCCCTGTTTGCAGTACCCAAGCCAAGTCTGAGTGAGCTGCCACACTTGCATGTTTGCAGGGGGAGACTGAGTCCTGTCAACAAAAGTGTTGCTTTACTTGCCAGAGTTAGCTGACACCACTACCTTTGTGTTCTCCTGAGGCAGCTGAGTTCTGGAGCCAGGCTGCTGACCATGTAGGACCCAGCCTGTAGCATGTACATGCTTCGATTTTTCAGTGGACAGTAAATTTCTCAGGAAACTTTTTTTTTTCCCAACCCTCAAACTCTTTTTCAGACATAATTTTTGTTCTCATTTATTAGCTGTTTATTAAGGGTTATTAGGTGTTCTTAAAGGATAGATATCCTTTATATTGTAGATAAACAAAACTCCCTCATTTGATGATTTTGGTTATCCATTAATAAAGTCTTTGTGCCTCAGATTGGTCTGATCACTGAATTATGTAACCAATTGATACAAAGATTGTCCTTATAACAGCACTCAAATTTAATGGAACAGAGTCAAGACACTAAAAGCTAATGTGCTTAAGAAGATTATGTGCTTAAGCATTATACACTTGGAGACTGTAGAGCTCCTGCTATATTCACCACGGGTAGGAATGTGCTTCCTCACTTAAAAAAAAACAAAGCCAAGTCCTTCAAGCATGGAGAAAAGCAAAGGGGTCTTTTGCAATTGACTTTCTTGACTGCCTCCCTACAGCTAATTCATTGCAAAGAACTGAGAAAATGGCCTTTCTTCTCCACACTAAATAACAGTATGAGAAATTTGTACTTACAAAGAGCATCTTTAAGTATCTGCTAAGAATACTTCCCTTTGGGGCTCAATGATGGCTTTCAAGGAGCATGGGGATGCAAAAAATAGAAGTTTGAGTGGTATTTAGGCGTGCAAGCAATTGGTTGTAAGTCAGAGTGATCATTTGAGTATTTAGGCAAAACTGTCTTCGCCCCCCAAATAATTTGGATATGTGTCACATAGAGTGAAACCAAAGTCATCTATCAAAGCTGTACAGCCTGCAGCCCTCACTATGCCAGCTTGAACCTGCCAGTCATGGTTTCTCAGCTCCTTTAGGAAAGTGCTGGGGCTTTCACCAGCTTTGATTTTTCTGAGCCAAGCTGTCATCTGGTAGATATCAGAATAGCTTCATTACAGTCATTGGCACAATACCAAGCTACTTCAGCTGAAAATCTTCCCAGAGGCCAGACTGTTTAAAGGCTGGTATTGTAGCTGTCCTTCACATGCAGTGGTGAGAAGAACTGGAGGAAAATTCTGCTTAATGCTTTCTCCTTTTGAACTGCAACTAGAACCAGCCACTAGCTATTCATCGTATACAAGGGCTAGAAATTTAGAAATCAAAAATTCATTTAAACGAATTAAGTGATTTCAAGTTCAGACTGCATTTAGCTGTCTTTTGGTGGCATGGAAGTTATTTGAGAGGCTTCTGCTTTGCAGTTATTCTAATGATCTCAGAGTTCTGTAATATATAAACAGTCTCTTACTGCTCATAGTACCTTCTATTTTTTTAACCCTGATTTCCCCATCTTTCTTGCTTACCTCTTTAGCAGCCATCTATTATAATCTGAAGAAAGACTCTCACTTTCTGCTTTTCACAGAAACTTGTATACATCAATTATATGTTTGATACATCTGTATTTATTAACATATTTGATGATATATTTGACAGGCATATATTAAGTTTTCAGTAACTGACAGTGTGCAAACACCATGAATTAATATCTTCTCACTATGATTACAGAGATGGCCCTTGCTGATGTCACAAGACCCTCTGGAAATTGGCTCCAGAAGACAGAAATAGTTATTTTTGCATTACATTTCACCACATGAGACTGTTTTAATCTCTGCATCTGTAATATCCAAATGACCCTGGACTACTCATGTTAGATTAAAATAGTAATGACCCCTTTTCCATGCAGCAACAACATTTCATCTTTCATCACAGTGTGCATCACAGCCATAAAGGGGGCATAATAAGTAGTTAAAGAAATTTGTAAAAAGAAGTTGTCATTACAAAGTAAACACATTTAGTGAAGTGAGATTAGTGTTGACATGAAACCTCTCATCAGTTGCAAGACTAGGTATAGAGAACCAGATTTCATCTGTGGTGTCACCTGCCAACGACCCTTGGTTCCAGCTGGAGACATGGTGTGCAGAATTCAGCATGTGTTCTGCAGTCAAACTGCTGGCACCACATTGTCAAAAATGCCATCTGAAACCTGACAAGTGAGAACATAAAAAAATGTATTCCGGTGTGAAATACACTGAAGCTCCTTGAGCTTCCACCTGAAGGGTGTGGAAGCAGCATTACTCATATGTAGGCCGAGACAGTTTCCCTTATGTGCCCTGGAGCCAAGTCGATCTGGTCGCTGAGGACTGTGATATTGCTGCAGCTGATGGTCAGTCTGAAATGGACCTTCCCTCTTGGTGTGCTTGTCAGCCCACCTGACCTCCAAATACATGTCTGTCTGGGAACATGTTGGGATATACTAAAACTCTCGCCATGGTTGGGTTTGGAGTAGGAGCCAAATAAACAAAATATTTTGATATAATGAGCACAGCCTGAGATTAGTTCAGTTGGTTAGAGAATGGTACTGATAACAACAATCTTGTGGGTTTGATCCATGCATGGGCCATTCACTTAAGAACTGGATTTGATGATCCTCGTGCGTCTCGTCCTCAGAACAGTCTGTGATTCTTTATAACTTAATTAATAAGATATTGTCATTTTTTCAAAAAGGAATAAAAACCCAAGGGTTTTGAGGAGTTTTGGATAAACAATTTCTTCTGCTGGAGAGAAAAAACTAAATAAATAAAAATAATAAAAACCATGAGTATATTAGAAGAGTTATCCGTCTGGTGAACCACTGTCAACTGTGTATCTGATGCAGCTATCCCCCCGCCTATCTTTTGGCACAAGAGGAAAGCAGGCATGTTGTTCTTCTTGAGAGAGCAAAGGCAGAGACCACTGAAACGCAGCAAAATGTAAACGCTGACCTTAGCTGATATTCATATGCATGAAATGAATCTTTTTAGGGTAATTATTCACCATGGTGTCTAAAGAATTAACAAATTTACACAATGAAAAATAATCTGTATTCAAAAAATGAATTATTTAATGAGGTCTTATATCACTAGATCTCTATTGCCTCACTTTTCACTTGTGCTGTGGATCTTTTAGAAACCCTTTTGGGATCTACCATAGAAAGTATGAGACTCAACTGGTTTGAGTCCAAAGGTTTCCCCTGAGGTTAAGTTGTCTGGGATTCACTGTCTGCTGATACACCAATCTGTCTAAGCTTGTAGACAAAGTGATATGATGCTAGGCTAAAATTAATTTAGCAGCTATTATCTTCATCTTTAGGGTTCCATCTCTCTGAATGATTCTGTGTTTTCTCTAGGAAGCTATGTAAACTATAAATGAACAAACCTTCATCTTCTGTTATTTTTTACGTGACAGAGTTCACTGTTAGCTGAACAACACCAAATTTTCCATCATCGAAAGCAGCAATTTTCTTTCCTTATCCTTAACAGTGTTAAAATCTCAAGTTCTCACACAGGAGTAAACAACTTGAAATAATCTCAGAATTACTATGAGGCAGAATCATGTTGTCATTAGCTTGGGAATAGCCTTTCTCTAAGGGACAAGACTGCATAAATCACCTTGTGTTACAGCACTTTAACAGTAAGAACCACAAGCTCCTGTGTATGGTAAATGCAAGGTGATTTAAGGCAGTTTTCCTTGTACACCTTGTGCTGTGGTTCTGTAACATAGAACGAGTCATCAGCTGAAAAAATTCCCATCTTTCAAACCTCTCTAATCTAACGTTTAGTAATCCTGATTCTTGATCCAAGTTGATGTTTTTGCGTGTTTCACAAGGAAATTAATACAACTTACTTTCATTAGGTTCTGAGATGGGCGTCTGTAATGCTTATTCCAGGTGTGTTCCTAGGACACTGTCGCTGGTTTAGATGGAATGCTGTAGCCCAGCTGTACTGAAAGTATGTGTGCAATCTGGTGACAGCTCTATGAAATTTGTGTGCTTATTCTGCATTACTGAAACTTAGTTACCTCTACTGCAATTTATAACACACAAATGTGTGCAACAGTTTATGACAGAATGAAAAATAGCGGTTTGAACTGTATGAGCAATCTGGGACAAGAGGACATTATAGTACTCTAGCTGGGCATTAACTGAGGAGCTGAATTAATATCCTTGCTCTTCTCAAAAGCACTATTGACATTTAGTGAGCAAAAGTTATTTAGGCCACTAAAACCTATCTGAATAGTAATTTCCAGGACCACAGTATATGGAGATGCTAGTATACTGGAGGGAATAATACTCCTTTCAAACAGCCAACATCACTACATCATTATATTAAGTCTGTGAATTTATGAGATTTCAGATTCAGGAAGCTGGGTAAATGTTAGTCCCACAGGCTTTGTAGTGGGACAGCTGACAGTTGCTCTGCTACCAACACTTTATAGATTTCTGTGGATAAATTAATTGCCTGATGTTTGTCACACTGGAACTAGGTGTTTAATATTCAGAAAGAAAATTTTCCAGTGCAGGTTGAGTAAATTCCAGATACTATTTCTTCCCTTCTGTCCAGAGTGTCCTGCTCTACCTGGCTCCTTATTTTGTATCCCATGTCTTGTGTCTGTTCACTGCCTGGCCTTTCTCACTACTGCCAGGCCCCAAGTCTTCATTATGGTTTATGGTTTGTTTTATTTGTTTGTTTTGTTTTGATTTGGCTTGGAGTTTCTTTCCCCTGGTCTCGGTCTCTTTGTCCTTCACATAACCCTTCCTTTTATCATGTTGTGACCTGGGAATGACAGGTTTCTTGCGCATTACATGTGGGTGCAGGATGCAGGAGGGGAAATAACTTGGTATCTGTTCTGCACAGTAGCTCCAAGTGCAGTCAACTTCTCCCAAGGTATACATTTGCAGTGTAATGATGGAGAACTGTCTATTTACAGAAGAGATTATGTATAAATTGTTCTTTGCACACATGCCTCTGCTTTGCCCACCTGTCCCTCAGTGCCTTTCCTCAGCATACTGAAAATACTTTAGCAACCAACAAGGACTTCAGACATGTTTGTGAGACTATGGTCCAGACACAGTATTAATGGAGCAGTGAAATAAAATGTTATTAAAGGCTAACCATAGGATTCCTGCTGCAGAATCTTGTAAATCTAATCTTTTCTTGTATCTAGGGGGAAAAAAAAAAGTTAAAGGTTGTGATTCCTGCTGCTCCGTGGTAAAATAACCCCCCTACCATATAACAAACCAAAATCCTATAGGCCAACTGTTCAATAACATCAAACACAGACCTTGGTTCATTTCAAGGTTCCAGACTTTAAAAAACAGCTTTTGTTTCAATAAGAAGTAATGTGTTTTCCTTTAGATTTTTCTCTCCCATCTGCAGTAAGTTTACTGAACCTTTTGTTTTATGGAGGAGCGGAATAAGTTTCACAGTACAAGACATCTGACCACAAGGACGCTCCAACCCAATGGATTATTTGATTGTAATAAGCTCCCTTAAGAACACAAGTTTATGTTTACATCGGAGTGGAGACAGATATTTTTCAGTCCTGTAATTCAAGTATTTCAGGTAAAGACATTAACGTACCATTAATGTACAGTATATTAGTGGTTGCTAACACCAGCAAATAGGCAAGGCTGGTAAGGTTTGCACTTTCCCACACTTTTCCTTCAATGGCCTTGAGAGAGGCTTTGTTGAGCATATGATTTTAAAAAGAATTTCTCCTGAAGAGCTCCTCTCCTTTGAAAAAAACATATTTTAAAGCTACTTTAAAGGTAGAATGATTATTGATGTGCCACTGCCCTGCAGTGAAATACTAAAGAGACCTACAGGTGCACCTATGTTCGCCTCAAGGCTCTAGTTTGATGTGATTTCTCCAAGTTATTTCCATTCTCTAGGGAATTAATTACAACTTGTGGATCCCACAATCTGCAAGCTGCCACACACAGCTTCTCATTCCTCCTCTGACAACCAGTTCTTTAAGATAGATATATCTTTTGGTCATCCACCCCTTAGATTTGGCACCAGGATAGACAAGGCAGATCCAACATTTCACATGGCTACCTTTCATTCTGACCTGGTTCTTTTTCCTTGCCAGGAAAATATTTTAAGGATCCCAGTCTTGTTCTGAAACAGGAGAGAAATAAATATAGTTGCTCCTTTATTTTATTGTACTTTACTGCATTTTATAGTATTTGTTAGATAAAAGTGTGTATTTACATAAGGCTACAAGAGACTCTAGATGACCTAAGAGTGATTATTTTTCAGTGGTGTTGAGTATAGGATGTGATGTAAACTATTATTTCTTTATGATTTTGTGAGGCCTGAGAACATTGTGGATCAACTCCTCAGCATACTAAGCACAGTCCAAGAGTGAACTACAGAGTTCATTGATACTGGTTTTGCACAAATATATTATATGGTCTATTTAAATAAATAGTTTAATAATAGTTTAATATAAGGCCCATAGTTAATGAAAATCTTTAACATGTGAGAGCACGGATAGAGTAACAAATTCTAAATATTATCAAATTTTCTTGTTTATTTGAACTTGAAATAAATCACTAGAATACTATGGCTTGTTTCTTTTATCAGTCTACTGAAATTTCTATTAAAATAAGAATGTATGTGAAATACACAACCAAAATTTTAATTGTAAGCCTTCATTAACATATGGTACACTAACTTACTTCCAAGTTTATGTATATATTCCTGCAAATGATACTGCCAGGCAAAAAACTTCCATTGCTGTTTTAAAAGCCTTGGCTTGGGTTTTTTGAATTATTCTTCTGAGTATATTAGAAAAACCACAATAACCTTCACTGGCTTCATGGTTGTAAAGTAAGTACATTTATATTACATGATGCCCTGTTATACTTTGGTAATAGCTTCAATGAGTTCTGGAAAAATATTATTGTGTTTCACTTGAATTGAAATATTTCTGGATGCAGAACACAAAACCCAAGATATTCTTCTCTTATACTTAAAAGGGGAAAAAGGACTTTTAGTATAAGGAAGCCAAGTAGTAAGGCTGCTTTGTTCTCTTTAGGCATACACATTCACAGACTGAATGAAGCACGTAAAAAATACAAGAGTGAGATAAACACAAGAGATCTCTGATAGTTTTGATAATGTTCTATAATCTTATCTATTTTTAGGGCCCAATTGAAAAAGACAGAAGTGTTTGTGCTATATTAATAGGAGACTGCCATTGCAGTTATGTAAAGGGACTTTTAAAATTAAAGTAAGAATCCTGAAATCTAAAATCCATAGAAAGAAATGCTGGAAAATTTTCTAAGGAGTCACCTGTTTTATCCCTATATACCTGTGAGAGTCAAATTGTACCTTGACAGCCTAACTGAAACAGATTATCAGGCTGGATTTTACCTTTTGGACAGCACTTTCCTAAAGGAGAAACAAAGAAGCTTGCCTGAGAATGCTGAAGTACAGATTCCTACATTTCAGATAAACTTTGGGACATATGTACAGAGAAATCCTTCTCTAAACATATTTCCCTTTCCATGCCTTCCTTGCCCTGTTGTTTAGCGCCTCGCCTCTCCTCGCCTTGCCTTGCCTCACCTCGCCCCGCAAATTCTGTACACNTCTTCCTCTTGTTCATTTTTGGCAAAAGTTATCCAACTGAAATTTAGCAAAAGAGAACATTTTAATTGGGGAAAAAACCTAACTTGAATGAATGGAAAATCCCCAACTAATTACACTGCTTTGTCTTTTTAAATGACTTCACATTTCTCATGTTCTACTCTTTGTTCTGTATCCTTTATTATTCTGTGGCCTCATAAACTCCTATTCCATGGTTGGTCCCATGTCACAGCCAGGTGCTTTCACAGTTGGCTGTCTGACACCACTGAACACTGCTTAAGAGGCCCATTAAGAGATTCCTGTGCTCTCCATTTCAAGATTTGGCCCATGTATGTCAACCTTAATCAAGCAAAGACTGCACCTTTACCATCTGTCTGTGTGATATTGAATCAGCTTGAGGCAATGCAGTGAACCTGTGTGTTTTACTTACCAAAGCTTCTGATCTCAGGTTAGCATTCTGTACAAATTCTGTACACAAAATAAAGCTGCTTGAACTTGCTTTGAAACAAAATATTTTCTGTAGTGGAATTTTTCATGCAGGAAATAGGTCTCATTGACTTATATAACAGTTGAGAAAAATATGAAGCATGACCATGATGATCCTTCATTTAGTGTGAATCAACAGAGCTGAGACTAATAATTTTTCTTTCTATATGTTATGTTTTCCAATGGATTCTAGTGACTTGTTGCTAAAAAAGAGTGACTTTTGATTTTTGATACTTTTGAAACTTTTTCATAAGTTTCTTAATCAATCTTAGCAATAGATTCACTCATCTCATTAACCTGCTGAGAAAAGATAATGAAGTGTATTTTGCTTTAGCAAAGCAATACAAAATTGGAAAGAAAATGGGAGATGTTTCTGCTGCAGAAATTCTTTCAGTGTGAGGGACAGGTTCTGAGGTCTCTGTGATTAATAGACATAATTAGTTTACAAAGGCTGGAAAACAAGGTTATCTGATTTTGTGATTTACTCTACACCATCGTTGGCCAGAATCAATAGGATAATGATCAGCTTTTGCCTCAGCATGGGGCTGGAGAAGAGGGGCAGAGAAGAAATTTATGGCTTTTTGTTTTGGTCACCATCCATGTGATAACTGAAAATTGTTAATACTGGCTTTAGATGCTGTGGAGTGTCTTACAGTACCTATGACTCATTGATTTTTGAAAAGTAGCTGAAAGTCCATCTTCCAAGGCAAACTTTATCACCAGCAGTAAGATGATGTATCACTAGAAGCCTTCAGGGTCACTTTTGTGATATGTACAGTAGATATTCAAGCACGAGCAAAGACTGTGTGGCTCTGTTTCTTCAGGAGCCTTTGCAGAATAGCTGTATACTTTTAAAATAACCATTGAAATAGGAGTCTACAGTGTCCATGACAGCACAGTCCTCCTGGAATATCTGCTCTGAGCTTCTGAGCAGGTATTACTGAAGGAAGTCAGAGTCTAACATAAAGACCAGGTTTATTGTGCTAAGCACTGGATGTAGTAAAAAATCTTAATGTATGTCAAATTCGAGCTAATGCCTGAAACATGACTGTCTCAGGAAATGAAGATTAGAATAATGTTTAATTGTTGATAGAGCTGACCTGAGGAGAGTTTTATTTGTTTTTACTAAGTTTTTATTAAGTTTCCTGTTTCATTTGAGGGAAACAACAGCAGTAATTACAGATCCTGAATGTTAGCCTATTTGATACAGAAGTGGTATCTGACACGGCTAGATAGAAGACAAAATTTTTCTGTTAGAAAGGAGGCCCCTAAGTTTTAAGACAGAACTCTTAAATAAAATAAAAACCTCCGCAACTTGGAGAGTGCAAAGATCTGAGGATTGTATTTGAGTCAGTTGGCAAAAAGAAAGGGAAAACTTGTGACATTTGCCTCTCAAACCAAATTCCAAGCATTCAAAAACTGTGCATGTATCTGTTACCTATCCCCATTTACACAGAAAACACCATGCTTCTCTACTATATCAGGAGAACTTGGGTGTCTTGGGTTTGAATATCTCTGAGATATTTCAGTTGTTAAAAGAAGTTATTTTCCAAACCATGTGATGTGTATGGGAGATGTATCATGGAGGACTACTGCACACAGTACTGCTGCAGAACCATGCTCTAAGCTCTAAATAAGTTCAAAGGGTACTGGAAACCTTTTAGCTACTGAACACTGACAGCTGATTCCCTGTGATTAGACAGCCATGGTCAGCTGTAATACCTTATCTAAAGAACTCTCTTTAATTACATTAATTTACATTGGTTCACGGTATGCTGTGCTAGATGGTATGTTTTGAAAATCTCACTGAAGTCAAAAAAGTGTCAGATCCTTTAGAAAGGCTTTGAAAACCTAAGTCCTCAAGGGCAGGATATTTATCAGTAAGTATATCTGCAATAAATTGCTTGCTCAAAGTAAAAAAAAGGTTAAGCACACATTGCAAAGAGCCATATTGTCCACTAATAAAGCACTCTGTGCATGCAGCTGTCATGTGAAGCTTTTTCTGACAAACTTGACTGTTGAAAGTATTTTGTGGAACAATTCTTGAAATGGTGAGAAATTTCCCCTGAATTATTCACTTGACAGCTGGAGATGCAGCTGTTAAAAACAGCTCTTTAGGAAGAAAAGAAATTAAAATGGGTAGGGAGAAAAATAATAATAAACCAAGGAAACAGGCAAAATGAAAAGAGTTTGTTTGAGTGAAAGAAGTGCATACAGCGGAAATGTGCTAAGGAATGTGCCCAGGAAAAGCAACATTTTTCAGCATTTTTGCTTCAATTTTTTTCCTTCTGTAAATTGTACACATTCAGGGGAGGGGATGCAAAAAGCAATTTATGCAGCTCGATATCACATTGCACTTTCCTGACGAGGTCCATCACCCTCAGAATCTGTGAGTGTTTGGGAAGGTGGTGATGCTTGCAAATCAGCCTGCAACAGAAAGAGCACTGAGCAATCTGACTTCTTTTTTATCAGAAAGGAAACAAAATACCAGACTCCATTTAGAATGTTTTCATGTTGTGTTTTTTAAAGTACTGGATTACATTAACAAAATCCTACCTTGTTATTATTTATATTTCAGATTATTCCATTCATTTATTAGGCTGCATTATTAACATGGTAATACTTCAGAAATCAGTCAAGCACTGGCACCCTGTTACATCAGGAATTTTACTGTTAGGTAACAAATTCTCTATTCCAGAAAACTGGCTATGAGGCAGAATGTCGTAGGTGTATCAAATGGGCCAATGGATAAAAAAGAGGATTGAGGGAGAAAAAAGACCCATAACTTATTAGGACAGCAAAGCTCCAGCTTGATAGCCCAACAAACCTCATACCATGTTTCATATTCATAACAAGCTGCAGCAAGGTAGTGAAGGGTACTACTTGGAACATGTCTTACATATCAAAATACAGAGCTTGGATCTCAGTTAAAAAATGAGAAGCCATACATTGCTTAATTTTTAAGTAAAAACACTACATATAGGTGTTTGTAAAGAATTCTGGTGAAAACATTGCTGCTGGGACAGATATGGAAGGGTGAGAAGGCTTTAGATCAGAGATCTGCAGTTGTCTTCTGATTCTGCCGAGTTCAGACACTTTAAAATGGTTCCTAAGCTTTTAGCAGAGTTTGGAGAGAGAGATGTGGTTACATCCTAGTAATGTAAAGTATTCTTGAGGCATTTTAGTTGTTTGGCTTCAGCTTTCCACTTAATTGCAAAAATGACACTGCTACAATAACAGAGGAGCACTGGCATATACCTGGTGTAAAAAAGGAGGACAGAACTTGACAGTATGCAGATATGAATCTTGTATGCACTCTGGCTTTTTATATTGGCTGTTTGTATAGCACTGGTGAAGAGGTTTCTTTTCTCAGCATGTAGATATGTTTTCTTTTCTGTAAAACAATACTTATTTGAAGACAGAGCAATTCCCACAAACCCTTAATTACCCATTCTGGATCTGTGGGCAGCCTCACCACACTTGTAGGGAAGAGCAGTGACACGTGCATGCAGCAGCAGCAAGGTGGCGAGCCTATGATTTAGAGAAGCCTTGCACTAATCACTGGGTGGAGCTGGGGCTGGAATTAAAAAAGGAAATGAGGAGATAGCCAAAACCCTGGCTGCTGATCCAGGGAAACCAAGTCAGATCACTGCATATCAGTATAATGCCCTGGATAATTTCACTGAACCTCAGTATATTTCTCAGTGAAAAGGTGCCCATTTGCACTTACCAACCACCAAGCAGACAAAAGAACTTCCTCTCACTGCAAGCTCACAATGATATTGCTATCTGCCATCTGTCTATCAGCCTTTGTGAAAAGCCTGAAATGCAGAGAGAGGACACTATTTCTTCAGCCAAGGGATTGTTCGTAGCAGATAGACTTGGTGGGAAAAATTGGATACCCAGGCTCCACTGGTGCAACCTCGTCCTTTGATCCTATAGTTTTCATTGATTCCATAGTTTCCATTGCTAGAGCCAAGAAATCACACTCTTCAGGAGACTGAGAAGAGTCAGAAAGAGCTGGAGGTGAGACTCCTAACTTCCCTAATAAGATGTAAAAACAAGGGCCTGCTTAATGAGAGGTTTCTCTTGCAGTGAAGGTCCCAAAGGAGACCTTCAGTGAAGGACTGTGCACTCCATTCACTGAGGCTTTGGGTAGGGTCCAGCTTTGCCTCTCCTAGACTGTCTGTGTCTGTGAATTTTGATTGCCTTTTCCTATTAAAGTGCAATGTCTAATTGTTACTTGGAGGAATATTGAGTCATTATTTTATGGCTCATTTAGTCAATATGTCTGCAGTCATAAATCCTTCTGTCTCTGCCTTTACTTCTTTAATCCTTACTTGTTGCTGCATTTTAATATTATCTTCCCTCAAACCAGACTACTTGTTCCTTAAAAAATTTGACCTCATGACCTCATTCCTGGTGTTGTCATAACCATAGGGATCATATGGCATTTATATATCCAGCTTTAGGTGGAAGAACCCATGGTGCTCCTTTAACATATGGTTGTGTTCCACTGAAGACATCAAACAAGCTCTCATTATCTTTAGTGATGGAGCATGGTATGCCAAAGTCATAGCTAAAATTTTCAGACCAACAGAGAATGGTCATCAACCCAAACAATCTAGATCTGATCAATCTCAAAATGTGGCATATATCTACTTTGCAAAGAGAAGAAAATTAAACAACTGTGCTTCAGGACTAAGGCTTCTCTAAATCTATTACATAGATTTTTAAAACTGAACCTAAGTACTAGTCTTCTGGAAAGGCAGCCTGGGATTCAGTATAGAACTTCCCTAAAGAGAAATGAAAGCAGTTTTGTTTAAGAGATTTTTTTTTCTCTATTTCTTTTTAAATCCTTTTTCCTCTGAGTTAAATTATTCTTTATTGAAGTTTCATCATGGGCTTTGAGAGAATAAAATATCTCTTCTTGAAGTTCAGATATCTTTGAAATACAGTCACAGTTTAGTTCTAAAGGTGAATGAATAGAAGGGAATTTGTAAAACACCCAACTGGCTAGGAGTAATAGCTTCTACTTTTGACTAATATTTACTTGAGAGACTCCTATTGTGACCTCTGAAACTGGAGGATACCTTCTAGTTTCCTAAATTTTAATTTCATTGTGAGGCTTTTTACAAGAAACAGAGACAAATAGAAGCAGTGCCTTGGGAAATACATGGAGACTACAGTTTGCGATCCAGTGATGTCAGTGACAGTCAAAGCAATGCTACAGTCAAACTGGGGCCAAAAGCTCAGATGAGGAGCAGATGGGGGCCATTCTGGAAAACCAGAACAGAGGGGTTTGGGAAACAAAGCAGTGGAAGTCCCTATCATCTCATACCCTGCCCTTCTTCAAAGGAGGTGTAAGGTGAATCTATCCCAGATGTATAGAACAGACTAAGTAGTCTACCAGAATGCTGAAGCAGGGTGTCTATCAGACAAAGGAACAAACAGTTCCCACATGTTTCTCACCCTCTCTGTCAGCTTATCCCAGACCAGCTCCTCATTCTGAACAGATTAGCACCCAAGCCTCTTTTTCCTGTCTGGCAATTTGATGCTTGTTAAGACTGTTCCCTCTGTCTCACTTGTAGTTGGGCCAGCTGCAGATTGTGACCTTCTGGTTCTGCACAGGTTGCTGCATTTGGAAACAGCTCATGCCTTGGCATAAGTTCATCTTTCTCCCTTCTGGTTTGCTCAGAGGGTGAGGAGTCTGGCAAATCTCCTGCAAAGCTCACACCTCCAACTGCAGCAACAGTAACAGATGCAAGTTTTGTTTTCTCTGCTGCTCTCAGCTGCTGAATGGAGTTTAATTGGGGTTCTGCGGAAGCTGGAAGACATAATTTTCTTGTGTTTTGTGTGCATCTTGATTTGCTGCTGAGGCACACAAGGCAGCAGGTATCAGTAACAGAAAGGAAAAGGCATAGCCTGACCCTTTCCAGAGCTCTGAACCCCGGGCATAGATGAATGCAGGCCCAACCTTGGCATCAGCTGAATCAACCCGGAATTGTTCTGCTCTTGTTTGACTAGACACTTTAATTAGGTTCATCTTTATGGCAACATTCTTAATAATGAGAAATACAGAATACTTCTGCTTTTTTTTTGTTATTGTCTGGAAATTGTATGATTATCATTGCATTTGAATTTTATATGCTTTCTAATTATGTATGCCAGGCATATCTTCATGTGCTCTGACATCAGATGATATGCTGGATAGTTATCACAAGAGATCTGTTGATTTTTTCCTAAAACAGAAATGTTAGATCTAATGTCCTGGATCTGTTTCAGCTTGGACAGCTGATCTTTATCCAATAAAATTGTCCTAATTCAAGATGTTCATAATATAATTTATCTTCCTGTCTTTATCTGTAGTTACACTGTCTGTTGTTAAAGACTCATCCCTGCAAGAGCTATGATTACATTTCAGAAAAAGATAAAGCAATCCTTAGCTAAAGTCTGTAAATTTGTTTGCTGTTATCTTGCAAGTTAATGAATATGAGGTGCTGTTATCCTTCACCCTCGTTTGAACCCACATGGCAGCAGGAGTGCAGGCAGTGATTGAAGGGCCTAGAAGGTGCTGGTACAGAACATCTGGTGAGCTGTGTTGAGACAGGCTTCCAAGTGGTGCTTTCTGATGGAACTGTTGGAGATACTTGCTCTGTTTAAGTTACTGTTAGAATTTGTTTTCTATGTGCATAAATGATGAAGAGAAGTGATCTTAGGAGGAAGGCAGTGCTTTCATGAATGCAAATACAATGGCCATGAATGTTGAGCCCCATCTTAAGATTCCTTCTGGGAGTACTCTCTCCTTTTCATGATATATCCTGAAAATTGAATTACTTTTTATTCTGGGTGCATGTTCTGCTGGACTAGTGAATGGAATTGCCCAAAGAGGAAGATGGATATTGATCATCTCAGAAATTGAGGGAAAGATAGAAGTAGGGAAATTCAGGACAAGAAAAGGAGAAGACAGAAAAGAGAAGAATAAAAATGGGAAAGGAATAATTTTGTTTCTGAGCTCAAAAATATAAAAGCAAGCACTGATTCTGTTACTTTTACTCATGTTATTGACTGTAGGATTAGTATCCATGTAGGAATGCTGTTTTAAAACAAAAAATATTATTAGGTGTGCCATGGGTAATGTATCTCAAGGTTGATATCCCAATACAAAAGGCTTCGTATGGAAGAATCTCATTCAAATCTAATCACATACAGAAACAACATAAATTATCATCTAGAAGAAGGCTTGAAGAAAACTTTTGCTCCTGAAAGCTTTCATGCCTCCCTTGTTCCACTTTCCCCCGAGTTTTATGGGCTGGATTAACAGGAACTATTGTCTCTCCCTACAGATTTTGCCTTCTTCAATTCACTCATAAACCTACAAGGTGATTAATCTGCATGTTGGTGGGTGCTGTGAAGTCCTGAGCTCTGCTCTATTTTCAGGTAGTTGCATCACAGTTCAGTTGCAGTGAATGACACAACTGGCAGAACACTCCTGGAGGGCAAGCACTGTCCTTGATAACCTCCCAAGTGGTCTAAATCAGTAGAGGGCAAAGTTGAAACAGAACTGTATTGATTTTCACTGGCTACTATTTTAAATGGCCTGGGAAGTTCTTTGAGAGGAAAGAGTTTGGGAAAAAAATTAAAAAGTTAAGTTATCAAATAGGAGCATCAAGTCTTAAAATTCCCAGTGGCAAAGCTATATGGGAGGTTTAAGGCCAAAAAAGGATAAAAGCAATAGAAAGCTTTTTCTGTGGATGATGTTATGTCTATTAGAAAAATTTAACTAACTGTTTCAAACCATTAAAAAGCCTACACAAGTGTGTAATGAAAAGTACCCCATGAGATGTTCTGGAGCTGGATCCGAATTCCAAGAATCTGGCTCCTGTCTGTGTTGCAAAATGCAATATATTTAAGTAATTAGTTGTGAAGGATGTTACTAATCAGATCAATCAAGTAAGAGGTGATTCATGCTTTGCCTCCATCACTTCTTCCAACTTGTATATTCAGAATAGACTTTGAAAGAAAGCATGCATGTAATAAAAATGTCACACTAACATGAATTTGGTTGTTGCACCTTAAAGCTGTTTGTGGTAACTGTTTCTGGATTGTCAGAAAGAACAAAACAACCTTCAAGATTTTTTTTGAGCCTCATATCCTGTTAGATATAGATTTGTTTGTTTGGGTTTTTTCAATAGGAGCTGACAGCTAATGCTGTTAGGAAAGCACAAATTTTATAACAGAAATAAAAAAGAACCAGAAAGAAAATCTCTACAAGCTGTCTTCCATTTTACCATGGTATTTTAACCCTTATCTATATTTAGGATGCCTACAAGCCCTTTCCTCCTTTCAGTGACTCTCTGCTGTAGTTTAATCTGAATACCTTCTCAAGGTTTTTAGATGCCTCTTGAAATACCCAATACTGCAGTTCCATAAGCGGGTTAAGCTGATAAATCCTGATATTGCTGCCCTAACTTTTACTTAAGTCTGATAGCTTTACTTCTACATTGTTGTCCCTACTTGAGATTCTTGTTTTGGCAGAAGCACTTGTTGCCATGCAAGGAACTACAGCAAGTTAGGATTAACTTTTTCTCCCGAGGATCATTTCCTCATTTCAGCTCACTCATGACTGTCTATATATTGCTGTGCTGGCACAAGGGAGGGAGGAGATATGGGAAATGAGCTTTTGGAAAAAGGCAGTCAGAAAGACCCTCTGCTTGCAGCAGCAGTGAGGGCTTACATCACCTCGGGCTACTCTTGAAATAACAGTCTGAATTCATCTCAATAATTCATACAAGGCACAGCCTAATGCATCATTGGCACTTTTGGGCAGAGATCCTACTTCGCCCTGGTGTTTCACTCTTCTCCCCTTTCCAGACACAGCCATACATTCCTTCAGCTGGTGTTGGTGCTTGCCAGACTAAGCAATGACACAATTCAAATTTCTAAACCAGCAGTTACCTGCTCCAGCAAGAAGAAACAAATGGACTTCTCCAGGTTACAGAGCTGAAGTGCCCCAGAAAAGTGCCTGACAAGCACCAGAACAGGTATAATAGAGAATATAAGTAGTCAAGAGCAGGAACAAATCCTCCCCTTTTGATAGTGGTGAGCTGCTACATTGGCTCAAAAATACTGGGCACAAATAAACTGTTATATTAAACATTCCCAGAAACATTCCCAGACAATTAGGCCAAGTGGCACACAATGGCCCATTGACCGTGCTAACAAATTCTCATAAACTCCAAAACACGCTGCTGCATGCGAACTGCCTTTTGGGAAATGTCTCTGGAATGAGCTGTCCTTGTGAGGAAGTCAGTTATGACCTGCCAAAATTGTAACAGGCAATGTTTTAATAGTTTTCTACTATGGATGGTTGAGTTCCAGTGCCTGGGAATGCTCCCAGATGCTTTGCATGTAGCCAGTATGTCTAACTCTGCAGAAACCCAGGTCACTAAATACTAGAGATCTGCCCAATATCTTGCTGCCCGTAAATCTTGGTTTTTAGTGTACTGTCTTGGGGTTCTGGAGTTGCTTGGATTTGAAGCCATGAGAGGGGAACTTTAGGCACTGATATCCTTACAATTTTGGTGACTCTAATTCTGTTTTTCCTATGGATTTTGTTTATATTATTTATTGACATGCTTGTCTGTCTATCCCAAATATATTTTAAATGCTGAAAGAAACCTCCTTCTGATGAGTTGAGTTTACCATATTTTCTTTTGAATTCTTTTTCTATATAATGTAAGTAATTTTCTGTTTTCTAAGCATCCTTTTCCTTAACTGGTTAAATATTCTTGTAGGTTAAATGTCTGGCTGTAGAGTCCCAGTAGACAACAATATCAGCTACCACAAATGATTTGGAGTCTTCCAAAGTTTTGAAGTGGCATTTAGCCACATGTAACTTGGCCTCCTGTGAGTGTGCTAAGCATGCATTCAGCCATTTTCACACTGGTGTTCCTGAGTGATGTAGCTCTTTGGCTCCCTATCCTACTGCACAGCAAGCAATACTGTAGGCAGATCTCTTCAAGACGATGGTAACCTTTCATAGGTCTTTGCAATTAATTCTCCACCCTACTTTCAAGACCCAAAATCTCATCAGCCTCAGGTATAGATGTTTTCAGGTGTTTTCAAATGAGATAGATTAGAAAATAAGACAATGAAGGGTTGCTCTTTGTATATAAGTTGTCTTCCTTCACCTGGTACCTTATATTTATCTACATGAACAAAATTTGAAAAGCAGAAAAGATGCATTTTACCAAGCTCTGACTGAGCACCTTTGCTTCATTTTCCATATTTTCCCTCTTTAAGTTGCAGATTTACATGGGATGTAAGCTGTCCTAAACTCATGTGAACAGGACAACTTCCAATAATTTATGTCAAAACTCATACAATTTTCATGCTGCTAGAATTGAAAATCTCAGCTCTGAAAAAAAAAAAAAAGCAGGAACAAGAGAACAACAAATGAGATAATGAGATGGCTTTTTTCACTGAATGTGTCTGTGTCTGCTACATCTGCCTCGTGTGAGAAGGACAAAGGATAACTATCTGTTACAACTTCCTCTGACTGGAAGTCACAGAGCTGCCAGTTCTTCTCATTTCAGCACTGGTCTCACACAGGACTCTTCCCAGGAGCAGAAGGGAGAGTACAAGAGATCAGCAAGTGCACAGCCCTTATTCATGTGGTGGAAAGTTGTCTCTTGGGAGTCCAGCAAAGACCACCTCAAGCAAACTGCAGGCTCCTGGGGGCTCAGACCACCATTGCACACTTTGGGCTCTGTCCAAGGGTCTCTCTTTCTATGCTCTGCTCTGTCAGCTTTAAAGGGTTCAGATTTCTTTTCTGATGAATTCTGTTATTAGGAACAGGAAACAGAGTGGTCATACTTTCAATTTCAGCAACTGACATAGATGCCAAAATCCACTGTGAACTGTGACCTACTTTGATTCCTACTGTGGCTGTATACTTTCGGGGTCTAATGAGGAGCAGTTATGTCATACTGCCAAAGATAGGAGCAATTTCACATTTAATCATGGCTTAAACTCAATGATGGTATTTGCTGAAAAAACTGTGATCTTGGTTTTGCTGCAGTGAATGATCTTATTATTTTGTTTTTCAGATATTTAAAGAAAAAAAAAGGTGATGTTAACTTCTGATAATTAAAAGATCATACCAGCCCCTCTCTCCTGGTGCTCCATTGATTTATCATTGACATTCTAGACTAATAAAACTCATTCAACCACCTCCATCTCTTTATCACTGTGTAGGTTTTTCACATATGTCTCTGATCATGAGGAGCATTCTGGCAAAATGAAATCTAAGAAAATTTTGGTTTTTAAGATCTGATCTAATAGGGAAAACGTGGGTGTGAAGAGCAGAATTCTTGGTACAAAAGATTATTTCCTAAAAAAGAAAAACCCAACACAGGTTACAAACTGAAATTTTCATGTTCCACATGGCCAAGAGTGTATTAATCTTTATTTCTATTGTAGTTTCACATGAATTTGTGATATATTTTTCATTTGACTCAGGACATCATCTAAGACATGCTGATGTCAACAGCAGCTCCTTGTCCTCCCACAAAAGACAGGTCATGAGAAAATAATGCTACCATTTCATTTTTCACTGAACTCCTGCATTCTTAATGACAGTTTCATTTCCCTTTTCAAAAATCCCTTTTGCTGAATTCTATTCTCAGTATAAATCATTACTCTTATACCTTTTGTAATATCTAGTCTCAGTGCATTGCTGTAATGGGGCCATCTGATTTATGGTAATCCAGAATAATAGTCAGCACCAAGATCCCATGATAAAAACACTTGGTGAAAGAAAGATAGTTTATACATTTCGTGATGTTGCAAAAACGTGGGAATGCAGAGCAGAGATAATATTTTGCATACTTCGAATACAAGGGCAATTGACAGCCACTGGAAAACAGAGGAATGGCAAGACTCAAGTGTGCACATACTACTTATTTGTGGGGATATTCAGAAGAATTCAAAGTGCAGTGTAGCCAGTTAGTCACTGGAATCGATCACAAAATCGTAATGTGATCACAAAATCTTCTGTATAATGCAATCAGCTGTCTGTGAGACAGAAATTATTCCAGGAAATACAATGGGCCAGACAATGTCTCTCTACCCCTCAGACTGCTGCTCAGTTCCTTCAGTATGTATAGCACTGTACACATTAGATGAAAAACGTAATCAGGCAGCTGTAAGAGGATCTAGAGACTGTCTTAACCATCCAGAAAGATTACAACAGTCATTCCTCAGCCATAATGCCATGCTTGTCTCTGGGAATGGATGAATTTAGATCATTATCTTTTAGATATGTAGTTTTGGTTTGATTTTCTAAGATCATTTGACCTCATGTGCCAGGCTAAATTCTTGCTAGGCTTGCCAAAAGCCTGTCTTTCAGATTCCCTGTGCATCTGGTAAAAGGTATGGCTTTTTTTTCTTTTTCTTTTTCTTGGCATTTTCAAGTGGTGCTCCAGGGAGCTGACAGAGCTGCTGTGTATATGTGTCTAAATGGCTAGGTTCCAAACTTGGCAAAAGCAATCAACATAAACTGATCCATCAGTTACCCACAGTTCTCTCTTTTCATTCATTTGTTTGTTTCATAGGAATTGATGGAACCCTTATATAGCTATTAAAATATGATTTTTGAAATATATCTCCATAGAATGTGTGATTAGATGTCAGTATTTAAAAAAAAATTCATCTTGAAACCTTTTATGCCACTTAGAACACGGTGGTACTACCAAAAAAAAAAAAACAAACCCAACTCTAAAATAGCCTTGCTGTAATTTTTTTCGTACTCTGTGGGCTGGATCATACAATCCCCACTTTTACCTACTGTCACACAGGCTCTCACATACCAGTTCACACAGTGCCTCTAAGGTATCTCACAGCTCTACCTTTTTCTTCAGGTAGCAAAGGGCAGAGGATGCAGCCTCCTGTGGATTAGCCTACATAGGACTCCCCCAGTGTATTCTCCTTCCAGATAACCCTTGCCAAAGCTAGCAGAGTTCTTCTCACACCTTTCCAAAATGTATTCGAAGTAGATTAAAAACACAGTACTGAGCAGTTCTACAAATACAAAGCTAACTTTGTGACCAGAATAGAAACTCTTGGATACAGTGGAGAAACATTTTGATATACTTTTAATGTATCCGTAAATCAAATGAGCAGCTCGTAGAAATTCTCTGTATTCTCTGGGAATGACTGTCTGCCTTGGTAAGGCATCACCTTCATTTGAGCTGTAAAATGCTCTTAGTCACGCCAGGCTTTACTTGACTGAGTGAATGGCAAGTGAGCAGGTCAGTCTCCTCCTCTGAGCCTTTTCTTCTGCCAGCTGAACAGTTACAGCCATCTCAGCCTTTCCTCACAGGAGAGATGCTCCAGCTTTTTTATCATCTTCCTTCCAGGCCCTTTTGCTGAACTCTGGTAGGAGAAGCTGAGTGAACTGGGGTTGCTCAGCCTGGAGAGAAATCAACTGAGCACAACCTTACCATACTCTTCAACTACCTCAAAGGAGGTTGTAGTGAGGTGGGACTTGGCCTCTTCTCCCAGGTAGGAAGCAAGAGGATGACATGACATGCCCTCAAGTTGCACCAGGGGAGGTTTAGATTGGATATTAGGAAAAATAGCTTCAGGCAAAGGCTATTCAAACACTGAAGCAAGCTTTCCAGGGAAATGGTGAGGGGTCACCGTCTCTGGAGAATGTGCAGTTGTGGTGTTTGAGGACATAGTTTAGTGGTGAACATGGCAGTATTATGTTAACGGTGGGACTCAATGTCCTAAAATATATTTTCCAAACCAAATGATCCTATGATTTTATGATTCTATGATTCTATGTATGCCTTTGTTTCTCTTGTATTGGGGATCCCAGAACCGGACAGAATACTCCAGGTGTGGTGTCATCTGTCCTAAGCACAGCTGAAGAAGAATCAGCTCCCCCTGACCTGCAGGCAGCATTCTTCCTAATACAGCCCAGGATACTATTATCCTTGATGGTGGAAAAGATATGCTGCTGGCTCAGCTACAACTTGGTGTCTACTATAACCTCTGGTTCTATTCTGCAAAGCATAGTGATAAATTACTAAGTGATATTATTTTATCAAACTTTCCTCAGAAACAGGTGTCTGTATCAATAAATATATGTAGACAACTCAGAGAATCAATAACACTGACTACATGCAGGCACACGTGTACTGGTGAAGGGAGCACTAGGTATGAGTGGTGTCTGTCCTAGCCTCCATGAGCCAGCTTCATAAGCTTTTCTGCATTGCAAAAAGTCTCTTAGGTCTGCAGCTGTAGGAGCAGGTTTCACTTCCCTTACAAAAAAGATGTGTCCCTGAGAACAGATTTGTTGTTTGCAGTTGCTTAGGACACCAAAGCTAGGAATATCAAAGTTGTTTGTTTGCTATTCACATCAGTTTTAATATGATTGTTTTATTTGAAAAAAAAAAAAAAAAGATACGTGGTATATAACACCAGCCTGGGTAAAAATCCTGTTATAGGAGAAGGTTATTGTAGACATAACCTCTGCTAGCTAACTTCTGAACTAGTGGTCACTGAAAATACAGGGGACAAAGTGCTAGAAGTGATGCAGTACTAAACTCATCAGTTGTGATTGACTTTAGATTATGTTTTCTTGTTCTTGGTTCATCAGTAAAACCAGATTGAGAGTTTTCGTCCTATCCCTTCTGCAAGCTGCCCTGTTCTCAATTTATTGCCCTTTCAGCAGACAGATCCCAATATTTGCAAAGCATGTTAATAAGTGATTAAGTGAAATGTTCGTAATTGCCTCCTACTCCTTCTATGTTGTTTTGTATCTTAATAATAAAAGAACAAAAGCAGTTTTGATGGTAGTATCACTGTTCTGAGGAAATGTAGATTGTGTAAGAAGCCCTGGCAATGCTGGTCCTTAGACTTATGCCAAGATTATGGAGCTTGTTGGAAAGCAGGGCCAAGACTTTGGTAGTCACACTGTTCTCTGCTGGGAAAGTGAAGACACAGAGTTGCAGGCAACACATTGATATGTAGCATCTTTTGGGCTGCTGCATTAGCTGTACCTTCAGAGTACAGTCATAAGGACCTGATTGCAATGAAATTATTTTGATGAACTCTGAATTTGTGGGTCTCTTCCATAAATCAATAATTACAGGAGACTCTGGCCAATGTAGTGGTAACCAGTGGTTTCTCTCTACAGTTTGTTGATTTTTTAAATGTGTGGGTTATCCAAATGTAATTGAAAACCTTAGAGCAGGACTCTGGGCCATCTCTACATGGCAGCAGAGAGATAGAAAACATCTGTAATGAACAGCAAAGCAGTTTCTTTGCTGTTGCTTATAAACACAGACAAAACCATATGATGTCCTCTGGCTTTCACAGAACCAAGATAAGTATTTCCATAGCCTATGACACTGAGTCCAAAACATATTCAAAGCAATATACTAATTCAAAGCAATATACAAACAATCTCTAATCACCAGTACAAGCTAGCTCAAAATAATAATTCAGTGTGCAAGAGAGTAGGGTTCTTACCCAATAGGTGTCTCCATGGGGCAGGAGACACATTCATGCCATTAACTGATACCAGAAGTTATAATGGGGTCTTCCCTAATTTCTCTCCATTCTTAACTCAGTTTTATACTATTTCTTTATGTTTCAGTGGAGCTTGAGTGACTTTAGTCATACATCTTACTCAATGAGGAGTGGTCATACCTTGGGGTGTGGCGATCTCAGTACAGTATCTGAGACAACCCTGGGTTGGGAGCATGCCTTGCTCCAACGAGAGTGATGTCACTAACTCAACAGCAGAACATTGTTCTTTATCTGCCTTGATTTTCAGCTGCTGAGTAATTTGGCAGCTAAAATGTAAAACTGAGTTCCCTCCTTTGCAAGGATTTCAACAGAGCCTGGCTATGTTGTCTCCACTCTGCTCCACCCTCTGTTTCATCTCCCCTGAGTGGGAAGTTGGGAGTTCTGACCACGTGCCATCCAGGGAGTAGCAACCATATTTTCCCCTATATCTTTTTGCCCCCTAGTCTTTCCCCCCAGGGAATTCCTCAGCAGGATAACAAAGAGACAAAGTTCAACTAAATTTAAATATTTTGTTGTGTTATGTAGTCCACAAGAGTGATTGTCCTCTCACCTCCTGTTTATGAGTAAAATTCTTTATATGACCTGATCACCTTAGGCTTTCTTTTCAGATGCTGAAACTATATTGATAGTGTTAGGTACAAGAAATTTCATCTAAAGTTGGTCAAATAATAAGAGATGTTCAGCATTCCTATGCAATTCTCTGTGATCTGCATCTGACATATGAGAGGAAAGTTTTCTCTCTTCTGTGGTCCCAGAGTTGACATTCCCACCATGTTCCTTAATTCCATTCATTCAAAGTAACTGGTCTGTTGGTTACAGTATTTTTTGATTATTGAAATATTCAATAATCTAAAAATTGTATTTTGTGAGATTTTCCTAATCTTACGGTATCTACATTTTATGAAGCTTGGACTCTTTCTAATAGCAAGCCTTCATGGAAAACCCATGTAATATATGGCACCTGTTCTCTAAATGATAGGTTTACCACTTAGCATGTCTTTTTTCTATATAACCTCCCTCTCCACCTTATCCAACCTTTGAAGGCTTATACAGTCATAGGTCTTATTGTTCTTGGGTTTTTTAGTCACAGATAGAGAGATAATTCCTGTAGGGAAACAGCAAAGCCTGGCATTGCAGAAAATCCCTGGGAAGCACAAGAGAAAGTAGATGACACACTATCTGAGAACAGAAAAGGCATCCTGTTTCTTTGAAAGCCTGCAAACCTTGAGGAAACTAACAAACTGTCAGGCCAATGGATTTATTACAGGCCTGCAACCAGGTTGCATGTGAAGGACTGAACAAAGATTCTCACACTAAGTGTATAAGTACTGTCTTAATTCTGCAATAAACAGATTCATTTTGCTCTCAGCTTGTGAGTTTCACTTTCATACACTACAAATTCCTGCCATGGGTTGCAGTCTGGATAACTGGAACATCTCCTACACTGGTAAGAAAAGGACAGCGATGAAGAATTGTCCCTGTGTTTCTTGTATGTTTTGTGATTGTTTCAGTAATAATCATGACTATTCTTTTTATCTGCAGGGTTTACAAAATACGACTAAGACATCATGAGTGAATCAGAGAGATAGAAGAGAAAGGAAGATGTACAGCACATCATTTGCCTGGAAGGATATTATGTATATGTGTGTGCATTTATGTATAAGCCAAATATGATGCTACTGTTATTTCTTTTGCTCTGTTACCACTGAAAAAGTGTCCTGAAGATGTTGATTAGTGAAAATTGAATTTATATATGATATTGAAATATTTATCAAATTCAGGTGGAGTGTTTGCCACTGTGAGTGATTACAAAAAGAATGTATACCAAAATGATAGAACTTATGATATCCTCTCCCTGAATGGGACTAAAAATGTTATAATTTGTGGGCATATCTACATGCTGTATGTGAAACTTGGTACAGTCATCCATTTTAAATAGGTGTAATGTCCACATCCTTTGCAACAGAAAATATTTCTGATGACAAAAGGCAGCCATGTTAGTGGAGCCTCCTTATGTCTGCACTAGCAAGACTAGGCTGGCAGCAAATGTAGTTAACTCAGGGACAGTTTCACATTAATGTATTCGTTTTCAGGTCCATAACTTCTTTGATGTTACTCAATATTGCTTTCTGGTGCAAAGAAAACCTTTAAACATGCAGACATTTCCAGTGTTCTCATTCAGCTGTTAAGAATTTTGTTGTGTTTTGTATGAAAGCAAGAAAAAGAACAGTATAAAATATGTGGCTTGCATTGCTTAATTGTATTTGTACCTCACTCTCTTGCTCCTGTTTTAACAGTTTCCATTATTTGTGAAGTCACATGCCTCAGCACAGCCTTTTAGTCTTCTCAAGAGTAGTTGTCACTGATACCCACTTTTCTTATGCAGTCATTGCTTTGTGCATAGCTTATTCTCTTTTTAGTGCCAGAGATAACATTTATCAGCAATTTAATTCATAGTAAGTTTCCTTAGTGGCTCTTGCCTGCAGTTCTCACTCTTGCCTTTTTGTCACAGGAACCACTGATTGGCATATTTCTGCTTTTACCTTATGGATTTATTGATGATACTATCAGTCTTGCTCAGGCAGGATGACAGCTCAGTATTAGATTCACTTTCTTGGCAGCTTCTGCAGCTAGCCTTCAACAAAATGATAGCTCCAGACCCTTGTCAAATGCCCAGCAATCTGGATCCCAAAAGACAGCTATCAGGTTTTAGACCTGAAAGTCTTAATCATCAAGCTATTAGATAACTTTGTGTGAGGATAACATGTTGGGAAGCCTTTTTCTAGCAAAGGAACTGCTATTTAAAGTCAAACATAGTTGTTAGACTAAACAACAATGCTACCCCCCTTTAACAAAAGTGTCAGCTGACATTAGGTTTTACATTCCTTAGTTTTTATTAATAGTGTTGATTACTCACATTCCCAAGAGTTAGAAACAATCATTTAGGTAATGAGATATGTCTATCTGCCAATAGTGAAAAAAAACAGAAAAAAATGAATAATACTTTAAAGTATCATTGAATTTGTAGGATTTTGATGATGCTAGGCAATTAGTGAGATATTTAGTGTTTGTTTGCTTTATATTACAATAATTAGATCACTACAAATCCTTCTGTGAATGTACCACAGTAGAATCATGGAACATAGAATAGTTTGGGTTGGACGGAACTTTTAAAGGTCGTCTAGTCCAAACCCTCTGCAATGAGCAGGGACATCTTCCACTAGACCAAGTTGCTCAGAGCACTGTCCAAACTGACCTTGAATATTGCCAGTGATGGGGCATCCACCACCTCTCTGGGCAACTTTTGCCAGTGTTTCACCACTGTCATTAAAAAAGTCTTCATATTTATTTCTGGTCTAAATCTACCATCTTTCAGTTTAAAACCATTGCCCCTTGTCTTATTGCTGCAGGGAATATGAAATAGAAAATCTGTTCTCATCTTTATTATAAGCTACTTTTAAATACTGAAAGCCTGCAGTAAGATCTTCCTGGAGCTTTTACTTCTCCAGACTAAATAACCTGGAGTTTCTTATGCTGCTGTAATAGATCCTACTTATCATGGGGAAAGGCTATGATGAATTAGTTATGTTTGCATGATTACAGTCTATACCCACACTGGGATCAAAGATATTGTTTTTTACCTGACTCATACAGTTTAAACAACAAGTGCATAAAGTTGAATATTGCTTTTGTACTGCCTATGTTATGTAGAGGGGCTGTAGTAAGAGTTGGCCTAAGGGAAGATTATGTTTTCCAAATCAGGGCACAGCTGAAAAGAGACATGGTTCCTATACCACAGGGAGGATAAAACTAATTCCATTTTTAAGCAACTCATTGAAAAATTGGTAGGGATTATATTTTAGCTTAGCAGTGAAGATAGAAATTATTTGTTGCACAGTTTTTAATAAGAGTTGCTTAAAACCATTCTTCTGTTCATGGACTATTTTACAAATAGTCTACAAAAACTTTCTTTAAATGGTAGATAAAGGGCTGAGAATAAAATCTTCCAGCAGACTTAACCTTAACTATGGAAAAAACATACTCTAATTAGAAACAAAGATATACAATCATTGGAAAGAAAAGAGGAATAATACAGCTGCAAAAGATTTCAGTGTAGAATTTGCCTTGAGAACAATCTTATTAGCAGACAAATTTCAAAATAAAATTGTTTTGGCAAATGCATTTGATTCCAAATGGAAGCTGATATTGAATTACCAGAAGGAAGTATCTGGCTTGGCTATATCTGAATTCGCACATACTTAAACTATGAATGGCAAACCAAAAGTCAGATGCTTTTGTTTTACCACAGTAAGTGAATATCACATTTCCAATCCTTCCTGTTGAATGTTCATTCAAAATTCCTACTGTATTGGCCAAAACCATATTGTTCCTTCCTTTGTGTTATTCACATGTTAACACGCTGTTTCCAAAATATGGCTGAAGCTAAACTCCTACTGTTCTTAGTAAAGAACACAAGAACTAGAGCCTACAAGGCTTACTACTTACACAGCCACGCTGCGATGTTCAGAGAAAGAGATGGCACTGTGTGATACCTGAGTCCATGTTAATTTTACCAGAGTATTCTGCAGCTAAAGCCTGCAATGAAAAATCACCATTAACTGCAGTCAATGCACAGGATCTCCAGTCTATGGAGGTCTGTGTATCAGAAAGAAAATCTAAATTTTTTTGATACAGCAAATATTTCAGTTTATTCTTGCTTAGGAAACAGTATCATGGCATATAGGATCCATCCTCCCTGAGCAGATGGTGAAAACTGTTGATTTAACATTTTCTTTCACAAATCTAACAATAAGACAAGTTGAACATGTTATAGAGACAAGAAGAGCTCTCATAATGCAAGATATTGCAGTGAGTTTAGGCTGATAAAGAAGCTTTATGGAGCATTTTTTGGAAACTCAGATGGCAGGCCAAATAGTCTGGAACTGCTATTCCATCCCCACTGATTATAGAGTACCTAGGCTCTGTAGTGTGTATTTTAGCTAGGAAGGATTCAATGTGGCACAATTTGTTGTTAAATTATTTTTCCAATGATCATTGTTTGTTGTAGCTCTTAAATACTATAGTGGTGGGTTTCGAAGAAAAAAGCCTTATGCAGATAGATTTTTTAGTTACTGATGGAAATGGGATGTGGGAGAATAATTTGAAGTGAATAATTTACTGGAGGATTTTTGTCTTTTTTTTCTCTTCTGAATTATCCATGGAAGCAAGTATTGTGGATATTATCAATGACTATCATAGGGTGAACCTTTGATTTATTCACAGCTATAGATTTGGTTAGAGCTGAGAAATGTGCACTGCAGTTTTCTTTCAGGATCTTTGGAGGAAAGTAGTCTGTTTAAGTAATAAAATAGAGGAAGGCTCTTTAAAGCAACACTACAGTAACAAGAAGATATAGGCTTTGGTGTTAAGTAAAGTTTGGCAAGTACTATGGCAAAGGTGAATGCCAGTATGTCATGAATGTACCAAAAATTAAAGAGAAAGAAAAATATGTCCCTGTGAAGGAATAGAAGAAATTTCTGCCAAAACATGTTAAAGAGCACACTTAGCAGTTGTGAGAAACTAAACTGTGTGGTCTTTCTTTTTAAGTTTTGAAGCACAGGAGTACACTAACGAAACAGGTCTAGAGTAAACAATATCTTCTTGGGTATTTGCTCTCTTTTTATTTTTTTTTTTTCATGTGAATAGGAAAC